>JAVBJF010000312.1:0-428059 GCA_033439095.1 Pseudococcus viburni
TTTCACCATGAAAAGAAGTTTTGTCAGATTTCCTCATCTCCAAACTAAAATAATGTACATTTGAACATTGAACATATCCATAATTTAAGGTTTTTATCAATAAAAAATTTTAAACAATTTTTTTTTAATGAATTTTCTTGGAAATTATTTTAGTATGAAAATTTTAACCCCTAAAAATCATCAGAGCCGATTTTAAACCATTTTTCCAATTTTTGAAAAAACGTAAGCTTATGCAGAATGCATAATTTTCCTCATTAAAATTGCCACCGATGATTTAAACAATAGATTAAAATATTCAAACTATCCAACATCATTTAAGAAAAAAAATTTCCAATATTTTTTTTGTTTTTTGCTGATCAGGTATTGAAAATTATGAAAAAGTGAAATTTATAGGGCATTTCCCATTTTGTTGCCTATCACCTCTGCCGTAACGTAGCGGGTACAGAACGCTGGTAGAATGCTTGCAAAACCAGTTTTTTTTTCGGAACATTAACAACGCTACAACCAATATTCTGTACCCGTTGTGTTAAGGAACTGCGTGTAAACAGCAATAGGCAACCCAGCAGTACGCTGTTTTGGAAATGCTCTAATTGTCAGAAAGATTAAAAATGGATAAAATTTTTCTAAAATTTCGCTATTATTTTTGAAAAATTTAGAAATAGGCCTTACAATAAAATTTTTGAAAATTTGAAAATGTCTAAATTAAAGTTCGGAAATTTTTAAAAACCTAAATTTTATTTTACATTTTCAAATGTAAGAAATTCAACGTTTTTGGAAATCTTTGAAATCATAAAATATTTAAATAGGTATTTTTCTTAGTTAGGTAAGTTATTAATATTCAAAGTAAATACAGAATTACAAAAATGTTTCTAAAAACTTATAAATCAAAAAAAATTTTATTTAAATTTCTGATAATTTCCAAAAATTGTTGAATTTTGAAATCTTCAAAAATACTTTTCTTAACGAAAAAATTACCTACATAAGAAATTTTACCCCCCCCCCCCCTCCCAATGAAAACTCGAAAGGAACATAAAACATTGCTGACATCGGATAAAGGATTTCATAAATTGTTTGAAGTCACGAATGAAGAAAAATTTTGAAAAATTTAATACTTTTCCATAAAAAAATTAATTCTAAATCAATTCGAATTCACATGTCAAAAAGTTGATACTCTACGACTCGAATTAGGGGCGGCAACTTGGATTCTCTCCATGTACAGCAAAAAATTTTTCCAATAGTCGAACGCGGGTGGGAGTCCCCCGCAGGTCGCAGGTAGGTACCCAAGGGCAAATTTGTACATGTACAGCGAGTTTTCTCATATACAGCAAGCGCAGCTCTGCTGTAGTGTAGATGCCGCCAATGACTCGGAATTAAATCTCCCCAAAATTCTTACTGAAATATTTGCATATCCTCAAATTCTCCTCGAAATTCCTCCAGAAATCCAACCATCCTCTTTTATGTACCCAGGGAAAAATCGTCAGCCCTGAGCAGGCCAGAAAAATTCAATAAAATAAAGGTTTTCGAATATATTTTTATGTGCCGTCATGAATGACCAGGTATGATCAGGCTTGATCAAGCATGATCATGAAAAAGCAAAATTTTATTCACGCATAATTTTTCCTAAAATTTGGCTTTGTCATGATCATGCCTGGCCATACCTGGTCATTCATGATGGCACATAAAAATATATACGAAAACCTTTATTTTATTGACCTGCTCATGCCTGATCAGGTATGATCATACCTGCTCAATCGCGGTCATTTTTCTAGCCTGCTCATGCCTGACGATTTTTCCCTGGGTAACCACAACGAAAAATCCTGCCTCTAGCCTATTAGCTGTACACGGCACAGTTACCTAAATACCTACCTAAAGATTTGTAACTATTTCGAAAAATAGAAATGATGCCAACAAATGAGTTATTATTTCAAAAAATCGTAAAAATTTCAAGAGGATTTGTTTAATTTAGTTATAATTCTTTATTATTGCATTCAAAATAAGAACTTTTTGTTCGTGACTAAATTGATCTTTTTAACAATTTTACGTTGTATTACCTACCTGAGAGAACCTCTTTGCAATCCTTCGTTTTTCTTAGAGAAGGGACAACTGTCCCATTGGATTTGATTTCCTTCTTTTACCTATTTTTCACAGGAAGAGATGGGAGGGGGGGAGATCGGAACGTTTTCGAATTCAGTCAAAACTTATATACCTACCTAGATGTACGTTATGGGGTTACGGGGGGGGGGGCAGAAATTATTTTTTCATTCAACTGAACCAGATGAGGTGGTCGTGTTTGCTAATCAGTGATCGCCAATCAGGAATTCGTTTTCAGCAATGCTAATTTTTACAGAAGTGATTTCCAAAACTCAATGAAAAATAAAAACATCTTTAAAAATATAATGTACATACTTACCTATTAATATAAGCCTACGTAACATGAATATCTATTGGAAAAGTTTATTATTTTAAAACACATAAAAATTTTAAAATAGATAACACAAATAATTCAATACCTATATTTATTTCGAGAAATTAACTAATTATCGTAATAATTGGCTGAATAAGTGATACTACAATAACTTTTGCTAATAGGTACTTACGACTTACCATAGATTCAAATGAAATACTATGAGTTCTTAGCTACTTACAGGGAAGGTATTCAAACCAGCAGTAACATTTTAGGTGAAATAAAAATAAATCGAAGGTACCTACATCATACAATAACCCCATATCCAAAATTTTAGGTAATTAAGTTCATTTCTCGAATTTTGACAAATTTTTAAAATTTCAAAATTTCCCCTCGAATTTTGGCGAATTTTTGAAGTTTCAAAATTCGTCAAAATTCGAGAAATGAACTTTATTAGGTACATGAAATTTTGGATACGGAGCTATTTTATGATGGACTTTCGATTTATTTTTGTTTCTGTCTAAAATTTTACTGCTAATTATTGGAATAGGTTCCTTCCTTGTTAGACATTTAATATTTGAGATGAAATATTACCCTTACTTTTGTACTTCCAGAAACTATCAATCAAGATGAAAATGAAATTCCGAATTGTGTGGGAATGAATCGAAGTAAGAATTTAAGAACACAATTTTCTTTTTGAAATCAGTACCGGTACAATTCCAAAACGCTCAAAAATATGCTATACAAAAACATGAGAATTCTCCACACAACGTAGTACTTGAAAACGGTGGCCAATTTATCAGCAACGTACATTCTGGAAAAAAACATAATTTGTAATGTAGATAGGTACGTCAAAATTCGACGACAAAAATTAAAATTTTTAATGGGTACATTCTAGCAAGTCTTCTAGCGCTTGGCATGTTTTTCATGTCTTCCTTGAAAATGTAAACTTTGGATCCGTATACTGCATTATCCACGAACTCTTGTTCATTTATACTTTTCATGCTAACTAAAAAATTCTTCTTATCGATATCATTCATCTGTTTTCCCAGTTCTAGGAGATTATTGTTCAAAAAATTCCATTGATTAAAAGTAAAATATTTCAATATTGCATCAGCTTGTCTGAGTTTATCGTGAGCTCGAACCATGCTAAAAAAAAAAGTACCATATCATTGCACCAACATGATTATTTTTAAAAATAAAAATACTGCTCATCATGAATCGTGATACTCACAAAGGTTTTTCGCTAATCAACATCATAATAAAATCAATCACATAGGCTGGTAAATAATGTAGAAAAATGCACTTGATCGTGTATATAAAAATATGATCCGTGAAAGGGTCGGAACTTGGATACCATAAAATTCTTTCAAACGGATGTTTTTCAAATCCCTTTACAGCCATGACTACCATTTTACCCCATGTTAAATCTTCGTGGCCTGTTTGTGAGACATTATAAACGCTAATTTCGTTCATTCTGAAAAAAAAGGTAATTGAAAAAAAAAATGACTTGATGAATGCCAAAATAATAGAATAGTTTACAATTTTTCTTTTGGGTTTGCCCATGGTGATGCTACAATGGCGTTTATGGCTATATCAACAGGTATAACATTGGTTTTTCCGTGTTTCTTCATCATTGTGGTGCGTAACAGGCCTTTACCTCCGATCACGAAAAATCCTCCAGGACCATTAAGATTATCATTCCAACCAGGCATTGGTTCTAGGTTTGCAGGGATCACTATAAACAAATGTTTTAAATCAATCTGAAAAATTACCTATAGATTTCTTGAATTTATCTTATATTTTCGTCTTTCAACGTACTCTCTCATTTCTGAATCAGTGAAATTTATGAAAAATCACTGAAAAACAGTCAGAACTGCAGCACAGTAATAAATCAGATAACATTTTTTCACTATAAGGAAGTCAGTGAGATAAAATCACTGGAAATCAGTGAAAATTCACTAAAAACTTAGTGATATTTATAAAATTCACTGAAAAATCTGTAAAATTCTTTGAATAATCAGTAAAAAATTGCTGAAAATCAATGAATTTTACTGATTTTTCGTGTGCTGCGATTCTGACTGTTTATCAGTGATTTTTCACGGATTGGGAATGAGAGAGTAGTTATTTTCAAGAATGCCACTTTTTTTATTTCTCAAAATGGCATTTTTATGGTGAAATATGGTGGTATCTAGTAAAGAAAGCACGTAACACGACCTTCTAAACCGGACATCGGATTCGTGATCAGCAAATCCTATGTACTTAGTTAAGTTCTAAGTCATTTTAGGTGCGAGGTTTTAGTTGCAAGGTCTGAGATCCTGGGCAGAGATGAAACGTAGGCAAAAATCTCGAAGAGGGAGTGAAAAACCACTGATTTCTGTTAATTCGCAATCTTTCAAGAAGAATCTTTTGACTGAAGAATCACTGAAAATTATTTAATTTATTCAAAAAGGTAGAATTTCATAAATTTGACTGATTCAGATAAGAAAGTGTATTCGAGATTACACTGTTCGATGTTTTAGTACTCGGCCATTTTCAAGAAAATTGCTCGAAAATAATGCGTTTCACTGTTTTGTGAGCTAAATTGAAATACTTTAAAAAATTGCACTTTTCAAACCCCCCTCCTCCGGAACGGGAGTTGAAAATCATCACTAATGATATTTTGGGCTAAAGATTATTCTCGGAAACATTTTACCATTTTTTTTTTCAATTTTTTCAAATTTCTTGAAAATATAGACAGATTTTAATGTCTAATGGGAGGGGAGAGTGGAATTGGAGGATAGAATTTTTATTTGCTTTTTGATCCGACCTCATCCCCATGTTCCAACTGACCCCTTCCTCCAGTCAACGGTGATCAATATGGAATTGAATATTTCAAAAAATTACAGGGAGTGGATCAAATCAAAAAGGGAGCCGATATTCGAATTCTACGCCCTCAAATTAGTTAAAATCAATATCCCACACGATATTTTCGTTTCTCGACATAGTTTTCCCCAAAATTGGGGGGCAAAAGGGGCATTAAAGGGTCAAATCCAAAAAATAAGCAAATTTTCGAACTCAATGCACTCAAAAAACTAACAAAACGACAGGTCACACGTTATTTTTCATTTTTTTGAATTTTGACCCTATCAAGGGGGCTAATATGGGTGCTAATATGGGGGTTCAGAGGGGCCAAATGAAAAATCTGAGTAAATATTCGAAATCAGCGCATTCGAATTAGTAGTAATCGATGTATTACTTTACTTTTTTGATTTTTTTGAATTCTGGTCAAAATTGTGGACCCCTCTACCCCCAGGGGTCTAGAGATCCCATCTTGAAAATTTTTGGTTGAAAAAAGGGTAAAAAAGTGCTCTTTACAGTAATTTTTTCAGATTTTTAAGTGGTAGCTTTCATCTTTTATTCTCATCATGAAAGTTGAGCTTTCACCACCAAAGTTCAACTTTGAGCTTTTCAAAATGTGATTGCCGGTTTTTAATCTCCTATCAATTTTCTTTCAGACCCCATAAACAGTTTTCTCCCAAGTACAACCTATCTCGAGATATGAGCCTTCAAAGTTGGGTAATTTAGGTTTTTTTTTTTTTTTTTTTTTTTTTTGTGGGTTCAGACTACTAGGTCTATCAGCCCATGCCAGCAATAATTAGAATTCATTAGAAACGTATAACACCATTGGTGAACGTTGTCACCTCCTGTATAAAGGAACTTAATGCAGAGTAGATATTTTTACTAGTATTATTCATGATTGACAGAGCAGAAAAAGGAGTACTCACTCCTGCACTTAGAAGACTTTGGTATAGTTTTGATCTAAAACGTGAGAGAGCAGGACATTCAAAGAGTAGATGATTGATATCACAAATCGCTTCAGGGATTGTGTGCAAGGGACATGTAGGATTGTTGATGGCCATGATTCTGAATAGATGGTTAGGAAGGGAAGAGTGACCTGTACGGAGTCTCATTAGAGATGTTTTACTGTACCTAGAAAGATATTTCATTTGACGGAACCAAGGAATTTTAGGAATATCATGCTGGATAAGTAAATAGGTTGATTTTTCATTGGAAAAGGAAGATCTAAAAAGTTTATTCCACATATTGGAGTGAGCTTGATGAACCAGGGGAATGAGATCCTGTACTACTATACCTTCAGATGGCAAACCTTCTAGAATTGCTTGTTTAGCTAATAAATCTACCTTATCATTACCAGGAATACCAGTGTGGCTAGGAACCCATAGCATTACTATATTTAATTTGCATTTTTTTATAAGGATGGACAACATATTACGAATTTGTAGGGCAATTATATTTGACCTGTGATCAATATTATTAATTGAGCAAAGTGCACTTTTTGAGTCTGATATTATTAAGATTTGATTTAGATGTCTTGCATTAACTCGAATAAAAATGATAGCTTGTATTATGGCATATAGTTCAGATGTTAAAACTGAGGATACACTAGGTATTTTAAATTGTTTCTTAATTTCATATTCAGGAATGTAAAAGGCGACTCCACAACCCTGTTCGGATTTGGATCCATCTGTGAATACTAGCATCCAATCTTGGTAATTCTTGTTTATGAGATCAGTGAGTGTAGTGTTAGGAGGACTATCACTTTGAGGTAGAAGTTGTATAGGGAATTTATTGGTAGCATCTTTAAAGGAGAGGTTGAAATATAAGGAGGTAGGAGAAGATATGATTTTTGTATTAATTCTACTTAACCTATTTGCTATGGTAGGTAGTAATGGTAATTTGGCTTTAGAGAAACGCCATTTTGTGTATATATTTACATGATCATCTATTATGGATTCCGATTCATTTTGAAGTTTCCTCATTAAGAATTTATAGCCTAAATATGATCTTCTAATTTTAAGTGGAGGTACTTTGGATTCAGCATGTATTGCAGGAATTGGTGTAGATTTCATAAATCTGCATGCTGTTCTAATGCAAGAGGATTGAAACTTATCAATTGTAGCTAAAACACTTTTGCTCGCATTATGATAGAAAATGGATCCATAATCTAATTTAGAACGAATAATTGATTTATATAAAAGTAAAAGAATCTCTGGATCTGCCCCCCAGAAGGTATTTGCTAAACATTTCAATAAGTTTAAATCTCTTGAAACAGAGGAGCACACCTGTATAATGTGATTTTTCCAATTAAGTTTGCTATCGAGAAGAAGCCCCAAATATTTGGTAGAGTTTTTCAATTCAAAAGGCTGACCATTAATATGTACAAAAATGTCTGCAGGGTTGAAGTGGCGGTAGGAAAAAACCATAGTAACACACTTACGGATAGAGAGTTCTAAATGTCTGTATTCAAGATCTCTTTTAAAATGATCAAGTAAATCATTAAGATTTTGATTGGCAATATTTAAATCTTTATCTATACAATAAATAACAATGTCATCTGCAAAATATAACATGTTTCCTCTGTTTGTGCCTACCATATATAAGTTAAAAGCAGTTGGGCTTAATGGAGATCCTTGTGGCAGGCCTTTATAAATAATTCTGGTCTCAAAGGAATCACCATTTAATACAATTATTTCTCTGTTTGCAAATAACCTGCATAAAAAAAGAATTGTGTGTTCTGGAAAACCTAGACTTTTCATACGTTTTTTCAAAATTGGGAGAGACACATTATCATAAGCTGCTTGGATGTCTAGAAAAGCTGCTAAAGTAAAATCTTTCTTGATAAGTGAGTTATAGATGTCACAAAATAGTTTATTAGTACAGTCTATAGTGTTTTTACCAGGTCGAAACCCATACATATTTTCAGGGAAAATATTATGACTTTCACACCAATGTATTATACGTCTGTTTAACATGTTTTCAAATAGTTTGCAGAGACATGAGGCTAGGGAAATGGGCCTCAACTTAGTATCATTTTTTTTTGGTATAGGTACAACCTTAAATTTCATCCATGATTGAGGTATTGAGTTTGTAGCCCAAATTTGATTATATATATGTGTAAGTACCTCAAGACCTAAAGGAGGTAGATTTTGCAGTATAGAATAACTAATTTTATCTAAGCCTGGTGATGTATTAGCCTTTTTTCCTAATACATATATCAACTCATCAACTGAGAATGTAGTTTCTATAGGATGTGTAGTGTCTAGAGGACATTGATTCCAAATTAATTCTTCATGAGAAGGGACATAAGATGGAGCAAGAGTATCCACAAAGTTTTGTATTTTATCCTGTGTAATAGTAGTTGTTTCATTTTTAAAAATGCCACATTTTATAGCTTTAGTCATTTTCCAGACTTGTGATATAGATGTTTTACGGTTAAAAGAGCTAGTGAAATCTTGCCACGAATTTCTTCTAGCTTTTTTGTATGCTTTTCTACATTGTGCCTGTGTTTTTCGGTAATTTATGAAATTGGTTTGATTTATACATGACCGTAGCTTTTTAAACGACGACACACTTTCCTCTTTTGCTGCTTTACACTCATCATTCCACCAAAATTTGGTTAGATTTGTTTTCTTGTGTGTGCAGGGTTTTATTATAGGGCAAGCTAGATTCATGGCTTCAACTATCTGTTCTATAAAAGAATCATATTGTACCAGGGGTGGTCCTTCTCTAGGGAAGTTTTCTAGAGTAGATTCTAAGAAATCTTTAAATATTGTCCAATTTGCTGATGTAAGCTTCCACTTAGGCTCTGAATTAGATATGGTGTTAGGGAAAGGAGGATTATATCCATTATTATTTACAAATACTGAGAAAAAAATAGGTACATGATCGCTTCCATAAGTATGGTCCAAGGTATACCATGAGTTATTTGGATATAAAGATGGTGAGACTAGAGTTAAGTCAATGATACTGTGCTTTCTATTATTAGATCCTATATAAGTAAAAGAATCATCATTTTGTAGACATATATTTGTGTTGGCTAAAAGATTTTTGTTAGACTTCATAAATATATGTGGTTCTCGGGCAATTGTTCATTACGCTATTGTAGAGTTATATTTGGCTACGTTGTCTAGTTCTGTACATATTTCTTTTATTTTGTTCCTCGGTCACTTCTTCCTTGTACGTTCTCCTGTTGTTTTCTCTCTAATAAATTATATTATTCTGATCAAGGTACTTTTATCCAACACTGGTGAAATAAAAATAAACAAGACAATATGAGCAATAATAATGGTATTGATGGTTCCAATAATGGAGAACAAATTCAGGATTCAATTCCAGATCGTAAGTTTTTCGCATACATTTGTTGAATTTATTTTGCAAATTAAAAGGTAGAAAAATTTTGCCAATTTTGACTAGTTAGTAAATTTTATTTAGAAAAGTTGTATTTATTTAAATTTGGTATACCATTTTAAAAGGAAAGTAAAAAAAAAGAAAGTAATTTTTAATTGAAATGTTGAATTGATTTACGTACTTGGGAACGTGACAATGACCCAATTTTTTTGAAGAAGGTCAATAAACTTGAAATATACGCGAGTTGAATGCGTGACAATAATTCAACATCAACCTGAAAGAAAATAAGAGAAATTTCAAAATGTGATTTTATTTCATTGTTTAACCAAAAATGAGTTATATTTTTTTTTGATTTTGTTCTGAATTTTTTTTAGAAAACGATGTGAAAGAACTTCAATTGAGACTACGTAGCCTTGAAGCACTCAATGTTATCTATAAAAATAAAATCGACGAGATTGAGAAAAATTCAAACAATGTTCGGATCTGGAGGGTGAATAAAATTGAATTTCCTTCTGTGACTCTAACTGAGAAAGCAAATCTGGAAGATTGGTTGCTTCATGTTCGTGCAGCGGCAGACACTGTGGATGTTTCTGATTTAATTTTTGATAATATTACCGAGGTACCAAAAGTCGAAAAGCAGGATGTCGATTATAGGTTAAACATAGCGAGAACTATTGTAGCAAAACGTTTAGACGAAGATCATCTGAAACTGGTAACTGATGTTAAGGATCCGAAAGAAATGATCAAGAAAATTTATGAATTTCGTAAACCAAAAACAAAAGCAAAGTCGTTATTCGCTTTCATGGCCTTGAGCCGTTGGGCATTCGATACTGAGAAAACGGTCTCTGAAAATATCAAAATTTATGAGAATTTGATCAAGGAGTATGATTATTCGTGTGAAAGTCCTACCGATAAGATACCAAAAGGTATAAAAATAGATATATTCGTAATAGGGTTGCCCAACTATACTCAGAAAACGGTCTTAAATACTTTACGTCTGAAATCAAAAATCGAATTTGATGATGTCAAATCATTAGTTCACGAAATCGAAGGTGAGCGTAAAAACGTCAATATCAAAAGAAAGGAGTTGGCACTGGTAGCAAAAACTCACGAAAGTAAGAATGTGAGATTCGAGAATAGAAGTAAGTATACTTCGCGAAATAATCGTTTTCAGAACAGATACGAACCATATCAAAATGATCGGTCATCTTATAATAATGCTCAATTTGGACGTTATGGTAATTCGTCAGACAATCAACGTTTCGATAAATTCAATGGCCGTCATGGAAAATACTCCGATCAATCTAATGGAAATTGTAATCGTTATCAAAATTCTCGTCCTGGGTATGATAAAGATGAAATTATCTGTTTTGCATGCAAAAAGGAAGGTCATAAAGCTAAGTTCTGCAAAGTACCGAACTGTAATAAATGCGGCACCAGCGGACACACACGCGAAACTTGTCCTTTCAATGGTAATGGTAAACGATCTGGTACTGCCGATAAAACTGTCGATCCACCGAACAAGAAATTACGTGGCAAGGCCTTTTCAGCTGGTGACGAATACTCAGGTAATAATCTTGCAAATCATGTAGTATTTTATTTAGATTCGGGTGCTTTGGATCATTATATTAAAAATCCTAATTTACTGAATAACATAAATTCTGATCATACAAAACAAATTGAATGTGCAAATGGAAAAATTATCGAAGTTAAAGTACATGGAAATGTAAATTTAATAACAGATAACGACTTAAAATTTCTCTTAACCGAAGTTTGGGCTAGTAAAGAATTTTCAGTAAATCTTTTATCTGTAAGAAAGTTGGTGAAAAAGGGTTTTGATGTACTGTTTACAGAAGATGAGGCAAAAATTTTTGAGAGAAAATCTGGTAAAATTGCACTTACAATTCCATTAGTCGGTAACTCCTGGAAAATTAAAGTAAGACTTGCTGATGAAAAAGGTGTTAGTAATACTGTTTTTTCTGCTAATTCTGATAACTCTATATCTAAAAATCCGAAATCTGCAACAAAAAGATCGTCTAAAGAAAAATTAGACTGTTTGTCAATTAAAAAGAAAAGAATACCAATTCGAGATAAGGAAAGCAATTTAGCAGCGATAAGGTGGCATCAGCGATTTGGTCATGCCAGTGTAGACTATTTAAGAAAACTTAAAAGTAGTCATGAGTGTATGAGTTCAGCTATTTTTCATGAAGATATTCGTGATTGTGAGGATTGTTTTAAAGGAAAACTTGAAAAAGATCCGTATAATTCCTCTAGAGAAAGAGCAATTCGCCCTCTTCAATTAGTGCATACGGATGTTTGTACTGCTTTTCCAGCTTCAATCTATAATAAAAGAACCATGTTTGTCTCCTTCATTGATGATTTTAGCCGCTATTCTGCTATTTACACGATTGAAAGTACGAAAGATGTGCTCAATATGTTCAAACTTTTTATTAACGAAATGAAATTTTATTTCGGAAGTGAATTTAAAGTTCAAAAGATTCGCTGTGATAATGGTACGGAATACACCAACACTGATTTCAAAAATTTTTGTTTACAAGAAGGTATTGATTTTGAACCTATTCCTCCATACAATAGTTCCCTAAATGGTTGTGCGGAGCGCCATAATAAAGTCATGGAATATAAAATTCGAACCCTATTATTTGACTCAGGTTTTCCTTCGTCCTTTTGGGAATATGCAGCAGCAGTGGCTGTGTATACGTATAATCGTTCTCCAAATAAGTCAATAAATTTTGACATACCATATGAAAATTTTTTAAAAAGAAAGTAAAAATTGAGAACTTGGTTCGATTTGGTTGTTTATTGTATACAATTAATAATGATCCGAAGAAAAAGAAAGTCGATGCTAGAGGAGTGCCAAAATTTATGCTATGTTACACAAATACTGGTTATAAAGTTTTAGACCCCTCGACTTTAAAAATAGAGTCAATTAAAACAGCAAAATGTTTGGAAAATAAAGTATATGGCGACTACTTTGGAAAAAATCGTAATTCTATCTCTTCTTGGAAAAAGGTCGAAGAATCAAAAGAAGGAGAAAGGTGGTTAAATTCTACTAGTAATGTTTGTCCAAAGGAATCTAACTCTGATGTATGTAATTCTGATGACGAAAGTGAAGTTGAAGTTTTTGAATTTTTAATTGATGATGACTGGGATTTAGATTCTGATAAAGGTGTTGCTATGAGCGCTGTAGGAATATCAACTCCAAATTCATTACAAGAAGCCTTGCAAAGCCCAGAAAGTAAATTTTGGAAAATTGCTATGAATGATGAATATAATTCTGTCAAAGAAAGGGAAACTTTCGAATTAGTTGATAGAGATCCTTCTATGGAGATTCTAGACTCCAAATGGGTATATAAATTGAAAGGAAGCGAAAACTCAACTATATTCAAAGCTAGAATTGTAGTAAGAGGTTTTAAACAAAAGAAATACTATGCTAAATTTGAAATTTACGCTCCTGTTGCTGAAATTCAAGTTGTAAGATTAATCATTGCAATATCCAGAAAATTTAAATTAAAATTACATCAACTAGATGTCAAGTGTGCTTTTCTGTACGGTGAACTTGATGAAGATATTTTTCATGGAAATTCCTTTTGGCTTTGTAGACGAATGGGATTTAAGGAAAAAGAAAGTTATGAAATTAAAAAAGGCTCTATATGGCTTAAAAATAGCACCGAGAAAATGGTATGAGAAATTAAACAAAACTTTAGAGGAGCTAGGTCTAGTTAGAGATGTTGTTGAACCCTGTTCGTATTCTTGGAAAGATGAAAATGGTAATTTTGTAATTCTAGTCATATATGTTGATGATATTATTATTACAGGAACAGATGAGAATAAAATTCAGATTATCAAGGAAACGTTGAAAGAAAGTTTTAATATTAAGGAATCTGAAAAAGTCGAAAAATTTCTAGGTATTCAAATAAAAGAGAAAGATGAATCATTAATTTTACATCAAAGTGACTTTATTAAATCTATTCTGGAAAAGTTTAATTTTGGAGAAATGAAAGTTTCTCCAACTCCTATTTCTCCTCCGGAATCTGAAAGTAGGACGTTGCAGAAGGAGGGAAAAAAGAAACAAGGTAGTAAGAAAGTAAAAGATTTTATTAAAGGACATGAAGAATTTTCGTTGAGAGAAATAACTGGAAGTTTATTGCATCTTAGTAATGCTACAAGACCCGATATTTCTATAGCTACAAATTATTTGTGTCGAAATCAGGAAAATCCTTGTGATCAAGACTGGGTAAATGCAAGGAAAATTTTGAACTATTTATCTGGAACAGTAGATTTAGGTTTAGAATATGAAGGTAAAGAGAATGGAATCACGTGTAGTGTGGATGCTAGCTTTGCTTCAAATAAACAAGATAGGAAGTCCACAACAGGATATATAATCAAGTTCTGGGGAGATACAATAAAATGGAAGAGTAAAAAGCAAGATTGTATTAGCACTTCTGCTTGTGAAGCAGAGTATGTTGCACTAGCTGAATGTTGCAAAGAAATTATCTTCTTGAAAGGCCTGTTTGAGCGATTAACTGGAAGAGTTGAAAGCGTCCCAATAATTTATGAAGACAATGATTCCTGTGTAAAATTAGTTAAATCGGATGATATTGGTAGACTTCGACACGTCGATATTTGTTATCACTATTCTAAAGATTTATTTCAAAAAGGTAAAATAAAACTAGAATGGGTCAGCACCAAGGAACAAACCGCTGATTATCTCACTAAACCTTTGAATCGTGAAGATTTCGAAAGATGCAGGAATAAAAGTTTATCTTCTGGAAAACTTCGTTGAGTATATGTGATTAACTTAACTGAGTTTTGTACTCATTGTTTATTTTTATTTCACCAGATGATATCGACTCCGACACGGATACCTCTGATATACTGGATCGCGAAACTCAAAAAGATGATTACGAATTCGTAGCCTAAAATGTCACTTCGTCGCTTTCTCACATCGTCGCATCCCATTTCACCATTGCGCCGAGAAGGAGGGAATGTTAGACTTCATAAATATATGTGGTTCTCGGGCAATTGTTCATTACGCTATTGTAGAGTTATATTTGGCTACGTTGTCTAGTTCTGTACATATTTCTATTATTTTGTTCCTCGGTCACTTCTTCCTTGTACGTTCTCCTGTTATTTTCTCTCTAATAAATTATATTATTCTGATCAAGGTACTTTTATCCAACAATTTTCAATTAAAGAACCAGAGTGGTTAACTGAATCTGCTCCCCAAAGTGGTGAATGGGCATTGAAATCCCCTCCAACCACAAAGGGATGATTAAGAGAATCAAAAAAGTTTTTAAATTCATTTTCATGTACTATTGAAGAAGGCGGGATATAAATTGATGAAAAACTTATTTTTTGCTTATTAAATATAATTTCTATAGAAACACTATTTGTTGGTTGACCATCAATGTGAGCTAAACTCGGGTTATTTATATAAGTATGTTGTAAATTCTTATTAACTAGAATTGCAGAACCTCCATAACCATCGGGACGGTCATCCCGGAAGATTGAGAAAATTTTTAATAAAAAATTTGTCGATAGGTTTAAGCCACGTTTCTGATAATAGCATAATATCCACATCATATTCTGTAATTAACACCTGAAGTTGTTCTAGATTAGCTCTAGCACTACGACAATTCCATTGTATACAGTTTAATTTATTCTTACTCATTTGCAAGAATATAATGTTTTACTGGAAATTATTCATTTCTATTGGATGGAGTTGAGGATTAGAGGATGTATGAGTATAAGCACTAATGAAGGATTCCAAGGCTATTTGTAGATCATCATCGTTTGAGTAAAAGGGACTATCTTGTGGGATAAGTTCTTTAAATGAGTTGAACATGCGATCAAAAGCTAGTTCTTGTTTCATATTCAATACTTCAGCATTGGGATTAGAAAGATGAGAAAGGAGTGCTCCATTTTTAATACTCAATTTAGTTGGTTTTAGAGTTGGAAAAGAGTTTTTATGGAATTTTGGGATAGATTTATGTTGGAAAATTGTCCCTTTAGTTTTTTTGTAGGTTTCATTATTAGGTGAAGGCTGAGGTATATTATTAATCACCTTGTCAGCATAAGAGAATGCTTTATTCGCAGGTAAACATCGCAATTGCATAAAAATTTCGAGCCCCCTCCCGGCCTCCTTGAGGGTTGAAAAAAAATGATCGTGGTTTTGTGATTAGACCACCGAGGGGACTTGTAAAAAAAAAAATGAAGCGAAATCGAAAGACCCAACTTCACTTTTGGTTTGTTTTAGTATGGAATAGCCCTTATGTAGAATTCTAGGGAATCATTAAGTACATGGTCCCCAGGAACTTCTACTATTAAAAAAATCACATTTTTAATGCAATAAGAATTTTTCCAAAATTTTAAATCTAGTCCAAATTTATTGATTTTCTGAAGAAATAATCGGTATAAAAATCAGACTGAAGCGAAAAGACATACTCGTACTTACAATTTGATACTTTTCTCGTGCATGTTGAAAATTTTTCATTTTTATCTCAGCCCTCTTTCCATCCCCTATCCCATTAGAATTTTGGAATAAAATTAGGTTACCCAAAAAATTTGATTCCAGATGGAAAACATGCACCATCAATATCTGATTCAAAATTTTTCAAAATTCCGAGTCCATAATTTTACATTTTTCGAAGCATGTTGTAGCTTTTTCTAAAATATACTCTGGTAGTCCAAACGTTTAGATGAATGTACATTCAACCAAACGTTTCTCTTTTGAATTTTACGTCCAAATTATCCCTAAAATTGATTCAGTGACGATAAAAATCCCTGAAGGGGGATTTTTTTGTTTAGGTTTAATAAGTGAGCGATTGTAGAAATCTTACGAAAATGTGATGATTGAACGTTTCGAATTTGAAAGAAATCTGGTTTTTGAGGCTGGAATAATTTTTGGGATGAAAATCATTTTTAGAAATCATCCCACTATTCATCCCACAATTTTTCCGAGCATTTGAGGCTGGCATGATTTTGGAATGAATTATAATTTCAAAACTCTTCCCATGATTTTTTCGATCTTTTGAGGTTGGTATGATTTTTGGGATGTGATTTTTCTAAGATTTTGAGACGGGGGTGATTTTCTCTGGCTTCAAAAGCTGGGATCATTTTTAGGACGAATTTCCATCTCAAAACTCATTCCACAATTTTTCTGAGCTTTTGAGGCTGGGATGATTTTATGCCTTTCAAATAATAAATTATGCAAAAATATTTACAACTGTGTGATATTAGCTAGGTACCTATTGAATTAATTATTATTCAAATTGAAATGCCTCGTTGAACGAATACTTGCGCATGTAATGAAAGAGGAGAATGGAAAATTTAAAAAATGAATCATAAATTTATTCGAATCCGCATTCGGTAAATTATTTCTCAAAAACGAAAAAATATTACCTGTACTAGGTCGAGCCACAATAATGGGAACTTTTGATGCGTATTCTGGTAGTAAAAATTCGGTCAGTCGTTTACTATAAATGTATGTATTCGGTAATGGATAAATTAACCTGCAAAAAAGAAAAATAGGTAGTAAAAAAAATACACTTAATGAATGTCAACAGATGAATGGAAAAATAATCAGTAAAACATTTACTGGGGGGTTATTTTTTCCAATAATTCAGGTTCCATCCAATGCGTAAGATTTATGATATCGTGTGGATTGTGCTTCGCAGGGTAAATTTTTTCTTCGACTGTAAGATTTTCACAGCAACAGTATATTGTAGAATTGTACACAAACGCCTAAAAATTTGAAAAAAATTCGCATTTACAATTTTTTTATACCACTCAAAAGCCTTTTCCCTCATTTATTTTATATTGCTTTTCAGATTCATTTTCCTTCTAAAAAAATGATATTTTTAGATAAAATATTGCGATTCCGTCCTCTGAAAGATCGCATAATCTAATCCTTCAAACGAAAAGATACATGTACGATGCCTTTAAAGGGTAAATTTTAATCGATCGTTGCACGATGTATGGTACAAAGTTCTACTAGTATTGAATATCCGAATGTAAATTTCCCTTCATAAATATGTAATTTGGAATTTTATATCAGTTCGAACGAGTAAATCGTTCTTCTACCGAAGAATAAATTTCACTTGAAAAATTAACACAACATTTCTTCTTAAAAAAATTTCCATCAAGGTAAGTACATTGCCATTTCTTTAATCGATAAGCTCGTAAAATTCGTTTATCGTTCGAAACGTAATTAGTATTTGTGAGTCATTGTTCTGCTATTATTCTGGGGATTTTTTTCGTTGGGAAATTGATTTTTAATTAGTAAGACTGGAAAACTACCTACCTTCAAGTAAACAAAATTTCCATAAAACGCATGGGTAGGGATGTATTTGTACAAGGAGTGATTGTTTTTCACATTTTTTTTTTCAAGTTGAGAAGGAGGGAGCTAAAAAGTTATGTCTCTCTCCCCATTAGACCCTAGGATATTTTTTTCTAAAAAAAACACCACTGGCGCCAATTTTTTTATTATCACTTTAATTTTCAGGGGTCTTTAGAAGGTGATACTTTTTTCAACATTCAGTAAAAACGCAAAACAAATTATTTTCCATGAATACTCGTATCTTAATCTACATATAAAATCATCAGAATCGATTTCAGAAGCTATTTCCAATCTTTGAAAAAAATATGCTTTATATGTACATACATTTTCCTTGTTTTAAAAAAAGTGGTCTGGAAGGGGGCTTATAATGAAAAATCGCCATAGATGATTTTAATTGGTTAATATAGATTCATTATTGACATCATGGGTAAATTCCCACTATTCATTTTCTTTTTGGTCATTTTTTTTTTTTGTAATTTTATATCTATTTTGTTTTATTATTTTCCATTGTACTTGCGTTTTGTTTTCATTTCAGGAGAATTTTTTTCAAATTTTTTTCTCAGATTTTTCACTAAATAATGAATATTGAAAAAGATGAAAAAAGTGAATTTTTTAAAGGATAACGGAAAAAATGAAATGATGAGAAATGAGTCCCAATGGTATTTATGGGCAAAATCATTCATAAGTAAGTACCGGTAAACTGGGGTAACATTGATAATCCAGGGGTAACTTTGATCGGTCACTTTTTCCAACACGTTTAGTGCTCCTGGTGGTCGAGGTGTTGACCAATTGCTGTGATTCCAACGGCATTCGATAGCCAGGTCTTGTGGCTATATGATACGTGTGGTTTGGTTTCATTTATCATTTATTTTGTGGCTTTAAAATTTACATTTTCGAAAAAGTGATTTTTTCCAAAAAAAGTTTTATGTGGAAAACCTCTAGACTAAAAGGTATGTACACTTATTGTAACGTATTGAGTCCTATACATACTTCTCTAGCAACTCATTGGCACCAAGAATCAGCTTTTGAAAAAAATATTTCTCCATCCCTCTGCTCACCATGAGGCATTTACAAAAATGGGGTAACTTTGATCACTGAATTATACAAATTTATTATCTTTATAGATGCCGCGAAATCGGCGTAGGACGCCGGATACTCAAAAATATGTCCGTCACATCAAAGATACATTGAATGAGGTCATCCTGGAAGTTGTTGAAGGTCGAATGTTGATCAAAGCTGTGGCAAAGAAATTCAAAATTTTGTATGGGACTATGTATAATAAGTACCATGGAATTCATCACACCAGAATGAAATTTCTAAAAAAAAAGTGTTTGAAATTCCCTACAGAACAAGTATACAAAAGGGGGAAGGGTGGTGTGCTGAAAAAGTGCTTAAAATTTCCTTTAAAACGAGTATACGCGAGGGGGTCTTTTTGGGCAAATCTAAAGCAAGAAAAATTGTACTAAAATGGCAAGAAACCCCAGAAAACAGCAGAAATTTTCATTTTTCACATCCATGTATTGCGTAGGAAGGTTGACAGCCCCTTGAACGCAACTTTACTTGAATTTTGAGCTTTTTTCCCCCTTTTCAAAACTTTTTTTTCTTCAATGATGTAATTTTATTCTTTAACGATATCTCTGTAATTTTGAGATGAAATTTTGATTTTTTTTGAATAAATTTTATATGTAATATGTTCTATTACATTAGTACCTAGTTTATCAGACGTAATTTTGGGGGTTTCCCACTGAAATCCACGTTTTTTTGGGGGCGATCAAAGTTACCTCCTTTTTTTTTGGAGGACCTGTTTTTGGAATTTTCTGTAGTGGCAACACTGCATCCGATCGAGACGTGGTTTGCGCCATTCGATTCAGAATCCACTTTCCTCGCCAGCCCCCTCCCCTCCACAGCAAAAAAACTAAAAAAAATAGCCATTTTCATTGTAGAGGGAGTAAAAGTCTACTCTTACTCCCTCTACAATGAAAAATATCGTATGCAACTCGGGAGATAAATGATATACTATTTTTGATCAAAGTTACCCCAGTTTACCGGTACTAAAATACATTTTTTTATTTCAAAACTTTCTCAATTTTTTTCCAGTTTTTCACTTTTTTTCTTCAATTTTTCTAGATTTTTTGAACTCAGTTGGATTTTAAGTTCGATGGTGAGGAGTGATGTGGAGTCAGAGGATGGAATTTTTACCACGTTATTTTGAAGTCTGGGCACAACTTTGTAATCACTCATCTTGAAATTTTCAAAAAAAAGCAAAAATATTATCCTTACTAGGAGCTCACCTACCAACCAACCTATCTAAATAGTTTTTATATGACAATCTAAAAAGATTTAATGACGTAACTAATGGGAATAGATGGGAAAAAACTGAATTGAATATCATAGAGATTTTGGAGATATAAGTCAAGTCCATTAGATCCGCAGGGTGAAGGAAGAAAAAAAATAGATGACCTCCGAAAAGAAACATGAGGCAGATTCGCCTTTTTTCTTCAAAGAGATAAAATTGATTTTTAGGAGTAGGTAGGCAATTAAAATTCCAATTTGAAAATTTTCAAAATTTATAATTTTTTTTTAGAAAAATAGAAAAATTAGGTACTGAGGTTGAAAAAATTAATAAACATTTCACCATTTAAGTAGGTAATGCGAAATCGAGATTCATGATTGATCATTTCTACCAGTCAATCCCATCCACGAACTTCACAATCTCAGAGCAAATAGATGTGGGGCGGTAAGTAGCTGCGAGAGTATTTTACCCTTTTACAATCATTCTCCTGAGAATTTGCAAGAGGCAGATATCCTTTTTGGAGAACAGAAAATAAATAATGTACCTATTTGGATTTCTGGACCCTTATTCATAACGTACCTGCACATCGTGAATCTTTTTCGAAGCAAAAAATACGATTTCTCGAAAATTACAAAGGCCTTTTTAGCCTAAATTTGTATACAATTACCTTCGAAAAATTACATTAGGTGCATATTTCTACTTCGTAAATACCTACATCTAACTTTTTCATCTTCATGGCCAACTCCAGCATCCTTAGAGTGCCAATGGTATTTACATTAACAGCTGTACGCAAATTAGCATCCATTTTCAGAATAGCAGCACTATGGAATATAATGGATACTTCGTTGATCAACAAATTTCGATCCGCATCTGATAATCCGATCCCTTCCTCTCCCACATCTCCAGATATGAACACAACTTTTTCGAGAATTTTAGGATTATCTTTTTTGAAATTTTCAAAAATCTATAAGGCATGTTTATCAATTATAATCAAATATAAGTAGGTAATTATCCAATCTTTTATGAAAAATAAAAATCATACCCGCGAACCGAAAACAACTTCTTTTCGAGACATCGCACTTTTACCATATTTAGATCGTATTAGCACATAGATAACGTCCAATTCGGGACAGCTGTGGAGTAACTTCCATATCAACACCTTACCCATATACCCGGTACCTCCAGTAACGAGAATTTTTCTATTCGCGTAGAACGCCGATATTTGAGACTCGTCGGCCATTTTTGGAAAAAAAAATCAAAAAACTCGCGCACTGAACACAAAAATACACAAAAATGTCAACAATTTTACCAAATTATATTGCCACTGCGATCACGACCACTATATCTTGATGTATCGCTGACTAAACTAATTAATCGATGTGCTATCAATTTGTCCTTTTTAAAGAAACTATCAAGTAGGTACACGAGACGATCATTATCAACAAAGGTTGGGTATTTTACCTTCACCTTATTCGGTTTCTGACGTCGATTTTTTTTCGAGCGTACGAGTTAATTTACATTTGCCGTGGATACCTGTACATCAGCTCGTGCAATGTAGGTAAGTGTTGATTTATTGAAGATTTCTTTCATTGATGGTGATGAAATTGTCGAGTTGATTGAATATCAAAATGAAATGGAATTTTTTTGGGACAGATGGTTAAATTTTTGTTCTTGTTTATTCCCCACCTGGGGCCAAGATGAATTTTATTTAAACAGAACTTCGCCCCTGATTTCAAGAGAGGGACATGGCCCTGACTCATCTTTGCTCATTGTTTTTAACTGGCGAGGTCTTTGATCACTTTAGCCTTGAAGTTTTGTCCAAAGTTCGCTGTCTCAGAATAATTTACTTTTTTTTGTTATTTGAACGGAAATTGAAACCCTCAAAACATTCATTTATAGCACTCATAAAATCATCTACGCATCGAATTTCAACATTTTAAATTAAATTTTTATGAGAGGTGGGTTGAGGAAAAAAATGAATAAGACTCAAGAAACTTTGAAAAAGTTTTTTTTTACTACTTAGTACTTAGCATATTCGAGATAGGCCGAAAAAAATTTATCTTTCGGGCATTTCCCCAATCTATATGTCAATTTTCAGCAATCAAGGTCAAGTTGAAGTCCTGAAGACAACTTTTTTTCAAGGTCAAAAAAAGTGAACATCCCAAAAATTAGGATTGTAATCTGGAAACAGGATTGATTAAAAATAACCTACTTTCAATCTCCTATACAAGAATTTTACGATACCAAAAATTGAAGAAAAAAATATTTAAAAAACATATCGGTAAATGGAGGAAAATTTTCAATTTTTTCCACTTCCAGTTTTTTAACTAAAAATTCATCTCAAAAATTAACTGCCATCGGTTCCTGATAAGGATTTAATCGAGCCATAAATATTCCAAAATTTAAAATTAACACACTTTCGTAAATCTTTAAAGAAAAAATTGTGACATAAAAACATTGCACATTTTAATTGAAATATTGTGTAAGGTAAAAGGCATCAATGGTCTAGGATATCAACTTTCATTGACTTTTTTTAAAATGAGAATTAATTAAGATTTTTCTTCTCACTACCTCCAGAATGTCTCGAAAGTTCCTCATAAGCAATAAGTGAAAAATTTACGTTTTTATAAGAGTAGGGACTAGGGGCGAGAAAATTTTAGCAGAACAGTTTTTAATTTTGTACATTTCTCTCACCCACAGGGCCAAATTTGGAGCTTATGCCTAAGATGAGCACGAGAATATATTCAGGGGGTCATAAAACATGGAGTCGAAGTATGTATGTTTGCCTAACCTTCAAACTGCAGGGACTGAGTTATGCTCTTTGAACTTTTTTTTTTTTTGAATTTCGTTTCGCACTTTCTACCGAGCGTTACTCGACAACGAAGATAGATAGAAAGTTGCACTTTGCGGCAACGGATAGCCCACTTTCTCTAGAATTTTTCTATGTGGTTGTTAATTTTTGCAGGTGAACTAGGGTGGGTGTACCGCATCAAATATTCGAAAAAAACGTGTAAAAAAGTTGACGATTTTTTCTATTTTTGTAAATAACTAAAAAAGTTGTCCTCTATTGAGTGAATTATTATGGTTTCTAGAAGAAAAAAAATTTGATCTTTCCAATCGAGTAAACCTCACTCCTCTATCTTGCTTGAATCAAAAGTTATGAGCGTTTAATTTTGTAAAAAATACAAGAAAAACCTCACTTTTTTGATTTTTCAAATTTCAAAAATTTCTATCTTTAGGACTAAATGAGTCAGGGCGGTGGGGTTTGCAGCATTGAATTAACCAAGTAAGTATAACACTACACAACATAGCAATGATATACCTCAATTTTTCAAATAAAATTTTTTAATGAAACATTTTTCGAATTTTTTTTGACAAAAAATTTATTAAATGAAGAACTTGAAGATATTATTACGATTTTATGTAGTGCAATACTTGTTTAATTGAATGCTGCAAACCCCATACCCCGGTCTTATTTAGTTACGAAGATAGAAAATTTTGAAATTTGAAAAATCAAAAAAGTGAGGGTTTTCTTGTATTTTCCACAAAATTAAACGCTCATAACTTTTGATTCAAGCAAGATAGAGGAGTGGGGGTTGCTCCATTGAAAATATCAAAGTTTTTTCTTCTAGAAACATTAATAATAATTCACTCAATAGAGGACAACTTTTTTAGTTATTTACAAAAATAGAAAAAATCGTCAACTTTTTTACTTACACGTTTTTTTCGAATATTTGATGCGGTACACCCACCCTAGTTCACCTGCAAAAATTATCAACCGCATAGAAAAATTCTAGAGAAAATGGATTATCCGGTGCCGCAAAGCGCAACTTTCTACCTATCTTGGTTGTCGAGTAACGCTAGGTAGAAAGTGCGAAACGAAATTCAAAATTTTTTTTTTCAAAAAGTATAATTCAGCCCCTGCAGTTTGAAGGTTAGGCAAACATACATACTTCGACTCAGGATGAGTGGCCCACTCACTGGTTGGAAGGAGCGTGGTCAACTTTGAAACACCCTGTATGTGATGCATGACCAAATAAGAAAATTTCCAGCCATGGTACCCCCCTTACCCCAAAATTTTTGAATTTTTTTTTGAAAATTTCAACATGCAAAAAAATTGAAAAATTTGAACCGAAAATTTTCAAAAAATTTTCATGTATGCTACTCGACAAGATGTATAATCTGTGAAAATTTCAAAATTTTTCATCCACCTCTTCCAGAGATATCGCGAGTTGAATTTTCGACATAGGGGGTGCGATAATTCCGGAAGGGAAGGGTGTGGGGGGGTCAATTTTTTTGGGGATGGTTTTAAGCTAGGAGTAACATTTTGGGTCAGTTTTGACCAATTTTGGGTCAAGGGCCGTTTTTGACCCTTATCCTGAAAGGTTCTTTAAAATCTTTTGGATTCGAATGTTATATGACATTTCTCCACACGTCAGAAAGAGACGGATTTAAAAAAAAAAAAAAACAAGCAAGAAAAATCGATCCATATAAGGAGAGACTGGAGTATTGGACGAAGGTGTACCATGGCTTCACTTCAAAGTCAAAAAATCGTTGCATGAAAACAATATTTCACAACACATGAATCTCAATCAAGAGAGAAATAAATGAAAACGTTTAACAAAATTAATACGAAATTTTATTGAAACTAAAAAAATTCATATGAAATTTGTAAGTACGCCTAAATGCCCACGAATAAGTATTAGAGCAAGAACGCAATTTTCCTCTGGAATTCACATCTGGTACAATTCAACAATCCTCAAAAACATGTCGTACAAGAATGTAAGCAATTTCCACAGAAGGTAGTACTTGAAGACCCAGGCTATTTTGTCAACCACGTACATTCTGAAAACAAACGCAACCTTCAGTAAAGAATTAAAAATTACATCATAAATGATAAAAATTTTAGTACATGTTGGCAAGTCTTTTAGCACGAGGCAAATTTTTCATGTCTTCTTTGAAAATGAAAACTTTGGCCCCGTATACTGTATTATCCATGTACTCTTGCACATCGCGGATTTGGATCATATCTACTAGAAAACACTTTTTATCGGTGTCATTCATTTGCTTTTCCAGTGCCATTACGTTACTGTGTATAAACTGCCATTGCTTTTGAGTAAAATATCTCAATACTTTTTCACCTTGTCTGAGTCTATCATGAACTTTAACCATACTGTAAGAAGTATCACATCATATTTCAGAAATTCTATGTAAGTTCAAGTAGGGCTACCTCTGTGATCGTTATATGGGTGATTTCAACTTACAACGGTTTTTCGCCAATCAATCTCAAGATGAAGTCGATTATGTAGGCTGGTAAATAATGAAGAAAAATGCTCTTGAGCATATATACTAGGATATTCGTTGTGTAGGGATCGCCAGTCGGATACCATAAGAACTTATCAAACGGATATTTTGCAAACCCTTTTACAGCCATTTTCGACGCATCAACCCATCTTATATTATCATGCGCATTTCGTGAGATATTATAAACGCTGATTTCTTTCAATCTGATACATATGAAAAAGTAGTTGATAAATTTTGAAAAATCGATCACTAGGTGACCGGGATCATAATTATGCAATGTATAAATAGAATTGCTTACAATTTTTCTTTTGAATTTGCCCAAGGTAATGCCACTAGAGTGTTTATGGCAATATCAACAGGCATGAAATCTGATTTCCCTTCTCTATTCATCATGGTGGTACGTAACAGGCCTTTGCCTCCAATTGCAAAAAAAGCTCCGGGACCATTAAGGTTATCATTCCAGCCAGGCAGTGGTTCTTTGTAAGCGGGGACCACTGTAAAAGTATAAATCGACATGTTTTTAATCATTTTATTCAGGTTTGAAAATTGTGTCACATCATTTATTGTAGGTACCTATGTAACTTTTCCTTTCCATCAAAAAATTGAAGATGGAATTTCCATAAGTAAATTAATTAGGTATTCTTATAAAATAGGTACCCGAGAAAAAAAAAATGGATCCAATTGGATCTGATTGGATCTGATTGGATCCAAAAAATGACGCGATCCAATCGGATCCAAGTGGATATAAGTAGATACAAACAAATCCAAATTAATCCAAATTAATCCAATTAGATATTTTTCTCTTTAAATTGAAAAAATTTGGATCCAATTGGATCTTTTTGGATCTAATCGGATCTTTTTGGATCTAATTGGATAACATTTCTTTTAGATCCAATTAGATCCAATTAGATCCAATTAGATCCAATTGGATCCAAATTTTATCAAATGTCTTTAATTTTATCCATTTGGATCCAAATAGATCCAATTAAAGACATTTTTCTCCTTGAATTTAGGTAAAATTTAATCCAATTGAATCTTTTTGGATCTGATTGGATCTAATTGGATCTAAAAGAAATGTTATCCAATTAGATCCAAAAAGATCCGATTAGATCCAAAAAGATCCAATTGGATCCAAATTTTTTCAATTTAAAGAGAAAAATGTCTTTAATTGGATTAATTTGGATTTGTTTGTATCTACTTATATCCACTTGGATCCGATTGGATCGCGCCATTTTTTGGATCCAATCAGATCCAATCAGATCCAATTGGATCCAATTTTTTTTCCCTGGGTACCTATTTTTAAATCCATGAATTAATCCATTCTTCTTTTGCTCTGACCTCTATGTGTAAAAATAATGAAATTCACGAATTTCCTCCCGCTTCCCCCCTTATTTTTTATGGGAAATATATATTCGAACGACAAAAAAGGAGGTTTGAACGACAGGCAAGTGTTACGACAATTAACAGTGGTGAAAACGACAAATTAGGCAGTTAGAACTGTTAATTTTGTAACGATTAAAATAGGTTTTTACCACGACTGTTGTTGTTTATAAATTACGACAACTCCCTCAACGACATAAATGATATTTTCAACGATAAATTTGAATTATTGAACGGTAATAGGGTAAAAGCTCGAATTTTCATGAATTCAGAGTAGGTACGATGTTTACGCAGAATCCACTGATGTTAATGAGTAGAATCTTCAAGTTCAAATAGTTTTATCAACTCGTCAGATCGATGCAACTTATAAGCTTAACTGGCAAGGTTTTCCAGTCATCATTCTCGGTACAAGTGACAGGGGAAATGTGTTTCACCCCTTCGCACTTGCAGTATGCAACCAAGAAACCACCAAGGATTTTGAATTCATTTTTCGCTCGCTCCAAGAATATGATCCTGACTGGAAACCGAAGATCCTCCTAGCTGACGCTTGTGAAGCTAAGTGAAGCTATTACTGCAGGTTATCGAGATGTGTTTGGGGCTCCTGATTTGCGCATTATGTGCTATTTTCATGTCCTCAATAATATTGAAAAGTATTTAAAAGTCTTGAAAAACGGCCAGACAAGAGTATCCATTAAACATGACTTAAATATAATCCAAACGTGTCAAGATAAAGAAACTTTCCTCAAAGCAGCTGAATTATTGCTATTGAAATGGCATTCTTCTGGATTACAGCAGCAAGTGTATGATTTCTGCGATTACTTCGAGTCTCAGTGGTTATCAAAGAACAACGAATGGTACGAAGGAGCTGCTTTGGGATATGATATTTTTATAGTTGTTTTGTCGTTTAAAAATTTCTTATGCTGTTCAAAAATATTCTTTTGTTGTGAATCCATGTGACGTGCGATATTTTATCTGTCTTTGAATATATTGATTCACCGTGCAATATACATTGATTGTTAGTCGATCTTTCATGTGACATGCGTTTAGCGGATGATTTATTTTCTGTACTTTTGAATATTTATATGAACACTTTAACTGCGTGGCTGAATACCTACATTTATTGATTTTTCATTTTGCTTAACTAGTTTTCGCTTTAGTACCCTTTCAGTCCACAATTTAGCCACATCCGTTCAAGTTTATTTTCTGTCGTTCGAACCTCCTATTTTTTGTTGTCAATTCAGCCTTTTATGTCGGGCTGATAAATCATACCCATTTTTTATTGTTTCTTTTGCAGATTTATGCAGGATTTAAATTCCTTTGAATTTAAACACCAAAACATTTCAAAATCCAAATTTAGGATTTGATGTCTTATAGTGATCGGTAATGCTCAAAAAAAAATTCCTAATACAGATGTTACGGATGGGATCCATCATATTAGAAAAAATGTTTCCTGCGGATCTTACTTACGAGATTCATAGACGTCCCACCCATTCAAGGGAGGAAGGTAAGAGTTAGGTGAATCGTTTGTGCTACCTGCTACGTTTGTGCTCTTTTGCGCCGGCAATATTTTTGTTTGTGTTCACCTCTTCCCCTGAAAATGATGAATGGGGCGTCAGAAATGGTGCCCCACCCATACGAGGTGGAGGGGCGGGAGTAGAATCAATCGATTGTGCTCTTTTGTCGTTCTCATTGTCGTTCTCCTTTTTCAAAAAACTGTTCTCGTTCTCCAAATTTTTTTTATTGTTCGCGTTCTTTCCATTTCTTGTACTTTTTCGTTTTTGGGTTTTTATTTTTCTCCAAATTCTGGTTTGGTTTAAGCTTAAATAAGTAAACTAAGTAATAAAACGCATCATCTGAATCTCTAATTGGCAGTAGTTAATTGGTTGAAAAAAAATATTGAATGTCAATGTCAGAAAATATTGGCATTTTTAAAGTTTGACAAATTAATACAAGTTTGAAAAATTGAATCCATGCAAAATCATCGTTCTTGTTCTCATTCTCTCGGAGGCGTCGTCAAGAGGGGCCGGGGGCCAAGCCCTCCCGAAAAAAATTCTGACCCCCGCTTGCCTCCCCTCCCCAAAAAATGTTGTATTTATAAATTTACATTACACTTACATTAGATAGGGATTTTTAAAGCATTAAATCATGAAAAAAAGTCTACCCTATTTAGGGCATTAAAAATGCAATTTTTTCAAAGCTTCGCCCTCGCTTCGCTTGGGCTTAGGCATGAACAAAATCACAATTGTATGATCTATTTGAGACGGAAGTGTGGAAGAAAGCTCCCTTTTTACCCCCCCCCCCCTCCCCTTTTCAGCAGATGAAAACAGTCAGTTCCACTTTTCAACACTTCGAAAAAGAAAAAAAAGTTGCCCAACATGCGGCCCATTTTGTGTCTCTCCCCCATTTTTGATTCTGTCAACGCCACTGCACCTCATTCTTGTTCTTGTTCTTGTTCTTTTAATGCTTCTAAAGTTGTTCTTGTTGTCATTCTCAAAATTTTTGGTTCTTTGTTCTTGGTCGTTCTCGCTGCCCTGGGTTCCCTTAATATTTCCATCAACGATTTGTTTTTAGTTTTGCCAAAAAAGTATTTGATATAAGTTTTTTAAAAAAAAATATTTCCATCCACAAATTTTTCAAAAAAGTTTTATTCCTTAATTTTGAAATAATCGATTGAATTTCATTTTTAACCCTTTTTTCAAGTACCATTTCTCCAGCTCATCATAAACTTTCCCCTATAACTCTGGAGGGGCGAAACACAAACAAAAATATTGCCAGCTCAAAAGAGCACCAACCAAGTACAATTGATTGACTTCACTCCCTCCTCTTTCCTTCTTGTAGGCTGGGCACCATTTCTGATGACCCACCCATCATTTTCAGAATAAGGGGTGAGCACAAATAAAAATTTATTGCCAGCACAAAAGTGCACAAACTTAACACAAAGATATTATCTCACTCTCACCCTTCTTCTTTGAATAGGCGGGGCATCAAGGTATAGGCCAGTATAGGCACATCAGTTAAAAATCCATGGACGTCATACATTATTTTGGACTCTTCACTATGGGTAAACGGAGTGTGCCAAAAGTGGAGGTTGAAGGGAAGATTAGCTCTGCCCATGATGGTAAACATTCTTTTGGTTGAGCACATAACATAATGGGAATAAGTCGAATTTTTTTGTTTTTTCAATGGTAGGTACTTAATGTTTTTTCATCAAGTAAATATTTTTATTTTTTCAGGTAGTATGATTTAAGTTGACATAATATACTAAAAACAATTGAAAAGAAATGTTTTTAAAACGGTTACTGTTGAATGAAATTTAAAATTTTTTATACCAATTGATAGGAAATTTTATTTTCTTCAATTCATATTTCAACAAAACTTTACGCAAACCTCCTATTTTTTCTTAAAAATCTGAAAGACCTCATTTCTCACAATTATATGCAATGCATTTCAATACCATCATGGTTGTGGCTTTATACTTACCATTCCTCTTACTACACCTTTTGGCATGCTTCCCAGTCCACTGACTACCTGAATGTGAAGAGTCCAGATTATTGTATGACTTCCGTAGAAATTTCAAATAGGGGCAAAACGTGATATTTTTTTAAATATAAAAACTGCCCAAAACTCTCTGTGAGTAGTACAAACGAATGATGAGGTTTTAATTTTTATCAAAATTTATATTCCAAGTTTTTCAGATAGCATTTCTGATGCCGCGCCCATTTCTCTCTTGAATGGGCGTGGCAACATTTCTGACGCCTCACCCATATGTAGAATGGAGGGAGCACAAAGGAAAATAATGTCGGAACTAAAAAGCACAAACCGAGCACGATTGAACCTACTCTCACCCCTCCACCACGCACGTATGGGTGAAACACCATTTTTGACGCCCCGCCTATCATTTTCAGGGGAAGCGGTGAGCACAAACGATTGACTACACTTTCGAGTTTCACCCCCTCCCTTGAATGGGTGATGCATCTGAAATAAAGCTAATATTTCACGGATCCGTCATGTCCGGAAACATCAGCTACCTCAGCATCTTATGTGCATGTTGTTTACATAGCAAATTTTAAATTCTCCCCATCGAATAATAATTTACCTACGTATGCAAAACTATTTACATCTATTGTGATTACAGCTAGGCACAGTATCACTAATCAAGAGGATATAACAACTAATATTGCAGTTTAAACACTCTCTATGTAGCACATTTCAACTCTTGTGATAATGATTACCAATGATTGATTGAATTAAAAAAGAAAGATTTTATGTATTACCAACACTGGGTCTAGCCACAATAAGAGGAACTTTTGTTAGGTAATCTGGAAGTATAGATTCTGTCAGTCGTTTGCTGTAAGTGTATGTGTTCGGTAACGGATAAATTAATCTGTAAATAAGTAGGTACATGTGAAAAATTATCATCGTTAGGGACATCACAATCCATAAAGATATAAATATAAAATTTAATACTTACTGATGCGTTATATTATCCAATAATTCAGGTTCCATCCATTTGGTAATATTTATGATATGGTGAGGGTTGTGCTTAGCGGGGTAAATTTTTTCTTCGACTGTAAGATTTTCGCAACAACAGAATGCTGTGGAATTGTATACAAACGCCTAAAAATTTTAAAATGGCGATGTTGCTTAAAAAATGTTTTGAATAATTTCATTATCTAATCACAAAATAACAAAATGAGTTGGAGAATTCCAATTTTACGATTTCCAGTTTGAAGCTCATAATTTTAGACCAGTACCTATCTAACAAAAAGCAGATAAGAAAAAATTATGATAATGAGAGAGGGGGTTCGAGCAAAATCTACATTGTTTTCTTATCTATACTAATACTGCTGGAGCTTGAACCAAATTCAGTGTTTATCGGTTATAAAAACATCGGCGGGACCCCAAAATCCGGTCACTATAACCGGTAGGTCACTATAACCATAGGTACCTTACTTTTTCGGCCTAATCTATTGCATTTCAGAAGGGTAAGAGATGGGGAAACAAAGTAAGTATGTGGCAGTGAATAAAAAGAAAGTACATACATATTACTATTTTTTTTATTTGTGAGCTAAAAAACATAAAACTTAGAAATAATAAGCATAAAAATTTTGAAAATTGAAAAAAAAATTAAAATATGTAATAGGTAGATAAATTGGTCAAAATATTCGGAGTTCAACTAGGTACCTATCACTAATTCTTTTTAACTAAACTCTGATGGTGAAATTTAAAAATTAAAAAATTTAAAAGAAATCTATTATTTTTTTCTGAACTTTAGCATTAGAAACGTAGTGATTTTCCAGATTTTTTGACAATTTAGCAAAAGGTAAATTTTCTTCAAAATTATTTAATGAACAAAAGGTACTCAAAATTTCACAAGCTGTCAAAGCTTCTTGAAGCGTCGGAGGGTTTTTTTCTATGTCCTCTTCTTCATCACTTTCATTTTCATTTTGACTCAGATTATTTTCACTTTTCACAGCATCTACTATTTCTTTATCAGTGAGCGGAGCCGAAGTGATTAAATTTTCATCGACTTGTTCATAATTGAGTAGATCATTCTCAGACACTGGTAGATTAAATTGTGATGCCCATTTTGCAAGTGGCTCCTCTTCAGATTCTTCATTTCCCACATGAAGAGTTCGTGCCATAAAACCCCCATGACGAAAACAATTTGCAACTGTATTGGAAGAAACATCTTGCCACGCCTTAGCTACCACGATTATCGCATTCAAAAGGGTTATTTCGAACTTTTCATTTGATTCCAAACATCTGAGTAATTTTATAACTAAAATTTTTCGAAATTTACTTTTCAATGCTCGTATGACACCTTGGTCCATTGGTTGAAGTACTGCTGTAATATTTGCCGGTAAAAAAATTAGCTTAATTTGTGAAAATTCAAGATGTGGGTGAGCAGGACAATTATCCAACAGGAGTAAAATTTTTCTTTTTTTAGAGAATAATTCTCGATTCCATTTTCTTAAATATTTTTCAAATAATTCTCCGGTCATCCAAGCTTTTTTATTATTTTCATAATCTACAGGTAAAAATTTAATACCTTTGAAGCACCGTGGGTTTTTAGATTTTCCAATTACCAACAATCTTTTTTTCTCTGTGGCAGATAAATTTGCAGTAACTAATACTGTAATTCTTTCTTTTGAAAGTTTCCCTGCAGCGCAAGTTTCCCCCTTGAATTTCATTGTTCTGTCAGGTAATATACGATAAAATAATCCGGTTTCATCAGTATTAAAAATATTGTCGTCTTCATAATTTTTTCTAATTTCTGGCCATACACTGTCCAACCAATTATCAGATACACCCTTTGGAACAGAAGCTGACTCACCACTTATTTTCCCAGTGACAATGCTGTGTCTAGCACGAAACCTTTGAATCCAACCAGTAGTACATTTGAAGTTGACATATCCAAAATCTTCAGCAAATTTGTCGGCCTGGGCTTGGAGAATTGGACCATTGATTAGAACATTATTACTTCGTTGTGTTTTAAACCAATGTAGTAAAGCCTTTTCCACATCACAAAACTGACTACTGCGAAGTTTTTTTGTTTTTAATTTTTCATTTTCAAATGCAGTCAAGAATTTTTCACGATTTTTTTTAATATTTGAAATAGTTGAGTGAGGAACGCCTAATTCATTAGCTAAATCTTTATTTATTTCACCATTATCCAACCGCAAGATAAGGTGATACTTTTCTTCGATAGAAAACACTTTACGTTTCGACATTATTGTAAAATATGAGAGTTGCTCGAGAAAGAAGGATACTAGCACGAAACTGAAGAACCGAATGAATGAATGAACTAGACGAAAACTTCGACACAGTAGAAATAAATGGAATAAAAATGAGAAAGCAATCTTAGAAGGGTGAAACTATTTGTAAAAAATCTGACTGTCGCCTATCCTAAATATTTGCTCTAGCGCCATCATGTAAACGCCAGGTCGTCGAGGAATTTTTAACTGAAAATGAAAAGACTAGACACTTATATGTCTATTAACAATACAAAAGTAGGTTCAGACAGTTGCCGCAGGATAAGATGCATACACTGGTATGGTGACTAAGTCGGCTAAGGTAAATTAAGTTTTCTTGGAAAATTTAGAATTACTTTGGATTCGAATCCTACGAGCCCTATTGTGAATACGACATTTTATATGATCTACAAGCAAATAGGCTGAAAAAACAGCAAGTGGTAGTAATGGTTATTGTCTCAAATCCATTGTATTTCTCACAATACAAAACCAAACTTCCTGTCTTCACCTGAACACTTAAGATCATTAATAACAAATAGTCAAATACTCGCCACCAGGAGTAGATTTGCTGGTCTATATACGAAAAAGTGATTTTTTTTCAATGCAAAGTCACTATATTCGATATTTTTTACTGACGGGACAGAAAAATCCAGTTCTTAAAACCGATATGTTCTTATAACCAATGTCATTAAAAGCAGTATAATTTAACATTACCTAGTCTTATGGAGTTCTGCCGGGACTTTTGAAATTGGTCACTATAAGCGGAATGTCATTAAAACCGATGTTTTTATAACCGATAAACACTGTAGGACAAATATTTTAAGGTTGACCTACATAGCTTGTTAATCGAATGTAAGTGATAGTTAACTATATAAAGAGAACCAATCGAGGTGTTCGGCTTTGATTTCACCTAGTAGTCCAGTGGCAGATTGCATTATTTTGGACATAAGTGGCAAATGATGATAGAGGCGTGAATATGGTATGGTAAACAAGGACATCCTAAGAAATTTTTTGAGCCCGGGAGGCAATCGTCAAACCCCATAGGTGGGGGTGGAGAGAGGTTTGAAGGGGGTTCTGCGCTCCCCCATTTTTCGAAATTGGGCTAATATCAGTCTTTTTTTGGTGTTAATTCCATACGCCTGAATCCCGCTGAGTTCACAAATGCCATTAATTTCAATATCCGAGAGAAAAAAGTTCCTTAAATTTGAGATTTCTCAACTCGTGTTTTCGTATGTTCCCTCAAAACTACCTAAAAATCACATTTTTTCAACTTTGCACAACCTGCCGACCTTCCAACCTAATTTTTATTACGATTTTCGAACTCTACGGGTTGATTTCCATATATATTGACGTTTTACAACTCATACCACCACTCTGCGTGAGTAGAAGGGGCTTTGATTTAATAAAGTCATATTTTTACTCTCAAAAAAATGTTGGATTTAATTTTTGAAAAAAAAAATACAAATCTTGAAAAATTATACATATGTACTGAAAATTTTATTCGTTTTTCAAAAAAAAAATTCCAGGATGTCTGGAAAAATACTTAATTTTAATTTAGTTTTTTTTCAAAAAAAAATTTATGGAATACCTACTTATTACAATTTTTGAATAAATTATATTTCCATTTTTGAAACATCTCAATTCTAATTTTTTCAAAAACCTCAAATATATTTAGAAAATTGGTCATTTTTACCAAATTGTTATATAATTAATCCTTTGAATTTCAGAGGCTCAACACTTTCTCAAAATTTTGTATTTTTATATAAATGTGCAGGCCTCATCTCTCCTTCCCTTACTCAACCCATACACCTACCTAATCGTCCTTAAAACTCAACTTTTAAAAATTGAAAAAGGAAGCTGGTAGGTATCCAAAAATACAATCGAATCCTAATCTTCACCTCTACTTAATATTTTAGAGGCATCTACTTACTTGGAAAAACTCACTTTTTTCATCGGTTTTTTAAAATTTTCCGATCTTGATATGAATATTTTTACTCAAAAAAAATCATCGGAAGTAAACTTCTAACCTTAATTTTTTCTTGATAACTTTTTTAATGCAGAAGAATTCATCACAATTATTTTTTTCCCAAAATTGAGATAATGGTTGAAAATCGCCGCCGCTGATTTTTGAAGTAAAAATACCAGTTACATCGAAAAAATTTCAATGAAAATTTTTATACAGTAAATTTTAAAAACTTCATCTTTATACTTAGAATAAATAGGTACCCATTTTTAGTAGACATTTTCAAAAAGTTTTTATTTTCTCGTGAAACTAATTTTAACACAGGCAAATGATTTCAATTTTATGTGCTCAATTCAATGTTCATGCAATCCCGAAACATTCAAAAATATTAAAAATTTCACTGAAAACTCTAAAATTATTTGAAAGTAGCTGAATTCGATTTTGAGTAGAAATATGATACTTTTAAATGCTCGAAAATCCACTAAAAATTAAAAATCACTTACGAGGATTCTGCAACATGATCTTTCAGGAATGCTAATCTACAAAGACCACAAGTGGTTCCCTTTATATTTGTATTCCTAAAACACATATGTACCTCTAATTTTTTCATCTTCATTGCCAGTTCTAACATCCTTATAGTTCCAAGGGTATTTATATTCACTGCTGTTCGCAAATTAGCGTCCATTTTCAGGATAGCAGCGCTGTGGAATACAATGGATACATCTTCGATCAACATATTACGATCAGCCTCAGACAATCCTATTTCTTCCTCTCCTACGTCTCCAGATACGAACACAACTTTGTCGAGTATTTCGGGGTAATCTTTTTTGAAATTATCAAAAATCTATAAATGACATTTGTAATTTTCACGAAGATGAAAGAATTTATTGAATAATACGAATCGTAAAACTTACTGGTGCGCTGAAAATCTCATCTTTACGAGCCATTGCTGTTTTACCTCGTTTAGATCGTATTAGCACGAAAATAGCATCCAAATTGGGACAACTGTAGAGTAATTTCCAAATTAGCACTTTACCCATAAATCCGGTACCACCGGTAATGAGGATTTTTTTATTCGCATAAAACGCAGATATTTCAGAATCGTCGGCCATTTTTTTGAAAAATTTTAAAAACTCGCGAACCGAATACAAAATTACACAAATGACAACTACATACACTCACTTTTTGGAAAGAACTAGATTTATGGGATACGATGATCATCGGATAAACGAAAATTCGTACCTACTAAAGGTTGTGCTGCCTTCACCTTATTTGGTCTTTGACATGAAATTTTTTCAGGCGTAAAGACGCACATGGATACATTTTAAGAAGTAAGTATTTCATTAGGAATTTATTAACGGGTAATTGATTTTTTGTAATTTGAAGTCGTAGAGCTGAATAATGAACAGTGTTGTTAATTTATAATGAAGTCAGGGTCAATGAAAGGGAAATGCGAAACGTGCGTTTGCACTACACCGGATCCACCTGTTTTCTCAGAACCGGTTGAGGGACCCAAAATATCGAGGTCTCTTGAAAAATTATAAAATACCAAGTCAAAGGATCCCAATTTAGAAAAAACATCGAAATGTATCAAGTAAAGTGGGTAAATTTTCGAAAAAATTTAGTAAATTTTCAAAAAAATTTAGTAAATTTTTCAAAAAACCAATTAAATTTTTTATGAAAACCTTTGAAAAAATTGAAATTTTATCGAATTTTTCAACGTTTAAAACATGTTATCAAAATGTCAATATTTCAGTACATATCAAATTTTCAATGCATATTTTGAAGATTTTGATTATAATTCGACCGAAAATTTTGAAAAAATATTAAACTTTATTACAATAAAAAATTCTAAATCGAGGATCCATTTCTTCATTCCCAACGATCCAAGAAAGCTAAAAATTTTCAAAAGGGTTTCAACTCCATGTATACCAACAGCATACTGAAAAATTATAAAATCAGAAAAATATTTTCACTTCCCGCCCCATCTTTGATCCATGAGCATAACTTGCTATCGATGTTCTGAAAGGGATCAAATTGGAGAATGGTTCAAAAATTCAACATGTGAACTTATTTCCAGAAACACCAGGCTGTCAATCCACAGCGAAAGTTCAAAATTCATGGAACTTGGTCAAAAAGAAATAAAATATTTCTCGAGTCCACCTCCTCCTCGATCATAAGGAGTTAAAAAAGTTTTGGATCATTTCGAACTCACCAGTAAACATTTAATTAAGCTTGGGCGAAATCTAGACTTTTTTTCTTCTCTCCTCGCATAAGATTGTGAACACCGTACTTCTCACGAGAGCGCCGTTGGAAATGTGATGTATCAGCAGTTCAGCACGGGCTTAACATGTTTTCATTTTTTTGACCATGTTGCAATTATTTTGGGGATGTGGAAAAAATATATTTTATACAGGGTTACTTAAAATTTCCGGAACGCGAAAATTGTTTCGTAAAAAAAAAAATAATAATAAGGCCCAACGAATAATGAAAACTCATTCCCGAAATACCTAAAGCTCTATTCCTGTTAAAAAAATATGAACTCATCCCTCATTGATTTTCGAATCTTTGAAAAATTTTAAAAATTGAGATAGGTATTTAAAAACTTACAATTGCATATGATAGAGTTTTGGATACGGATCAAAAATCATTGCATGCAAATTTTGCCTAATCAAAAAATTAAAGGGGCAAAAATTTACAAAAAAATATCAAGTTTTTGTGAAATTGGCAACACTGTATCCCCCACTCAACCCTTTTCAGATACCTTGAGTGTAGCGTTGACGTTGTCCCTTGCTGACCTACACGTAGGCAACCCTTCGTTCAGGTCAACTGGTCAACGCAAGGCAATGTGGAGCGATTTCTCTCTAAATTACGAAAAAATAAAAAAACGTTGCGTTCCGGAACTTTTGGATCACCCTGTACTTGACTACATAAGAAACATTTTTTTTAAATTCCAGTCATGTCACTCCCCCAAAATTTTGAAATTTTTTTTAAAATTTTCAATTCCCTCCAAAATGAGGAAAATATGAAAAAAAAAATTCAAAAAATTACCAAATGTATACCCGCGTGATACCTACAATCTGTGAAATTTTCAAATTTTTCCCCATTCCCCTTCTTAAAAAATATCGCTGATTAAATTTTCAGCATACAGGGTGGTCCAGTTAAGGTGTGAAATATTAAAAACACATATTCTACTTATCATTTGGAGTAAAAAATGTTATATACATGATGGGTCATAAACGCTTCATTACCTACTGAGTTATTCACCTTTAAAGGGGGCCCAGATTTCACCCAAAATTGGCAATTTTCGCTCTAGCAGTGAAAATTTTCGGGGGTAGATGGTAGAAAAAGTAAAAGGAGGTCCATAGAAACATATACCAATTTTTTTTTTGGTTCATAAGTAAGTGTTTTAAAGCAAAAAATGTGTTTCTGTACTAGAAAAATGGTCGAACAAGAACAAAAAATCATTTTTTTGAAATTTTATTCACTTTTAGGGGTAGGTAGTACTACTTATTTAACACCTATTAACCCAAATTTCTGTTTTTTTTTTATTTATTGGATGCTGAGTAATCAATTTATCAAATTTCGACCATCCCACAAAATTACAATAAAAATCGAATATAATGATTTCTCATGATTCCTCTCATTATTATTAAAAAAAATTCGCCTAAAATTGTTTTCTAAAAAATCAAAAAAATGGAGGGTATCTCAGCATAATTTATTTTGTGGCAACACTGTAATTAACTCCCGCGTAAGTAACCCCGACGCTGGTCTCGTTGTCTCGTTAAACGCAACATTTTACGGGCGTCGCCATGCGCAACGTTGCTGAATTTCCAGTTCTTTACTCGACGATATCTCAGAAAGAAAGCGTTTTGAGCCCATGTTGAATATGACATTTTTTGTTCGTATTGCTAAGTAGAATACGAGGTTTCAATATTTCACACCTTAACTGGACCACCCTGTATGTAGTGCACGCAATAATTCCGAAAGGGGTGATGGTAGGGCGGGGGGGTCAGAAATTTAGGTGGAATGCTTTCAGATCCCAAGTAACATTCGGCATCACTTTCGACCAAATTCCGATCAAGGGCAATTTCATCATCTTATCGGGGGATGCCCTTTAAACTTTCCCTCGCTGGCAGTGTTGCAGTTACACCATACCTCTAGCTCGTTTAGTTTTCGAGTTATTTCAGTTCAAAAATCATAATCGATTTTTCAAAAAAACTCAAGAACTAAAAAAGCTAGAGGGTAAGTGTACGCTGCGGAAATACGTTAAATTTTATGTTTGTTAATCTGAGGTCATTCTCAAGTCTGCAGGTTTTTCAGTTTTCAAGTTATTTGCAAAAATATGAAAAAAATTAAAATTTTGATTTTTGTGAACACCAAATTTGTAATCTTTTGGGTCCGAATGTTTCATGACATATCTACACTTCTGAAGGTGGAGGATTTAAAAAAAAAAAGAAGCAAAATCGGTCCATAAGGAGAGACTGAAATATTGGAAAATGGTTTAGCTTTACTTTCAAGGTCAAAAAATCTTTGTACATATGAAAATAATATTCCATAACACTTGAATTTTAATCAATAGGGTAAAAAATTAAAACGTTTACTGTAATAAAATTAATACGTACGAAATTTTTTTAAAACTAAAAAAAATTCATATGAAATTGTAAGTACCTATGAAAAATCGAACAAGAACGCAATTTTCTTCTTGAATTCACATCTGGTACAAGTCAACAATCTTCAAAAACATGCTGTACAAGAATGTAAGCAATTTCCACAGAAGGTAGTACTTGAAAACCCAGGCTATTTTGTCAACTAAGTACATTCTGAAAACAGAATGTAACCTTCAGTAAAGGACAAAAAATTGCATTATGAATGATAAAATTTTTAGTACATGTTGGCAAGTCTTTTAGCACGGGGCAATTTTTTCATGTCTTCTTTGAAAATAAAAAGTTTGGCTCCGTATACTGCATTATCCATGTAAGCTTGAAAATCGGGGATTAGGTGCATATCTATTGGAAAACGCTTTTTATCTGTGTCGTTCATTTGTTTTTCCAGTGCCATTATGTTATCATGTATAAATTCCCATTGCAGTTGTGTAAAATATCTCAATACTTTTTCACCTTGTCTGAGCCTATCATGCACTCGAACCATACTGCAAGAGGTACAACATTAAAATTCAGAAATTCTATGAAAGTACCGTAAAGTGGGGCTAAAATAAACGATTTTCGAGGTTTTTTTCAAATATCTCGACTAAAAATGAAGATATCCACCCAATTTTTTTTTCCTGGCCGGGACCATCCTTTGGCTACAGAAAGCATTTTTCAAAAAAAATCTAGCCCCTAACCTCGATTTTTGGAGATTTTTTGAAGTAGGGCACCTCGAATATCAAAAAATGGGGCGAAAATAAACACCTCTAAAAATGACAGAAATACATGCAAAAAACTTTATTTTTTTAAACTATACGATTACTAAAACAAATTATACGACTACCGCAACAGAATTAAAGATAAATTGACCACGGCCAACCGTTTTTGGCGAGTCAAGAACGTGAGAAATTTTATTTTTGGGAACACATTCCGGATGTTCCGGCATAATACCATCAGGAGTTACAAATACGAATTCCGTACTTCGATTTTGATATTTTCTTAAGTAAAAGACTTTGACAGACTTCGCCGTACTCGATTCAACTTTCGCAACGTAATTTCGAACGCATTTTTAATTGAAGAGTAGAGGTGAAATCACACGTTTTTTTAGCCAAAATTTCATTCGCTCATTTTTCAGGAAAAAAATCATAACTCTGGTGTTTCTGAACCGTTTTTTGTGATCCAAAAACGAAATTGTAGCTAAGACTTCAGGCTATTAATATAAAATACACAGAAAATTTAGCTGATCGATATATTTTTTTAATCAGGAAAAATCGGCGCAATTTTTTTCAAAACACAATTTTCTCATTTTCATTCTTGATTTTTTTGTGACTTTGTTTTCTATCAAAACATAGCAACACCATACATCGTTGGAATTGTCAAGGTCTCCTCTTTCATAAAAAAAATATTTCAGGACCCTAACATTTCACCAGCCCCCTCTAGGACGACAAACAGTCGAAAAAACGTGAGGTGTTTATTTTCGCCCCAGTGTTCATTTTAGCCCCACTTGACGGTACTTAGGTAATTGTAATACATACTGTATGTATGATTTCTACTTACAATGGTTTTTCGCCAATCAACCTCAAAATGAAATCGATTATGTAGGCTGGTAAATAATGTAGAAAAATGCTCTTGAGTGTATATACTAGGATATTATTTGTGTAGGGATCGCCAGTTGGATACCATAAGAACTTATCAAAAGGACATTTTTCAAACGCTATTACAGCCATTTTCGACGCATCAACCCATCTTATATTTTCGTGCGCATTTCTTGAGATATTATAAACGCTGATTTCCTTCAATCTGAAATGAAACGGTGATTTTTTGAAAAATCGATTTCCATGTGATCGGTTTCATAATTATGCAATGAAGAAATAAAATTGCTTACAATTTTTCTTTTGAATTTGCCCAAGGCAATGCTATCAGAGCGTTTGTGGCAATATCAACAGGTACGAAATTGGATTCTCCTTCTCCATTCATCATGGTGGTACGTAACAGACCTTTACCTCCAATTGCAAAAAAAGCTCCGGGACCATTAAGGTTATCATTCCAGCCACGCAGTGGTTCTTCATATGCGGGGACCACTGAAAAGTATAATCAACAAATGTTTTTTTTAATTTAATTCCTTTTTGAAAATGGTATCGTACCTACCTAATTATAGGTAGCTTTTCCTTTCCAACTGAAAAATTGGAAATAGAATTTCCAAAAATTAGAAATTTTTTGCAATGTTTTTAAAATTTTAAAATCCATGCTCTTCTCTTTCTGCGACCTTCATGTACAAAAATAATGAAATTCGTGAAATTTTCCTCCCTCTCCCTTCCTCCTCATTTTTTAATTTTTTTGCAGGATTGGACAGGATTTAATTCCTTCTGGATTTAAAATCGTAAAAATCTCAAAATCTGGATTTTCGATTTGAAATCCTATATGGATCCGTAATGCCTGGAGAAATAACTCCTATGGATCTTACGGAACCATCATGCGGAAATTTTTTTCTACGAATCGCCCATTCAAAGGAAGGAGGGTTTTAGAGTGAGGACAATCGTTTGTGCTAGATATGTGCTTTTTTGTGCGGACAATATTTTCGTTTGTCTTCACCTCCTTCCCCTGAAAATAATGGAGGTGGTGTCAGAAATGGTCCTCCACCCATACGAGGAGGAAGTAGAAGTAGAGTCAATCGATTGCGCTTGTCAGCACAAAAGATCACAAACCAACATAAACGATTGACCGCACTCTCACCCCTATCTCTGGAATGGGCGTGGCACCATTTCTGATACCACGCCCATAGAAGGAAGATAGCACAAAGAAAAATGATGTCAGAAGTAAAAAGCACAATAGATCCTCCCACTCCCATTCCCATTCCTCTATCTCACCTCCTCGTGAGGGTGGGTCACCATTTCCGACCCCCGTGCCCGCCCCACCTATCATTTTCAGGGGAAGGGATGAACACAAACGAAAATACTGCCATCACAAATGAGCACAAACGATTGACCTCACTCTCGCGTCTCATCTTCTGCCTTGAATGGGCGGTGTATCTGAAATAGACCTGTTTCACGGATCCGCCATGCCCGGAAAAATTAATCCTACGGATCTTACGGTTCCGTCACACAGTGTGCCAAATGCACAAGCTAGGGTGAAATGGCTCGATTACTCAAAATCGCCAATCGGGTTGGAAAAAAGTGCACCGTGGAATAATACCTTGAAGTGTCCACTTTCACGCTGTGTTTTCAGAATTTGCATTTTTTTGAGTATTTTCGAAATACTCATCCTTGAGTGAGGGGGTGAAAAATTGAGATTTTTGAAGTTCGCGGAATAAAAGCGATATGGGTGTCGAAATGTAGGTTCTGAAGAGCGCTGATTTCGATTCCGGAACTCGTTTGACCCTAAAACCAAAATTTAGCTTCCTAGAAGGAAAAAGAGGGCCCAAAATTTCAAAAAAAACGATTATATGTACGATATTAGTATCAACATGCATGGTTTCAAGGGCGCTGATTCTCATTCCAGTACTCATTTGACCCAAATACCAAAATTGAGCCCCCTAGGGGGAGAGAGGGGCCTAAAATTTTGAAAAATACAACATGGGTATCAAAATGTAGGTTTTTGGGAGCTCCGATACATTCCAGTAACTCTTAAATAATGGATAATGCTACCTTTATAGAGGGCAAAGTCTTTTTTATTATTTAAGAGTTACTGGAATGTATCGGAGCTTCCAAAAACCTACATTTTGATACCCATGTTGTATTTTTCAAAATTTTAGGCCCCTCTCTCCCCCTAGGGGGCTCAATTTTGGTATTTGGGTCAAATGAGTATTGGAATGAGAATCAGCGCCCTTGAAACCATGCATGTTAATAGGTACTAATATTGTATAATCGTATTTTTTGAAATTTTGGGCCCCCATCTCCCCCCTGAGAGACTCGATTTTGGGTTCTGGGTTGAAATAGTGCCGGAATAAGATCCAGCGGTCTAAAAACCCTACATTTTGATACCCATATTGTATTTTTCGAAATTTTGAGGCCCTCTCCCCCCTAGGGAGCTCAATTTTGGTTTTTGGGTTTAAAGAGTGCCGGAATAAGATTCAGAGCCCCCAAAAACCTATATTTCGACACCCATATCGTATTTTTCAACATTTTGGACCCCCTTTTTCCCCCTAGGGGGCTAAATTTTGGTTTTAGGGTCAAACGAGGTCCGTAATCGGAATCAGCGCCCCTCAGAACCTACATTTCGACACCCATATCGCCTTTATTCCCGAACTTCAGAAATCTCAATTTTTCACCCCCTCACTGAAGGAATACTCAAAAAAATGCAAATTCTGAAAACACAGCGTGAAAGTGGACACTTCAAGGTATTATTCCACGGTGCACTTTTTTCCAACCCGATTGGCGATTTTGAGTAATCGAGCCATTTCACCCTAGCTTGTGCATTTGGCACACTGTGCGTCATGCCCGGAAACATCGTCTACACAGCAAATTTGAAATTCTCCCCAAGGTATGTAAAATTATTTTACATTGGGCTATTCCATACTAAAACAGACCAAAAGTGAAGTCGGGTCTTCCGATTTCGCTCAAATTATTTTTACAAGTTCCCCTCGGTGGTCTAATTACAAAACCCCGATCATTTTTTTCCTAACCCTCAAGGAGGCATGGGGCACGTGGGCCTCGACATTTTTATGCAATTACGATTTTTACCCAAATTACCCAACTTTGAAGGCTCATATCTCGAGATAGGTTGTACTTGGGGGTTGGGGGAAAACTGCTTGCGGGGTCTGAAAGAAAATTGATAGGAGATTCAAAACCGGTTATCACATTTTGAAAAGCTCAAAGTTGAACTTTGGTGGTGAAAGCTCAACTTTCATGATAAGAACAAAAGATGAAAGCAACCATTTTTTTCATTCACCCCTCGACCCCCATATTAGCCCCCTTGATAGGGTCAAAATTCAAAAAAATGACAAATAACGTGCAACCGGTCGTTTGTTAGGTTTTTGAGGGCGCTGAGTTCGAAAATTTGCTTATTTTTTTGATTTGTCCCTTTAATGCCTCTTTAACGTTATTTGTCATTTTTTTGAATTTTGACCCTATCAAGGGGCTAATATGGGGGTCGAGGGGGTGAATGAAAAAACTGAGTACATATTCAAAATCAGCGCCTCCGAATTAGTTGTAATCGATGTGTTACTTTACTTTTTTGATTTTTTTGAATTTTTATCAAAATTGTGGACCCCTGTACCCCCAGGGGTTTAGAGATCTCATCTTGAAAATTCGTTGGTTAAAAAAAGAGTAAAAAAGAATACTCACTGTAATTTTTTCAGATTTTTATATAGTTGCTTTCATCTTTTGTTCTTATCATGAAAGTTGAGCTTTCACCACCAAAGTTCAACTTTGAGCTTTTCAAAATGTGATAACCGGTTTTGAATCTCCTATCAATTTTCTTTCAGACCCCTCAAACAGTTTTCCCCAAGTACAATCTATCTCGAGATATGAGCCTTCAAAGTTGAGTAATTTGGGTAAAAATCGTAATTGCATAAAAATGTCGAGGCCCACGAGCCCCTACCTCCTTGAGGGTTAGGAAAAAAATTATCGTGATTTTGTGATTAGACCACCGAGGGGAACTTGTAAAAAAAATTTGAATTGAATAAAAAAAATAATATATGTACTTAGATATATGTATTACCAATACTGGGTCTAGCCACAATAAGAGGAACTTTTGTTAAGTAATTTGGAAGTATAGATTCTGTCAGTCGTTTGCTGTAAGTGTATGTGTTCGGTAACGGATAAATTAATCTGTAAATACAAGTACATGTGAAAAATTATCTGTGTTAAATCACAATTCATATTGAGATCAGTAGAATAAACCTTGATACTTACTGCGGCGTTATATTATCCAATAATTCAGGCTCCATCCATTTGGTAATATTTATGATATTGTGAGGATTGTGCTTGGCGGTGTAAATTTTTTCTTCAACGGTAAGATTTTCGCAACAACAGAATGCTGTTGAATTGTATACAAACGCCTAAAAATTTAAAAATTGTCATGCCACTTAAAAAATGATTTAAATAATTTCATTAATCACAAAATATCAAAATCAGTTTGTGAAGTCCAGTTTTACGATTGCCAGTTTAAAGTTCGTAATTTTAGACCAGTACCTATCAAATGATTTTCCAGCAAATAAGAAAAAATTTAAGATAATTGGAGGGGGAAGGGTCCAGTTATTTTCTTACCGAGCTGCATATTGATAGAATTTTATTGCTTTTCCAAATAGATATAAGAAGCAAGAAGCAAGTAAGCAAGGCAACCTTAATATCTAATTACCTATCACTAATAAGATTTTAGAATGTAGGTACAAGAAAAAAGGATCCACGTAAATTTTTGAAAATCGTTATTGTTGTCTTATCTATTCTAATATTACTGGAGCTTGAACCAAATGAGACAAATATCTCAAGGTTGACCAAGCTTGTTAATCGAATGTAAGTAATGATTACCTATATAAAGAGAACCACTCGAGGTGTTCGCCTTCGATTTTACCGAGAGTGAGATTTTCGATTGAAAATCATTCCAAACCTTCTATAATCGAACTTTCAACAATCTCAATTGATTTTTACATGTTTTGTGAATTATTGAAAATTCAAAAATCAAATGAATAATGGAAAAAGTTCATTTTCAGTGAAATTGATGAAAAAAAAAATCATCAGTCACCATCTAGCATCGACTTCACCATTTTCATCCATTCTTAACTTCGATTTTTACTCCAAAAGAAAAGAAATTGACTTGATGGACGATTAAAAATTGACGTCTCGCCTCTTTCCGTGCACGGATCGTGACGAATGAGCATTTTTCTCAAAATCCTGGAAATTTCAGAAAGTCGTTCGAAGAAATTTCAAAATTTAGAAATATTAAAGGATACCTACCGACGGTTAAGATAGGCGAATCTGCCCCTAAACTAAAATTCCAAACTAACCGATGGAATTTAGTTCTTAGGGTCTGAAAACCACTTGGTAAAAATTTTGGCTCCCTACCCGTCTCCTAACCCTAGTTATGGGGCAAAACGTTATTTTTTTTCAGCCTTTCCATTAAAAATTTTTATTTCCACGAGTTTTCGACCAAATTTTTTAAAATTTTCGTGAGTTGTACACTATACTGAGGGGTGTTGGTGGGTGGTTTGAAAAAAACATTTTGATAATTTTTTCTTGCCAAAAATCGCGTTTGAAAACTTCAAATTGAGTTTTCTATATGATTTTTTAGAGGTAGGTACAATTCTGAAAAAAAAAATTTATGTGCCTATACCTGCCTAGTTCCTATGTACAACGTGATATTTTTTCAACATTTTTGAGGTTTTCAGACCCTAAGAACTAAATTTCATCGGTTAGTTTCGAATTTCAGCTCGGGGACTAATTCGCCTTTCTTGACCGCCGCGCCGGTACCCTTTCAGAAAATTTTGTTATTAAAAAAAATTGAATACCCGAATCATAATTTTGGAAAATTCTTGATCTTAGAATAAATTCCTACCTTGAGAAAAATCCTAATTTTCTACTCGTGGCAATTTTTGCCAATTAGTATTTTTGTAAAAATATCAATTTTTGAAAATACCTTAATCTTTGAAAAACCGGGTAGCTAGGTAAGTACTTCCTAGTTAATATTTTTTTTTAAAGTAAATTTTGCAAAAACAAAAAATCATGATTTTTGAAATACCTCAAATTTTTTTCTTTAATTTCCAGAAAATTCTCAAACCTGGAGAATGTTTATTTTTGGACAGCTCTCCAGTTATGAACAATCGTAAAAAGTATTCGGAAATTCTGCAATTTTCAATTTTTGAAAATACTGGAAACAATTAGAATTTGAAAAAATCTTATTCTTTGATAATTCGTTTTTTTTTTAATAACACTTTTAATTATCTAAGTATTGAAAAAATTTAAACTACCCGCTGGATAATCTCAATTTTTTTAAAATAAATTTCTTTTTGAATAAATCAAAATATGTAGTAGGTACCACAACTTTCAAAAAATCTTGATTTTCAAAAAAAAAAATTGAAACTAATTTTTTTTAGAAAACGTTTGATTTATTAAAGTCACATTTTTACCCACGCTCAAAAAATGTTGAATTTAATTTTAGAAAAAAAAATGCAAATCTTGAAAAACTGTAAATGAGAAAATTCCATTCGTTTCTTTTTTAAATCTCAATTTAGTTGTTTTTTCAAAAAAAAAACAGATTTTTTATGGAATATTACAATTTTTGAAAATATTTCTAATAGAGTACCTATTTGAAAAATTTGAAACGCAAAATTGGTCAAGGAAACTCTAAATTTATAAAACGATCTCAATTCTTAAAATATCAATCCATTTTTTGAAAAAACCAACTTTATTTTTGAAAATATCTCAATTTTTCCAAAAATCTCAACTATATTTAAAAAATTGACCATTTTTACCAAACTGTCATAAAATTCATTAAAATTCCAGAGCCTCGTTTAAAGTTTGCAGACCAAAACAAAACGTAATAAATTAACACACTTCTCAGAATTTTGTATTTTTGTAAAATAGTACAGACCTGCTCCCTCCCTCCCTTACTCAACCCATACACCTACCTATAATTGTCCTTAAAACTTGACTCCACTTTAAAAAATTGACAAAGAAAGTTTGTACCCAAAAATACCATCGAATCCCATTCTTCACCTACTTGGGAGCATCACATTTTTTCATATTTTTAAAATCTTCCGATCTTAATATAAATATTTTTACTCAAAAAAAAATCATCAGTGGTGAATTTCTAACCTCAGCTTTTTCTTGATAATTTTCTGAAAATGAAAAATTCATCATACTTAATTATGTTTTTCCGAAATTAAGATAACGTTTGAAATATCGTCGATGAATTTTGAGGTACATAGAAAATATCAGCTACATACCTACATATAGATATTTAAAAAATTTCAATGAAAATTTTTTCAAACATAATTTTTGTACTTACAATTTTTTACAGAAAATTTCAAAAATATTATCTCTGTACTTGAAATGAATACTTAGGTAATAGGTACCCATTTTTGAAGGACATTTTCAATTTTTTTTCATTTTCTCGTGAAACTAATTCTAACACAGGCGAGTAATTTAAATTTCAAGTGTTCCTTCGCTCAAGTCAATTTCCGTGCAATCTAGAGACATTCAAAAATACTGATGAATTTACCTAATAATTCACTGGAAGCTCTACAATAATTGAAAGAGTCCAAATTCGATTTTGAACAGAAAGTGACACTTTTAAATAGGTACTTACTCAAAAATTCACTAAAAATTAAAAAATTAACTTGGACTGTTGAAATTTTGATTACTTACCTATGAGGGTTTTGCAACATGATCATTCAGGAAATGTTGAAATCAGAATTCTAATCTACGAACACCTAAAGAGGGTCCCTGGATATTTGTATTTCTAAAACACATATGTAGGTACCTCTAATTTTTTCATCTTCATTGCCAGTTCTAACATCCTTATAGTTCCAAGCGTATTTATATTAACTGCTGTACGCAAATTAGCGTCCATTTTCAGGATAGCAGCGCTGTGGAATACAATCGAGACATCCTCGATCAACATATTACGATCAGCCTCAGACAATCCTATGTCTTCCTCTCCTACGTCTCCGGATACAAATACAACTTTGCCGAGTATTTCGGGGTTATCTTTTTTGAAATTATCAAAAATCTATAAATGACATTTTTAATTTTCACGGACGATGAACAAATTTATTAGATTATATGAATCGTAAAACTTACAGGTGCGCTGAAAATCTCATTTTTACGAGACATTGCTGTTTTACCACGTTTAGATCGTATTATCACGAAAATAGCATCCAAATGGGGACAACTGTATAGTAATTTCCAGATTAGCACTTTACCCATGAATCCGGCACCTCCGGTAATGAGGATTTTTTTATTCGCGTAAAACGCAGATATTTCAGAATCGTCGGCCATTTTTTAAAAAAATTTTAAATCCCGCGAACCGAACACAAAATTACACAAATGACAACTACACTCAATTTCTGGAAAGAACTAAATTTAAGGTGTTCGATGATCATCCGATGAACAAAAATTAGAACTAAAGGTTGGGCTGCCTTCACCTTATTTGGTCTTTGACATGAGATTTTATGGGGCGTGAAGACGCACATGGATACATTGTAAGAGGTATTTAGGAATTAATTAAACGGTTAATTGATTTTTCGCAATTTGAAGTCGTAGAGTTGAATAATGAACAACAATTTTGCAAATTTAAAATTAAGTCAGGGTCGATGAAACGGAAATGCGAAAAGTGTGTTTGAACTGCACCGTATCCACCTGATTTCTCAGAACCGGTTGACAGATCCGAAATATCGAGGTCTTCATTGAAAAATTATAAAATGTCATGCCAAAGGACCCCAATTCAGGAAAAAAAATTGATATATATCAAGTAAAGTGGATAAATTTTTCAACAAAAAAGTTGGCAAAGCTTCCAAAAAAATTAATTAAAATCGTTTTTGAAAATTTTGAAAAAAATATAATTATAAGAAAAAATTCAAATTTTGTCGATTTTTTTGGCATTTAGAAATATGTTGTCTAAAAATCAATATTTTAGTACATTTCAAATTACTTAATGCATATTTTGAAAATTTCGATTGAAATATGATAAAAATTTCGATTGAAATTTGACAAAAAAGGCTCTGGTGTGGTTTGGGGGTCATTTGGCCCTTGGTTGAACTTTGACAAAATTTTTAAATCATTCGACTTGCCTATGTAAAAGATGATTTTAGAGCGCAAAAGCGAATTTTTACCTCCCCCCCCCCCACCGGAGCGGGTGCTTCAAAATACATGATTTTCAAGCTAAAAATTCTATCTCCGCGAATCTTCCACCGATTTTTTTCAAACTTGGTACCTAGATAGAAGTACTCGAGTGGAGTGCCTTGAAATTTTTTCAGAGGGAAATTAGTGAAATCGATGAATTTAGAGCTTCCGCTGTGGATTGGCAGCGTGGTGTCTCTAGAAATAATTTTTGAACCATTCTCCATTGATCCCTTTCAGAACATCGATAGCAAGTTGTGATCATGGATCAAGGATGGAGCAGGAAATGAAAAAATCTTCTACCATTTTGCTAATTTTTCAATATTCTGTATACTTACCTACATTGAGTTGAAACCTTTTTGAAAATTTTAAGACCCCTTGGATCCGTGAGAAATGAAGTAATGAGTCCGCAGTTTAGAAATTTTTCCAAAAAAAATTATTTTCATCAAGTTTGACATTTTCTCGAAACTTTCGAAAGGCTTTGGTGTGGTTTGGGGGTCATTTGACCCTTGATGGAACTTTGACAAAATTTTTATGCCTTGGTCCCTAGCTAGAAGTACTTGAGTGGAGTGCAATGAAATTTTTTCAGATTTTTTCGACCACTATAATGACCTTAAATTTGACTTTGAAAGTTTCAAATCGTCCTGGAGGCGCCGTTTTAGCGAGTGGTAGGTATAAAAAAAAAATATTATTTTCATGTTTCTCACTCTATTTTACACCAACCAGAATTTTTTCAGATTTTTTCGATTGGTGGCCTATACATGACGTTCGAAAAACTGATAAATCGGTCGTTTTACCTAGTACTTGAGAAATACACTTTGAAAAAAGACAAATATGTTAATCGCAATTTTATTTCTCGAAATGATTGCTTTAGGGGGGGGGGCGAACTCCTTATGAGAGAAAAAATTATTTTGCACCGATTTCGTTCAAATTCACGTAAAGAGTGCTATAGGTATAGAAGTTCTCCCCGAAAATTTTTTAGCCCCCTCGACCTCTCAGGGGGCTGAGCCGTCGCTTTCCAAAATTGGGCATTTTTGGTTAAAATGGCAAAAAAACGAGTTTTTTGATTATAAAACCGGCCCAAAATTATAATTTTGAAAAACTTGGTATTTTTTGTGTACATTTTTAGATGACTAATCCGACTAGCCCATCAGATTTTTCATTCGAAGTGTTTAGCCCCTCCCCCCCCCCGGATATTTTTGAAAGTGTACAAATTTTGTTTTTTTTTTCAGCAAAAAATGACCTCGTTACATACATAAATGACCCAAAAATGACATTTCGCGAGAAAATGAAAATTTTTTGATTTAAAATGTTCAATATGTATGATGTCTTGAGTGTGTGGTAAAAACTCACTGTACCCTAACTCTGGTGCTTTCTGCTGGACTTGGGGGGGGGGGGTGAAGCTGAGGAAACCCGTTTCAAAAATTGATTTTTTGCATCGATTTCGTTCAAATCAAGGTACAATAATATTTTTTTACTAATTTCAGCTTTCGACCCATCAGGGGGCTGAGCCATAATTTCCCAAAGTTGAGCAATTTCTTAAAAATTAGGTACATAGAAAAATTCTCTAAAAAATTTTAGGCCCCCGCGGCTTGGAGGAGGGGTTGAGCCATTGCTTCCTAAAATTTCAGTTTGAGTTTTATAATCGAAAAACTCGTTTTTTTGTCATTTTAACCAAAAATGCCCAATTGGGAAGCGATGGCTCAGCCCCCTGAGAGGTCGAGGGGGCTAAAAAATTTTCGGGGAGAACTTCTACACCTACAGAGCCCTTTACGTGAATTTGAGCGAAATCGGTGCAAAATAATTTTTTCTCTCATAAGGAGTCCCCCCCCCCCCCCCAAAGCAATAGTGGTTGGGGCGGTGCGAATTTATCACAGCCTCTGGACATCATATAGAAGCATTTCTAGCAATAAAATTGCGATTAACATAGGTATTTGTCTTTTTTCAAAGTGTATTTCTCAAGTACTAGATAAAACGACCGATTTATCAGTTTTTCGAACGTCATGTATAGGCCACCAATCGAAAAAATCTGAAAAAATTCTGAGTGGTGTAAAATAGAGTGAGAAACATGAAAATAATATTTTCTTTATACCACTCGCCAAAACGGCGCCCCAGAGCGATTTGAAACTTTCAAGGTCAAATTTAAGGTCATTATTAGTGGTCGAAAAAATCTGAAAAAATTTCAGGGCACTCCACTCAAGTACTTCTAGCTAGGGACCAAGGCATAAAAATTTTGTCAAAGTTCCACCAAGGGCCAAATGACCCCCAAACCACACCAAAGCCTTTCGAAAGTTTCGAGAAAATATCAAACTTGATGAAAATAATTTTTGAAAAGATTCTAAACTGCGGACTCATTACTTCATTTCCACGTATCCAAGGGGTCTTAAAATTTTCAAAAAAGTTTCAACTCAATGTAGGTAAGTATACAGAATATTGAAAAATAAGCAAAACTGTAGACGATTTTTTCATTTCCCGCTCCATCCTTGATCCATGATCCCAACTTCCTATCGATATTCTGAAAGGGATCAAATCAGATCAAATTGGAGAATGGTTCAAAAATTATTTCTAGAAACACCAGGCTGCCAATCCACTAATCCACAGCGAAAGCTCTAAATTCGTCGATTTCACGAATTTCCCTCCGAAAAGAGTAGAAAAGAAAAACAACTTTTATTTATTTAATCGATGGAAAATTTTAATCACGACAATGCAGAATTGTATAATTTGTAAATCAGCCAAAATACACACGTGTAGAAAACGACTCTCACAGCACAATGAAGAACGTACAATCTGAAAATGACGTCATTCATTAGTATTAGGTATTCGAATTACCGAAGGTCGTTCGAAATTCAACCACGACTCACATTTTCAATTTCCTGCGACTTGCTGGTATATTATTAGGATCTTCTTTGACGAGGAAACTTCGAGCGAAAATTAACGCATCTTTCACGAATAACTCTCGATCGGCGGTCTCGATCACTTGGGCTGTTACAGGATAAAGAGCTTTGTCCGATACATTCATGGAATCCCGAACTCGTAAAATGTTACTATTATCAAATTGCCAAATCCGAGAAGTAAAATACTCAAGGAGACCACTTCCCAATGCAATTTTTTTCTGAACTCGAACCAGGCTGGAAAAATTCAAAATGTGGGTAATTCCATCGATGGTTTTTTTTTCAATTCAATATTTTAGAAAATCTAATTTGTACGAGTATGTACAATCGTTCGTATCCAAATAGCATGATTGGAATGTCTAGCAAATATGCTGGGATCCATTGAAATAGGAAGCTGAAAATTTGATGAATAAATTTGTTCCTGTTCAGAGTCACTTGAGGGTACCATAAGATTAAATTAAATGGATATTTTTGAAACACGGTGTCGCCTGTTTCCAGCACATCGTTCCAAGTTGGTGTTTCATGTCTGGATAAGCAAAGGTTGAACACCGGAAGAGAATCTTGTCTGTGAAATAACAATTTAAAAAAAAAACAGCTAAATTATTAAAATATCAACATTGCTTTTATCGTCTTCTATCGAAATTAATACAAACTTGTTATTTTCAACGGCATCCCAAACTAAGGCTATTAAACCATTGCACACGTTGTCCACGGGGATTAAATCAGCTGGGTATTCTGGAATCGCGTGAATACTTCTAAGAACACCTTTACCTACAGCGATCATAACACCAACGACGCCATTTAAATTATCAATGAAACCTGGGAAAGGTTCTTTGTGGCTGGAAATGACTGTAAAAAATTTAAATGGAAAGGCGAAATTATTCGTGAGTCATCAGTTCAAATAAGAATATAAAAGTGTCTAAAAAAAAAATTATAATAGGTATTTCTCAATTACCTATCGAGGGTCTCGCTATAACAACTGGAAGTCGAGGATGAAAATCGGATACCACATTTTCGGCTAGTCGTTTGGAATACGTGTATGTGTTGGGATGAGGTTTTATTATGCTGCAATAAGATAGAAAATTTTCAAAGAAATCTTTCCTTTGGGAAAAAGAAAGTTTATTTCTAAAAAAACTTGAGTGGAAATTTTCAAAAATTGATACATTGGAAAATCAATCGAAGTCTACCTTTTAAAAAAAAAACCTTGTAAATCAAAATCAAGTTTCAAATGTTTAAAAAATTTGCCTATCAATTGCGAATTTTGAATAATTTTCATTTTTTGAATACCTAATTCATCTATTTTGGAAATATTGTCGATTTTAAAGATTGAAGAAATTTAAAGTTTTTAAAAACTACAAAATAATGATGATTAGGTAACGAATTTTTTAAGAATTTACCATTTTAATGCCCGAAAAATTTAAAATTAAAAAAAATTAATTTGAAAGAAATTGTCCGTTTTGAAAATTTTGAAGATACTGTTCATTTTAACAACTGATGAGATCGTAAATTCGAGAAAAAACTGCAAATTTTGAAGATTAAAGAATTAAATATCCCATTTCAAAAATTTAGAAAATTTAAGAAATTATAAATTTCTAAAAATTTGAAAACTTGAAGGAATGGGTAATTTTTAGAAATGTGCAAATTTTGCAAAATGGAGAATTTCAAACAATTTATCCCCAAATTTTTGAAAAACGGTGAATTTTAAAGAAACTGAAAATTTTGAAAATGTAAAATTCTTGGAGAGTCTTGGTGCTTGGAAAATTTTTGTGTTGAAACACCTAAATCAAAATTTTAGAAATATCTTGTTTTTGGAAAAAATTATAATTTTGACAAATTTTAGTTTTCCTCTTATAAATATAAGAAGTAAAAATTTAAGAAACATTTTAATATTCAACCTTCGTCAAAAATCTTGAAAATTTAAAATTTTGAAAAAATATAACGCAATTTTTCTGAATTCCATAGATCATGGATATGATCAAATGTACTGAGATCATAAGCGCACCCAAAGAGGGGGCTCAGGAGGTTCGACACCCCCCAAGTGATTTTTTTATCATAAAAATGTCAAAAAAGAGTATGATTTTTTAAAGAATTTTCGCATTTCTTGAATGAACATATCACACTCTCTAAACTCGAATTAGTTGAATTTGCAGAAATTCTGTCTTTTTTAATTAGTAAAATAATTTTCATTGAAAATTAGTGATTTTCACTGATTTTTCGGTCAAAAATTACTAATTTCTCAGTCAATACTCCATTTATCAGAAAAAATCAGTAATTTTGACTGAAAAAAAAAAACAGAAAATTTCGTCATTTTTCAATTTTTCTTCGCTCAAATCTGTAGCTATGTATTATCTACCTACTGAAAATACCTTAATTGCTCCAGCCCCACTGAAATAACAGGCTACTTCATTTTTTCATTGAATTTTGACCCACCTCCCTATTTTTCTCGAAATCTGGGCCCCTCATTTACAAAATTTCTGGGTGCGCTTATGACTGAGATACTTTGAAGATGAAGCAATAGAGACAAAACTATGCACCTAAATGTTTTTCTGAATTTTTGTTGTTTTTTTTCAACATTTTAAACTAGTTTTTATCAATTTTTTCTAATTTAAAAAAAATATTAAGTAGTTATCGTTTTTTTCAAAACATATCCTACTTTATGTTCATACCTTTTTATTAAAATATCAATGTACTTTGTTTTTTTATATTTTTTCAACATTTTTAAATACTTTTTCAGTTTTTTTCTTATTTTAAAAAATAAACATAATTTTTTTTCAAGTTCAACATAATGTCATTATGTTTTCATCTAAAAACATTGCATTACGTTACGTAACACAAGAACCTTACGTTTTTCAAATTTTACCCCCTCCTCCACCCTACGACATCCATGTCAAAAATCTACCAAAAAATTCCAAATTTTTTGAAAAACAGGTAATTTTTGCAAAAATCCAAAAAAAATTAGAATGCTGAAGTGATCAAACATCTAGCTCATTTTTTTAGAAAATAATTTTTCAGGGAAGTCACAAATGTAGGGGAAATTCTATTTTTGAAAACTTCTCGACACATAATTTTCGTGAAATATTACAATTTTTGAAACATATGTAGGTACTGTTTGTGAGAAAAATTTTAATCGCAGGAAAATATCAGTTTTGAGGAAAATCCTCGTTTTTGAATGAAGTGAGTACCACAACTTTGAAAAATTTCGAAATTTTTGGGAATACTTTTTAAAAAATTCACAAACCTCAATGAAATTATTTCATTGTTAGAAAACTTCTTATTTCAAAAAATTATAATCTCAAAAAATTACTATTTTTCAAAATTTAAAAAAATCTCCTTCTTTGAAAAAAAATATGGCTATTCAATACTTGAAATAAATCGCTAATTTCAGGAAACATATAGGTACTAGGTAGGTATAAATAAATTATAGGAAAATTTTATCCATTTTTCAAAGAAATTATAATTTTTGAAAAAATACCTACATAGAAAATCCTAAAAAAATTAAGGGGGAAATTTTTAATTTTTGAGGAATATTGATTTTATGAGGGGTGAGGGAGGATTACAAGTCTCTATTGAAAATATGTATTCCCAAGTTTTGAAAAAAAATCTCAACCTTTCAAGAACCAGTCTAAAAATAATCAGTACTCCTGAAAAAAAAAAAAAACATTATTTTCGTAAAAATATTAAATTTTTGAATAAATTTTATTTTTTAAAATACCTCAATTTTTCCAAAAATCTCAAATCTTGGAAAACTTTGAATCTTGAAAAAATCCTGATTTTTCCAAAAATCTCAATTTTTGGAAACATTCTTACGAAACGTCTTGATAAGGAATGATTTTTTAAAATCGGGTCAATTTTTCACAAAAACTCAAATATCTTCTCTGCCAATTCCACTATATTAAAAAGTCACCTAATTTTTCAGAAAAATTTCCTAGTCCTGAAAATTTTTCAAGGATGTTGCTCTCACGATATGCATAGCATTTTCAATTTTTTTCATCATCCCACCTTGTCCAATAAACCCACTTACTCTGGGGTCACTTTCTTCAATAAATCATCATCCATCCAACCCACCATTTGAATAATATCATACGGGTTATTTTGAGCCGGATACACCTTGTCGTCAGTTCGATCTCTGTCGCAATAGCAATACGCCGTTGAAACGTAAACAAAAACCTACATCAAGGTACCAGAGGTAAATTTAAATTTGAAATTTCGAGCACTCGAGGCTACGTACAGAAGTAAATTCGTATTAACCTTTAAATTTTTCATACTCGTACAAATATTCAAAAGGGTCATTGTCGCTTGGACATTCATGCCGATGGCTTGTTTCAACGTAGCATCCATTTTCAAAAAAGCAGCGATATGGTATACAATGGTTACTTCATCTTGTAACTTCCTTCTATTGGAATCTGATAAATTTAAATCTTTTTTCTGCATGTCTGCCGGAATCAGGACGACTTTATTCAATATCTCGGGATTGTCTTTTTTGAAATTATCGAAAATCTGAAAATGGTCGCGAGTTCGATCATTGAAAATTCCAACGTCCTGTTTCCTGTCGTTTGCATATGATAATTTCACCAACTTACCGGAAAGTTGAATAATTCTTTTAACCTTTCTTTATCACCTTTACCCCATTTCGATCGAATCATCACGAAAATCGTATCAATTTGAGGGCAGCTTTGCAACAGCTTCCAAATCAATACTTTTCCAACGAAACCGGTTGCTCCAGTGATGAGGATTTTTTGACCGGCGAAAAATTCCGGTATCGAGGGTTTCGGTTCCATTTCCATGGTCGAATTCAAATACCACACAAATTTTAGCACTTTTTAGTAAAAAAATCGAAGCATCTCGCGAATGTTTGATTTTCTTCTCGTATGAAAATTAAACCGATCAAAACATCCGTTCGACTGAGCACATGTATTCGACTTTGTGTTATGTTTACAAGCTTTAATCGTACTGATAATTATTCTAAAATAAATTACATTTCGCGATGTTAAGCTTCACTTCCCATATCACGAGAATGTTGCATTCATCTTATTGCACGTGTACATACGGTTAACCTTGACTGACCTATGGGGATAGGTATTTGATATTTTTATTAAATGGCGGCTTGCAACAGAGGTAAAATATCACGTATCGAAGGTAATTGATTTCAAAAACAAAAATAAATAAAATTTCACGAATTTTTGGTTAACGAGGAATCGAGAAATACGAGATAATATTTATTCACAATTGGGTAGGTAAGTCTGCAATCTCTGTATGCTGACTCTGAGAGCTGAAAATGACGAATACCTAATATTTTCAGTGGGTAAATCCCTCCATTTCGAGCTTGATTTTGAATTTTAAAAATATCTAAGCATAAACCCACTCGTTTCAGATATTTCCCACTTTCATTCGTATTCAAGTGGAAAAGTTACATCATGCAAATGCGTTGATTCGTCATCGAAAAATTTACATTGTAAAATTGAAGGTTGTCGATAACTGTCCAAGAACTGTACTTTTGACGTATGTGAAAAAAAAAAAATTGGAACAAATGATTATCGGATTCAAGAATGTACAACTACGAAAGAGGGAATTTAATACTGAGTTGTATACGATTAAGTTGGAATTAGGCGAGGATGCCTGTTAGGTAAATATCTAATTAACATTTCGGTAATTTTTTCATAATTAGGCAGGTAATGAACAATGAGAATCAGTTGAAAGGAAAATTATTCCAACGAATGATCGATGAAATGGAAATTCATTTATTTTTACATCCAAAGTACAATAATTCTGACGTATTTATCTTATCACACGATATTTTTAAGTAAAAAAATAAACAAAGTAGTAAATCAATGACATGTACTTAGTAATAGGTACTTAAATATATCTTATACTTGGAAGTCATAAAATGAATGAGAAATTGTAATGAATAAAACATCAACGTTTGAATCGAATCGAATCATCGGGCTCGTTTTTCAATTGGAATTTATTTACAGATTCTGAAAAAAAAATGGAAAAACGTAAAATTATGAAGTCTATTATAATTTTATTTCAACTGGAAATGTGTCGGTAACTTACAAAGGGCAAGTTGGCTTCCACGATCAGTAACAGGCCTACAGGTATCGTATCTTCTACCAAAATTCAAATTCGATATCGGATTCATACATTTATCTTTTCCATGAAAATGAATTCTGGCGTAATCGTCGCAGTCGGTGACACCGTCGTTGTTACAATCCTGCAAATTATTGCATATTAGGCTATTTATTTATTCGTGAGAATAAAATGACAAAAAAAATTATTTATAAAATGGTAAAAAAAATCATTTAAAATAACAAAAAAATCATTTAAAATTATTTAAAATGGCAAAAAAATCATCAAGGGAAAGGGGGAAATTAATTTTTGTGATTAGATACGTAAACTTAATAGAGATTTAATTTTTTGAGAAATCGAGAGGGAATTTTTCCAATAAACATAACGATTTGTGGAAAAATTCAAAATGAAAATTCAACTTTGATTGTCGATTGAAAACTGTATCATTCTCGTTGGTAGGTACTTGGCAAATATATTTTACATTTTCTGAAAAAAAAAAAGACAAATTCTTCAAGAAAATCAATTCAAACTCCAAAAATGAACTTTTTGGTGAAAAATATTTAAAAAGTCAGGATGTTTACAAGCTGGTTTTTGGAAACAACGATATAACTACAAATTTTTTCAAAATTACAAAAATTCTTTTTTATTTCGAAAAATTTCAATTTTGTCGAAAAACCACGACGCGACGGTGATTTTTGGAAATGCTAAAAAGTTAATTTTTGATGGAAATGAAAAAAAACGTTTTTGAAGAAATAAAAAATTTTTTAAATACTTACGGAAGGAAAAAAATAATTTCAAGCAAAAAAATTGTTTTAAAATTCTTGAAAAAAGACAAAATGACAGGTTAATTGCTCACAAATTCAAACAGGTTTATAATTTCCGCGTAAAATATTATTTTTAAAAAAACTTTATTTTTAGGTGAGAACAAAAAGATTTTGACCCAGCCCTTTCTCAATTTTTTTTTTTCAAATTTGAAATGGTCAAGTATTTGGGAAAATATAAAATCAACGTTTCAACGACCCTCCCTCCTCATGGGACATTTCTATCCACTAATTTTTGTACATGATGTCACCAAAACGAAAAAAAAATCAATGAACAAAATTAAATCTTTTCAATCGTTTTGTTTTTGAAAAAATTATATTTTCAGAAGAAATGTAATTAAAAAATGATATGATCGTTCTGAAAATTCCGGAAATAGACTCTTGAAGAAATTTATAAAAAAAGCTTTAGAAAATAATTTTCGAAAAAAATTAAAATTTGTGTTGGAGAAAAATCGAAAAGTTTGAAAAATTTACAAAACCTGAATCATTAAAATATTTATGAACAAATAAAATAACGATTTCTTTAAAAATGGGAGAATATTTATTTTTAGAAAAAGATCAATTTATTTGTCGTGAAAAAAATAATTTTTTGGAAAAATTAGACTGATGTTTTTCCAGAAATTGAATAATTGAATTTTTTGGTAAGTAAAAAATTGAGTTGATGGTGGGTACACAATTACACATAGGTTATTAAAAAATGTTATTTTTATTTTAATCCATCGCTTCCCTTCTTCCTCCAAATCATAAACCTAAAAAACTTTTCTCAAATATACATACTAAAATGAAAACTTGACCAAACAATTTTTTCTAAGAAAATACCAGGAAAATTTACACTTTAGCTGATTAATCTACAACGCAAAAAATATTTAAATTTTTCGAAAATTTGTCACTTCATTAATAAAACAAATACATCTCCACTGGGTTAAAGAAGCGGAAATTGAATTAAAACGAAGAAAAGGAACAAGGTGAAATTTTTTCAACATTAACAAAGCACTGGTAAATACAAAATGTACCTAGATGTACAAATAAGTGCCTACATTAGACGAATGAATTACCTATTAAAAAATAACACATTTTTTTCGCACTTTTCATACAACATGGCTCGTTAGTCTTAAATTTAGTGTGATGGAGAAATTGAAATCAGCACTAAATTTTAGGCTAAAAACAGGTAGGTACCAAAATGAAAAAAATAAAATTCTGTTTGCAATTTCATGGGTAATTTTTTAGTATTTTTCGCACTGATCAGGACAAAAATGGTGAAAAAATTCAAGCTCGTCAGAATTTTTCAAAATATTGCAATTTTTTGTGGAGAATTTGTATTAGTACATAGGTAATATTTTTTTAATGTAAATTTTGACCCTTGAAGTCGATTTTCTGGGGAAAGAAAGAGTCCTACGAAAAAAATGAATGAAACATAAATTATTGAACGTAAAATTTTCCAACTGTAAAGTTTAATTAGTCTTTTCTTAGAAGGCTTAGTTTTTGAGATATTTTCAATTTCTTAAAAAAAGTTGAACTTTCAATTTTGAACTAAAATATCTCGAAAGCTAAAAGCCTCCTGAGAAAAAACTAATCGAACTATACAGAAAGGAAATTTTACGCTCTACAATTTATGTTCCAATCATTTTTTTCGTAGAACCCTTTTTTTTCAGAAAACCGACTTTAGGTATCAAAAGTTATCAAAAAAAGTAGAGAAACTGTTCAACAAAAAATTCAAATCGTAAAAATCCTTGTGTGATAGAATCTTTTCACTGCATTTTTCGTAATCAGCGTGAGAAATACTATAAAAATCACCCATTAAACTTCAAACAGCATTCCAAAAGTTTAAAAATGTCGACCTGTGACGAAATTATTCGACTCTAAATCCAACTTACAAATCCATTTTTGGCCATATATCCTTCTACAGCAGTCGATGCGCAATTATAATCCTTCGAGCAATCGCTGAAAGCTGTAAAAAAAAAATTCCAGGATTAGAATTCTTCTAGAAAAATAGAAATCAACATAGGCGGGGATAGGGAGGACATGGGGGAAGGGCTCAAATCCCCCAATGTTAAATACAGGGTGTCCGGTAAGTGGTCTGCCGTACTTCATTTTTTCTATATAACCGGGTACCACTAAAAAAAAAAGTTATATGAACAAGTTGCATATCTTGAAAATTGAAGGGGCAAATTATGTTTTTTAAAAGACCACGTGAATTTTTTTCAACCATGGGAGTGGATAGTACTTTGAAAACTGAATAAATTTTCAATATATGACTTTTCGCATAACTTGAAAATTGAAGGGGCTACAAAAAATTTTCTTTGAAAAAAGTTCTTAGAAAATAAACTAATCAAGGGAATGGATAGTAGGTATGTTGAAAAATGAACAAATTTTGTTCTACAGACTTTTTGCCTAACATCAAAAATGAAGGAGCTACGGGTCATTCAAAAAAAGTGGGCTTCAAAAAATTTTCAAGTTTTCTCAATTTTGGTTGGCCCTTGGCTCCTTCATTTTTCATGTTAGGCAAAAAGTCTGTAGAACAAATTTTTTTCATTTTTCAACATACTATCCATTCCCTTGATTAGTTAATTTTTTTAGAACTTTTTTCGAACAAAATTTTGTGTTGCCCCTTCAATTTTCAAGTTATGCATAAAGTCATATTGTGAAAATTTATTCAGTTTTCAAAATACTATCCATTCCCATGGTTGAAAAAAAAATATTGACGTGATTTTTTTAAAAATAGCATTTGCTCCTGCAATTTTTGAGGTATGCAACTTGTTCATCTAACGGTTTTTTTTTTAGTGGTACCCGGTTATATCCAAAAATGAAGTATGGCAGACCACTTACCCAACACCCTGGTGGCAAGTTGGCGAATTTGAAACGTTTTGTGCGAACTCATTTGCTGGCCAAGTGTTTCATTTTTTTTTGGTCCATCAACTAAGTACATATTATGGTAGATAAAACTTCAGTTTACAAGATGCGCTATCAACATCCTCTCGAAACCAATTTGAAAAAAATTCCAGGCCATGTCAAAGCTTAACCCCGCAAACTTGCCTACCTCTCCCCTAAATCTTGTTTTGCCATGAAGCAAAAAAATACGAAATTTCGTAAGTAAAAAAAAACTTCGAAAATCACGAAATTTCTACATCAAATAAATGGATTTTTTCTAACAACAAACTGCCTACCTATTAAAAAACGAAATATTTTCTTTCTGAAAATCATCAATTTTTCAAATTTTAGCCCTATAAAAATATATTTGAAAAAAAAAAGGTTGAAGATTTCGCCTCCATTTTAACATTAAAATTTGATTTAAGTAAAGACATGAATAAATTTAGCTTTTAGATTCCTTTTTCTTCAAAAATGTTTGCCCTCGCTTCGCTTGGGCTTGATAACTTTAATTTTACACAATTCATTCTCAAAATGATGGTATGAACCCTCTTTCCTACCATTGATTCTTCATATTGAAAAAAAGTTGAATAAAAATCTCGTAATGATAACGATAGAAAAATTTTTGAGAGGGTCGAAAATGAACTCTTCTTAAACTGGGGCTCAAGCCCCCCCAAAAAAAAAAAAAATTACGGCCATCTCCGCCTATGGAAATCAATCAAAAAACGACTAAAAATCGTTACCATTGGTTCGATCAGGATCATCATCCGGCAACGTGGGTCGTCCAGCTTCGGTCCAATATTCTTTCGTGACGAAGAACAATCCGCAGTATCCTTTTTGACATCCTACAGTCGCGTTGCATTGGGTAGATGCATAACACAGGCATTTCAAACAAACTGCGCTCAAATTCGAGACATATTTTTTGCCTCCTTCTAAATCAATCGACAAGAAAAAATTTCACTATAAAATGAATACAAGTAGGTAGTAATGAGTCTGGGGAAACCCAAACAACCGGTATCTGATTTGATTATGATAACAGGCTATTTAGATCAATGTCGTGAACTTTAGACCTAAGTCGAGACGTTTCGCTTCTTTTTGATAAAATGAGATAAGCAATAAAAAACTTTTTTTTATAAATACCTAGATGCAGTTTTTTTTTAATACGTAGTAAATTCTGACAGCTTGGAACTTTTAGAAATAATCTTCACAATTGGAAATTTCTTCGAAACAAATAGGTACCTACCTAATTTACTCGAAAGCTATTCGTAATCTATCAATTCAATACCCAACAAAACAACGAGCAATCCACCTACGTAAATACATCTCGAAGTATCAAACTCGATACACCTACACATTTTAAAAATACGAAACTTCATCTCTTCCCAAACTCTTAATGAAAATCGATCGAAAACTTTAAAATAAACCCGCCTACAAATTGTACAGAGATAGATTGAAAACCACCCTGACAAAAAAAATATACTTACGAGCGGTATCAAATAACACAAAATAAGTAAAAGCCAAAAGCACAAAACTACCAACGTACCACTTCATTTTCACGTTATTTTTCACATCTGATGAAAATAATATATTTTTTTTATCAAAACACCATGGAATAGAACATGTTTACATAAAAATTCCGCGTCTGCGCATAACTACACCAGAACTGGTTATCTAAGAAAGTGGCAGAGGCTCGAATTCATTGTCGTGGAACTTGACTCGATCCCAAGCAACTCATTTGGTCGAAGGAAACGTCATCGAAAAAGCATCGAGCTGGTGAGTTTAAGCTGCTAATCCTCTGTACAGGTATTTTCCCATTTTCCATTCCGCGTGCATATTATTTGCTTAATGATGATTTAAGTAAGAGATGCCAAATCTGCTTGTATTTATATTTCAAGGTTATTAAAATATAAAAACCAAGTGTTCGAGTGTGGATTGCAATAACGAGAGTTTTTCTGCGGAAATATTTCATTCGAATTGATTCGAAGGAAAAATAATTTCAATTTTTGGTCTCAAATTTTTTTTTCATTCATCTTTCGTATTTACCCACTTGAAAATTTATATTTCAATAAAATAGGTAGATAGGAAAAAATTTTGGTAGGTATTACGAATCTTCATCTCAAACAATAGGTTTCGAAATTCACCTCGATCAAGTTCAAGGTCTCTATTTATCAAAAAAGATCGACGAATTAAGCCCGAACCCTGAACAGGAACACGATCGTTAATCTCACTCATTTTTTATCTCCGTTCTAAGCTTCCTGTACAGTAACAAGCTCAAACCGTATAAAATACTCAAGTTACCACGACGACGAGTAAAAATTATAATGCATATAAAAATAAATTACAAATGTTTCTAAATAATCAGATCTTTTGAGAAAATATAACGCAGTAGGAAGCTTCATTGCGTCCCAGAAGGCGCCGCTGCCCCATTCAACGTCTGAACGTGCTTCTCGCAGGTGGAAAATTTAGTCAAATAGTCTCCTTCTAAGGGGGTTTTGCACCCGTCGTAGCCTCCGAATTTATGAATGGCAGCGTAATCGTAGCAGTCGATCACTCCATCACCGTTGCAATCCTGTAATAGAAAATTGGGCGTATGATAAGTTGCATATCGATAGAGTTGAAGAGTATTTTCTCTTCGGTGAGAATACAGGGTGTTCCGTAAGTGGACGTCCATACTTCATTTTTGGATATAACCGCGAGTATCGCTAAAAAAAACCTTGAGACGAACATGTTGCCTATCTTGATAATTGAAGGAGCAAATGCTGCTTACAAAAAAATTACGTAAAATTTTTTTTCGACAGCGGGAATGGATAGTAATTTGAAAACTGAACAAATTTTCCTCTCATGACTTTTTGCCTAACTTCAAAATTGAAGGGGCTACAGAAAAAATTGTTTTAAAAAAAATTCTAAAAAAATAAATCAACCAAGGGAATGGATAGTACGTTGAAAATTGGGCAAATTTTGTTCCAAGAACTTTTTGCCTAACATGAAAAATGAAGGGGCTATGGATCATTCAAAATTGAGAAAACTTGAAAATTTTTTGAAGCCCACTTTTTTTGAATGACCCGTAGCCCCTTCATTTTTCATGTTAGGTCAAAAGTCTGTAGAAAAAATTTGTTCATTTTTCAACGTAGGTACTGAATTTTCTTGGTTGATTAATTTTTTTCGATTTTTTCAAGACAATTTTTTCTGTAGCCCTTCAATTTTGAAGTTGGGGAAAAAGTCATAAGATAAAAATTTGTTCAATTTTCAAAGTACTGTCCATTCCCATGGTTGAAAAAAAAAATTACGTAAATTTTTTGTAAGCAGCATTTGCTCCTTCAAATATCAAGGTAGGCAACATGTTCATCTCAAGTTTTTTTTAGTGGTACATCAAAAAATGAAGTATGGACGACCACTTTGGAACACCCTAGTGGTAGTGGCACATCTATAGAATAGACATCGGTGATTAAAAAGTAATTAGATTATCAGACGATTAATCAAATATATAGGATGGAATTGCCTGATTTAAATTATGATATTTTTAATGAGTTAATTGCTCTCCAAACATCCTGCTGGGATTGTTTATAAACAAAGCAAAAAAATAAGGAATTATTACATTAATAGTTTAGATTGTTGGTAAATGACCATGATGTTTTGACCACGTATGAGAAAAGGTGAGTGATTTCTGTGGTATGAGAAAATATGCCGACGAGAACACGTATTCAAAAATAATTCTGTGTTCCTAATTCCTATAGAAAAAATATTTACTAAACCGATTGAAAACAGAAAATAGAAAATTAATCTAGGTGCGATGTCTTAGATACGAGATCCAAAATTTGATTTATTAACCCAGCTCTATAACATATCCATGTTAAAAAAAACCATACCTTGGATTTTGGGGAAAAGTGGAAGTAATGTATTTTTTTTTTTGAGTAGACCACCCTAGAGCATTTTAGACATCTCCCTCTCGTGCCTCCCAAATTGAATAGGCCTATGAACTGTGTTGTTTTTTTTTAGCATTAGGCATTTTAAAATGAACTTGAAATTCAGATTCCGAAAAAGCTAATTCAAAGATGATAGCACCGTCCTCAAATGCCCCAAGAAAGGTTTTCAACCAAAAAATGGAATTTCGGTGAAAAATTTGTTTTCTCATTGATTTTTGAAGGAAATTTAACGAAGAATTTGAAAAAATTGGTTTGAAGTCTGCATCAGTGTGCTTTGTCTCTTAGTGACCTAAGAAGTCTCCAAAAAAATATGAAATTTAGTATGAAAAGATTTTACATTCTTAAACCTGAGGGCTCTTTTTGGGTACTTGGAGACGTGAAAAGGCTTTCAAACCAACTTTTTCGGATTTTTTGAAAAAATTTCTCATAAAAATCAAAGGAAAAGCAAAACATCGATTTTTAGACACAAATTTGGTTTCTTGAAACCACATTACATACCTATATCTTTAAACATAAGCGCACCCGGGGGGCTCAGGGGGCTCGACACCCCCCCCCCCCACCCGACAAAGAGATTTTTTACCATAAAAATGTCAAAAAAGAGTATGATTTTTCAAAAAAAATCGCCCTCGTCGCTTCGCTCGGGCAGTATTTTAGTAACTATTTCTTGAATAGACATACCACTCTCTAAATTGGAATCAATTGAATTACTAAGCAGAAATTCTGTCTTTCTTAATCAGGGAAATAATTTTCATGGAAAATTAGTGATTTTTCACCGATTTCTCGGTCAAAAATTACTAATTTCTCAGTCAATGTCCCATTTATCAGAAAAAATCAGTAATTTTGACTAAAAAAAAAATCAAAACATCTCGTCATTTTTCAATAAATACTCCAGCTCCAACAGTTTACTTCATTTTTTTCATTGAATTTTGATCCCCCCTTATTTTTTCTCGTAATCTGAGCCCCTTGTCTCTCCCTTACACAATTTCTGGGTGCGCTTATGTTTTTAAAATTTCTAATTTTCCCTGCAATTGGCATACAAATTTTTCAATTTTAGCCGAAAATTTTTGTTGGAGTAAAATTTGGATTTGTTCCAGCAGTTACAATGTTTGAAAAATTGAATTTTAATCGATCAAATAGGTCACCAATTTCGTTAATTTGAGTTTGTAGATGCTAAAATTCATTTGGACTCCTTTTATAAGATTTTTTTAAAGCTGGAAAATGATTTTAAAAGTTTGGAGGCTGTAAAATATCTTGAAACCGTTGAAAGTCAAAAATGGAGAATACCTATATCGAATCTCACTTTTCCCCCTCGATTATATCGAATTTTTCATATTTTGCACTTTTGCAGGTCCATCACTATAGAGTGATTTTGAAGTTTCGAAAATTTGCTAAAATACCTATGAAAAATTAAATTCAGCGCCTAAAATTTTGAATAGGGGTTCTGTTTAGAGTACTTTCTTACTTTTGGGATATTTTTATTTTTGTCTAAAATTTTACAGCCAGTGTAGATAAATACTCCCTTAAAAGAGAAGAAATTAAAATCATGAAAATACCTATAAAAATAACATCGATGTGGCTGGTTGTTAGACCAACCCAGGGATCCAGGGGGGAAGAAAGTATTTTAATTAGGATGATACTTTCTACCAAAAAAAAAAAAATGGAAGGGAGGTCTGAGGGAACTCCTGTTTGAGTTTCAGGAAAATATTTTTGGTTTCTGTTTTTTTAGGGGTAAATCTCGGAATAACTGGTTTTAAATTTAGAGTTTGTTCGGGTTCTACAGAAATAATGGAAGTTTTCTCATTTAAGGTTCAATGATCTTTGGTTCGAGAGTTTGAGCCAATATTAGCCCAGTTTTAACATTTTATCTGTTTTCTATCCACAATGTCAGTAGTGCAATGACACCCCACAATTTTTACGTATTCCCCTCAAATTTTCATACCCCTCCCCCCCCCCCCAGGAAACCCCTCGAATATGAATCCTGTTTTCGTCGTGAAATTTACCAAACTGATCTTGATATCACAATAATTTATCTTTGTTGCAATCAAAAAAAAAAAAAAATCTAAGAACAACAGAAAAATCTTCCTCAAAAATAATAATTCTGTACCTGAATTTTCATTTAATTCAAGACTAATATTTATTTTCAAAAAGTTAACTTGAAAAATGAAAAAAAAATTAGCAAGTGAAGTGAAATTTTTTTAATCTTACCTACTTCCATATTTAAAAAGTACCTATATTTTTCAAAATCAAATGCAGACCTGGACTGAAATAGAGCAAATGAAGCAGTTCGTCTCCCTTCACATACCGATGAAATTGCATTTTTAGTTAAAACATTTGGATTGAATCAGAAAATTCTCATAAGTGGTGATTCCGATGAGCTTTTTTCAGGAAATGTTCATTTCGAGTCGAAAAGATCAAGATAGGTATTAGATAGGTACCTACATCCTATCACTATCAGTCGAACTTTTTCAATTTTTCACTCCTTCAATAACCACCAACTTTGAGACTAGCATTTTGTTATCAGAGAGCACATGTGCTCTCTCGTTTTTCGCGAATAACTTTCCTTTTTTCGCGAATTTGAAGGTGTGGTGTTTTAAATTACCATTGTGGAGTGTTTCGGCACTCAAATAAAGTTCGTTTCACTAAATTTGGTGCAGTTTTAGTGAAAAATTGGTGAAAGTGTCACTTAGTGATAAGGGCACATTTCCACACTGAAATGGCACCGCCACCGCCAAAGGGTGGCGGTCGAGGTGGCGGTCAAAGAATTAATATGTCTGTAGCACCCAATTCTCCCAACTCACCCAAAACTACAAAAAAAGCTAGAACTGATGAAGCACTGTATACCAGTGATAATGATATGGATACAACCCCGCTGGATTCGACTAATGCTTCTAATATACATAAACGTAAGCTCGACAGAGGGCATAATGATGAAAATATATCTTCTCTCGATAATTTATATATTAAACTTCGTGAAAAAATCAACTCCAAACTTGGCGAAGATGGAGAAGAAATTATTACAGATCTCGACAATTTTATGAATAAAGTCTCTTCAGCTATGAACCAGTTTTCAGAGCAACTTAAAAACATCTACAGCACACCGGAATTTCACTCAAGCATCCAAAATGTGGTTAAAGAAATGTTTGGTGATATTAGCATCCAGAACTCAGTCACTCCTCTCACACCAATAAACAATACAGCAGCTCAATCTAGCAAAAACGATCATTTTCCCGAATACAATGCTAATATCAGTCATAGGAAAACGCCATCGACTCCGTTAACTTATTCAGAAGCTGTTGAAGACAATTTGCCTCGACATATGCCGCGCGATATGTTTAAAGTACAAATCATTTATAAGGCCAACCCGAAAGAAACACTCAAAATGCTTATGGAACACGTCGATCCATCTAAAAACTTTTTCTGCATCCAGAGTCGCTCCATAATTAAAAACGGACCTAATTCTGGAGCTGTTATTGTTCAATTTTCAAATCAAGCACGCCTTGATGCATTTACTATTTTAATCGAACACACTGATGAGAGTTTAAAAAATATGTTTGAACTAAAACCTATTTATCCACTCTTGCCTTCAGTATCTATATCTGGACTCGACCATACCATAACGTCAGATTATCTAACTTTTGTTATCGAAAAAGAAACTGGAGAAAAACCCTCCAATTTGTTTATATTTCCATTCAAAGGTGACAACGACGTCACCTCTGCCGTATTTACTATCTCGCCACCAGCCTGGAGACATCTTATACGTAAAAAACGAATTCAAGTTGGATGGTCTATTTGTTCAATGTACATCAACGTATCAGTTAACAAATGTTCAAAATGCCTCCAATATGGACATCGAATCAAAAAATGTACAGCTCTAGTCAATGCCGACAGAAATGCGAAGAACTGTCCCGGTTGTACAGCCGAAAATGAACGTTTTAAAGAACACAGATGGTATGAACCCATCAAAGATGTGAACCATCCTCATAATGATAGGAGCTGTCCAACAAACATCAAATATCATCGACAGGTATATTTTCGTACCGACTATGTTTCCAAGTAATTCTTTAGTCCCAAAAATGACGAAATCATGGTATCAAAATAATTGCTAATTAAATTTGAAGTCTGAATTGTTTATAAAAGTCGCTACCTAAATGGTTTAGTAATTTATAACCAAACAATTTCGTGGTAAATTTGATTTAAAACACAAATGATGCTAAGAAAAATCATCAAACTGATTCAATAGAACTCACCCCTATTCTTACATCAAACCAGTGACTTTGTAATAATCGGAACTAAATTCTAACCTCAATTTATTCGTATAATTAAGACCTTCCGTTAATTTATTAAACCAACATCTCAAATTAAGCAGATTATTCAAAAAATTTCAGTCACAAATCACTTTAAATTTTAGCCATAAATCACATCAGTTTCATATCAAATAGATATACGCCACAATTCACAGACTGTAATATAAACTAGATAAATCATTTATTCTACAACTCAAATAATATTCTTAGTTTTGTAGACAAAAATGAATCAAAATTATTAATTAATAATTAATAAATCTATTAATTAACTACAACTCCAAGATATTCTGCTGATAAAAAAAAAAAAATAAAATAAATTTAATTTGCTTGAGACTACTGACTATTTAGGCAGTTCTCTTATCACTAAATTTTACCTAGTAAATCGCCTACTTAATGTTTACCTACTTGAACTCCCACCTTTGAAACACATTTTTTAAGTTTCAAAAACGGGAAATTTTTGGTTTTCATCTCTAATCAAATTAAAATAGTTAAATACCTTTTATGCTGATAAAAATCAAAAATCAAAAATTGTTTCTCAAGTCAACGTTATTTATAAAAAAATTTTTGTTTTTGTAAAATTTTGAAAAAATTGGGGGTTTTTGTTTTTGGTTTTCAATGTTTTCATTTTCAAGTTTTCGAAGTTCTGATTTCTCTACTTTCGACTTTTCTCAACATTTTATGCAATTTACTCAGTATTTAATTATTTATTTATTCCAATTTAGAATACCTACGTATCATCATGATTCAAGAATTCTAACCTCAAATTTTCTCAAGCATTAATAATTATTGTAATAATTTTGAAAAATTGGGGGTTTTCGTTTTTAGTTTTCAATGTTTTCATTTTCAAGTTTTCGAAGTTCTGATTTTTCTACTTTCGAATTTTTCTCAAAATTTTATGCAATTTACTCAATATTTATTTATCCCAATTTCGAATACGTATCATCAAGATTCAAGAATTCTAACCTCGAATTTTCTCAAGCATTAATAATTATTGTAATAATTTTGAAAAATTGGAGTTTTTCGTTTTTGGTTTTCAATGTTTTCATTTTTAACTTTTGAAGTTTTCGAAGTTCTGATTTAATGATTTTTCTACTTTCGAATTTTTCTGAACATTTTATGTAATTTACTCAATATTTATTTATCCCAATTTCGAATACGTATCATCATGATTCAAGAATTCTAACCTCGAATTTTTTCAAGCATTAATTATTCTAATTTTGAATTTTTAGGTACTTGACTACTTACCTATTTCATTTTTATTTATTTTTTTGAAAAAACAAGTGTCCCATAGCCCAAACGAAACAAGATGTGTCTTGTGAATTAGTGAATTGTGATACGTTATTCCGTTTTCCGGGAACCCTCTTGCCAGGTCCCCCCGGACCTCGCTTGTTTAATTTTTTTTTAATTTTTTTTAATTTTTTTATTTTTCTCTACCATTTGTTTCATTATTATGTCTTTACTCCACACATCAATTTTAATTTGGATAATTGTAAGAGTACTTTTATTAAACAGCTCAAATATTGTATATCAATATCTATGTATGAAATGAAGCTTAGAAATGTATTTTATCTCAAATATGTCAATTCAACATTGTATAGTTTAACTTTTGTAGCCTTATCAATGTGTTTATTTCTTGTTGATGTGTTCATTTTATAAGGTTCTTATTTACTGTAAGTTTAGTAATTTTAAATGTAATATCCAAAGTGGGTGCACGGAGCTCTCAGGTATGGAAAAATTAATACTTGAGCAATAATGGAGTCGAATTCCATCAAATATTCCACTAAACTTAAAGTGTTACAAATTAACCTTAACCACACTAAAAGTGCACTTATGTTACTCCCAAAAATAATAGAAAAATTGAAATATGAACTAATAATCATACAAGAACCCTACATCCCTCCTAGACAAAACAATTTTAAACTATCTGGCTTCAAAACTTTCACAAATGGTTCGGCCTCCATTGCCATCTCCAAAGAAATTCAACATGTAGAAATTATTCACCCAACCCTTGAAAATATTGTACATCTAAAAATTAATGATCTCAACATATTCTCCATTTACATATCACCAAATAAGTCTGAAATCTCTACTCTAGTAAGTCTTAGCATACTTAATGACAAACATCCTTCATGTATTTTTGCAGGTGACTTCAACTGCAAGTCAAAAATCCTAACTCCAAATATTAAACAAAAGGAACGTGACATAAATTTTGATACTTTTGTAATCCAAAATAACCTCTGTATTTTTAATGATAATACATCCACTTTTATGAGAAACAACACAAATAGTATCCTGGACTATACCCTTTCTTCAAACAAAGGAATTATTGATAACTGGACAGTGCTAGCAGATGAATCACTATCTGATCACTTTTATATTTCTTACACCATAAATTCTGACATAAATATTGATTCCCCTACATACTTTAGATATGATTTGAAAAAACTTGATAATAATATTAAAAATTTAGACCTACCACCTCCATTTATAGAAAATTGCTCAGACTTAGAAACTTATTTGACACTATTAAATAAAAATTTACAAAATGCTCAACAAGATGCTACTATTCCCAATACCCCTATAAATTTCACAAAAAACTGGTGGAGCCCTGAACTTGGAAAACTGAAAATAATAAACAATAAGGCACGCAATAAGTACCTTAAAATACGTAAAAAATCCAGACCATATGATCTCTCTTTAATTGTAAGTCGGTCAATTTACTATTATATACGTAAAATCTACCAAACAAAAATTGAATTTTACAAAAAAGAAGCTTGGCGCAAATTCTGTTCACAACAAAAAATATGGACACTACCTTATAAAATTGCGCTCAACAAAATTAATGAAAAAATTGTCATCCCCCCACTAATAAAAAATAGTGAAACAATTGCAGATGAAAAACAGAATTTAAAATATCTTCTTCTTGATAAATTTCCTGAAGCCCCAAAACTTAACCTACCTCCAAATCATACAATCAGTGAAATTTACCCAGATGAATCCCCACCTCAACCAGCTGAAGATATAACTCTTAATGAAATTTCAAATCTTATTCGAAAACTAAATAACAAAAAAGCCCCTGGATTTGATTTAGTAGATAATAAAACCTTGAAATTACTTAACATCTATCACCCAGAAATTGTTTATCAAATTATTAACTCGTGCTTTAGTTTAAATTATTTCCCAAGAATCTGGCGAAAAGCGAAAGTCATTTTCTTATTGAAACCAAACAAAAACCCCCAACTTGCAGCCTCTTATCGTCCCATTTCCCTTCTACCTGTTTTTGGGAAAATTGTTTGAACGTATCTTACTCACCAAAATTAACAAACATCTAGAAGATAATAATATCATTTCTTTAGAACAATTTGGATTTAGATCTGGAAGATCAACTGAAAATGCGGTTAACCTTGCTCTAGATACTTTAAACTCTTGGAAAACTAAAAAAAATTACACAATTATTACAAGTTTGGATATTTCCTGGTGCTTTTGATAATGTTTGGTATGATTTCTTATTCAAGAAGTTACAAAAATATAAATTCCCACGATATATAATAAATATTCTATTGTATTACTTTTCAAACAGATATGCATACTATAACCAAAATAATGTAAAAGTTAAAAGAAAATTAAAACGTGGTTGCCCACAAGGATCAGTTTTAGGACCCACCCTTTGGAATATTGTTATAAATGAAATTCTAATCCACCTAAATTCTAAAGCAAAGAGGCAAGGTTTAAAATACATATTAATTGCTTATGCAGATGACATCTTAATTATTTCTAATGAAAAAAATCTACCAGACTTGGAAAACCTAACCAATGAAATATTGGATGAGTTTAATGATTGGCTTACCTATGCAGCTCTTACCTTAAACCTTAGCAAATGCACATTTACTCTGTTCACCGAAATTAAACAAAAGCATTGGATCAACCTTCCCAACATTCAAATTAATCTTACCCCACTTCAACATTGTACACAATTCAAATATCTTGGAATAACTTTGGACAATAAATTAACTTTTAAGCCACATTTTGAAAATCTTGCATCTAAATCTTTGAAAATTATTTATAAATTAACAAAAATTTGTCAAAATAATTGGGGTCAAAAAACTTGGGCACGTAGAATTATGTACAATTCAGTAATTGGATCTTTATTTAAATATTGTTCATCTGCATTTTGGCATCTCCTCACCTCTCGGTCATACCTTCAAAAAATATTAAAACGTATTCAAAGATTATATTGCATTAATATCTCCAGATCCTATAAAACAATATCTTACGAAAGCAGCTATTACTCTCTCAAAAACAATACCTTTAGACCTAGAAATAATCATAAGAAACCTACGATATTGCACCCAAAATCGTCTTAATATTCCAGATGCTCCAAACAAAATTTATAACTTTCCATTCCCTTCAATCAAAAAATTCCCTAAAAATAAATTTAATATACAATACGAAACTATATTAAATATTGTAACATATTTAACCCCACCTCAAGACATACCAGACTTTCAAATTGATACTATACTTGAATGTAAAATCTCCATCAAACAATTAAAAAACATTTTATACTCTTGGGCCCTTGAAAAATGGCAAGTACGTTGGAACTTGACTGAAAATGCTGAAATAACCCATATCCTTATTCCTAAACTTGAACCCTTTTACTCCTCCTCTTTTGAAACTACATATCACACAGCACAAATTTTCACGGGTCATGGTAATTTTCAATATTATTTAAATTTTATTAAAAAAGCACCATCTCCATTATGTCGTTGCAAACAAGAAAATGAAACACCATACCACCTCCTTTTTGAATGTTCCCTCCCCCTAATATCCACCATAAGAAATGAATTTTCAACTCAGTTTGATTCCACTTCCCCTTACCCAGAAGAATTTTATTATTCCCCTCAATTTGAAAAACTTTGCACAGAAATAATGCAGTACCAATACAACAATTACAAGTTTCCATAACCAATTATCTCCCTCCATATCTACCATCAACCTTCCACTTTTAAACACACCACCCAACCCATATCTTTAAACACATTAATAATTTAAGTTGTAATTTACATAAATCTAATAATCTGTATTGTTTCCCCTTGCTTTGTTGCTGTGGATAAGCCATAGGCAAACCATCAACAATTCAAGGTTTCTGTAAATAAAATAATAAATTTCCCCCACCATGTGGAATGGGGACACCAAAAAAAAAAAAAAAAAAAAAAAAAAAAAAAAAAAAAACCACCAACTTTGGAAGCTCCTGATTGAAATTCAACTTAATTATACCTACTGAGGGTTTCAATCATTAATTAACAAGCTATTTTAAAAAATTTAGCCAAAATTCAGATACTTACCTATTTTGGCCACTTTTTTTCGAAAATTCAAATATTTTTTGAATATTTTTGACTTTTTTAAAAATATTATCATTTATTTCAAAAATTTAATAATTTTTTGGAAAATTTGTCAATTTTTTGGATAATTTGTCAATTTTTTGGATAATTTGTCAATTTTTTGAAAAATTTGTCAATTTTTTGAAAAATTTGTCAAAAATTGACAATTTTTCTAAAAAATTTAACAATTTTTGAAAAACTTGACAATTTTTTCAAAAATGTGACCATTTTTCCGAAAATTTGAGTTTTTTTAATCAATTGATATTTTTATAGAGAATTTGTCAATTTTTTCAAAAATTTGTCAAACTTTGACAATTTTCTAAAAAATTTAGTAATTTTTGAAAAACTTGACAATTTTTTCAAAAATGTGACCATTTTTTCGAAAATTTGAGTTTTTTTAATCATTTGATATTTTTATTAAGAATTTGTCATTTTTTCAAAATTTTGTCAATTTTTTCAAAAATTTCTCAAAATTTGAAAATTTTCTAAAAATTTTAACAATTTTTGAAAAACTAAACAATTTTTTAAAAAATGTGACCTTTTTTCCGAAAATTTTTAGTTTTTTTAAAAATTTTTTAATTTTTAACGAAAGAATTTTCCCCTTTTTTTCAAAATATTGCACAGGGGGTGCACCTTTTTCAATTTTGTTGATTTTAGACGAGAATTTTTCTTTCCCCTAAAATCTTTTCGAGGACTTGTTTCTTCGGAAAAGTTGTGGGTCTACACTGAAAAAAAAAGTATCGAAACTGTCGAACTTCAATATCGCCGTTTAAAATATAGACATTCCATTTCATCGATATCGTAGCCATTCCTTTAAAAATCATTCAAAAAATAATTTATCAATTAAAAAACTTGAATTATTTACTTTGGCGAATTTCTTCAAATAATTGGTAACGGTTGTTCCAGCACACACTTCATTGCTCGTACAACGGGAATAAGCTATATAAATACAAATCGTGGGTTAATTTCCACATCATCATCATCATCATCACGGCTGCAAATTGGACAAAAATCTCAAACCTGTGTTCGAATTAGGATCCTCATTTTGCAACGTTGGTTTCCCAGCATCAGCCCAGTACGCCCAAGTGATCCTGAACAATCCGCAGACATCCCCGGAACATTGCAGCGATCGATTACAATTCGAAATGGCTTCGCAAATACATCCCAAGCACCAGTTGGTATCCGGAGGTACTCTGATTTGGGGAGTCTGTGCGGCTACAAGATAAAATTCACTCGTCAAATTCTCGCGATTGGACCAGGTAAAAAAATTCACTTACCTTGAGAAAAATTCCACGCAACGCAAAGCAAGAAAACAGACGAAACGAAGAAGGCGAATTTATTCATCTTTCGCGTTCGGTTTTTTTGGCTAAAAAAAATTACGGAACTTGGTCACCACGAGTGTTAAACCGAAGTAGAGATAAATTTCGTTCAAACTATTTCCATGGGCGCTTTTAACTAGACACTTCCTTCGTTTAGTAATGATATTAACATAAGCGCTCGTTTGCGACTAGCTTAACAAGGTTCGCGAGAAAACAAGTCCTTTTAAATTATGCCCACGTATCGTCTGCGAACCGGATCATCATTGTTTCCAAGGCCAATAAACTTCGTCCAAAGTTTTCCATTTTTTATGTGCATTTCTAGGAAACGTGGTGAGTTACGATTTATTCGGTCGATCGGTGGGACCGAATTGTTGCACATGTGCATCATCGCGTTCAAAACAATAATAAAATTCGCCCGAGATGGCGATAAATTATAGGTCATGTGGTCGCCGAATGTCTTCCAAGTGGTAATTCTGGGAACTGGATGTTTTGACTCGATATCATATGGCGATCATCTGATTCGCACGAATTCGCGATAATTTAAACCAGATGTGAACTTGAAACACGTTTGTGCTGGTTAATAATAAAGCTATGGGCAGTCGTTTCGAATGTGGTCACTTTTTGGCAAACTTGCAAATACCATTAGTGTCCAGGTTGAGGTGATTTAGCAACTTGACCGAAATATACCTAGGTATTTTTGACGCAAACTTGAAAATGTTGTTTTCCAGAATTCCAGGACTTGTTTGAGAGCTTCTCGAGCCTATTTTGAGGTCCAAAGGGTATCACGAAAGATGGATTAATTTTTCTGAATATCAAAGAACATCGATGCTGAGGACAGATTACTAAGTCCAGTAAGATTTTGAAGAAAAAAATCACACTTGTAAAAAAACACTAAAATACGAATTGTAAAATATGCAAACACTCGCGTATTTTAAGAACAGAAGTACACTGAAAGGAATTCGTACTGGTCCAATAAAGCAAACCGATCGCAATTATTTTAATGCCTTATGGAAAGGTTATTGACATTAGGCGTACGCATTTACATATTCAATAAACACGCGATTTCATAACACAGCTGTTACTTCTCTTGCTCGTAGGTAAGTTACACAAATAATATTACGTTGAGTGCTCGATGCATTCGTATGAATTTGAATACAAAATAGACAAATGAAAAGTGAAGTTTGCCGGTATCTGCGATCCAATCGACATTGAACTTTGTTTAATTAGGCGTGAAATAGCGCTGAATAAGATGTCTTTCAAGGTGATCAGATAGAACGAAGGTTTCCATCTTTGTATTCGGTTGCCATTATGGAATACAAATTTCATTTACGTTGGTTGAAAAAAATGAGAGAATGCAAAGATTACCTATTAGGTGCCTTGAATTTGGGGAACTTCATCACACGTTGGAAAAATATTAAATGCTTAGTTGAGAAGCAAAAGGTACACAGAGTGTCCAGCGAGAGTGACATAAACTTCGATTTAAATTCAAACGACGATTCAGTCGATTCATAAAAAATGTGTTAGGTAAACAAGTTGTCTATCTGTAAAACTGAAGGGGCAAATTTCGGTTTAAAAAAAATGGGTGCGTCATGGGACGTACCTCAGAAGTGAAAACTTGTTTCTGAATTTTTGATTTGTATATTAGAGGTTTCGCTCTTTTATTTTGAAATCTATAATATAATTTTTTTTTAAAATTACTTATTTGATAAAAAGTCTAATGACATTTTTTTATGACTTTAATTGATAAAAATTCTAATGACAATTTTTTTTACTTTTTATACTTTTCTTTTAAATTACTTAATTGAATCTAATGACATTTTTTTATGACTTTTAAAAAGTAAAGCAGTGCTGCCAACATTTTTCTTTTAGACTTTTTATAAACATTTTTTAATGACTTAATTTTTTTTATTTTTTACTTTTTATAATTTTCTTTTAGATTACTTATTTGATAAAAAGTCTGATAATTTTTTTGACGTTTTGTCACACTTGACGAGTGACATTTTTTCATGACTCTTAAAAGGTAAAGCAGTGCTGTCAACAAATTTCTTTTTGACTTTTAATAATTTTCTTTTAGATTACATTTTGACTTTTTGTCACACTTAACGAGTGACATTTTTTAAATGACTTTTAAAAGGTAAAGCAGTGCTGTCATCAATTTTCTTTTCTACTTTTAATAATTTTCTTTTAGATTACATTTCGACTTTTTGTCACACTTAATGAGTGACATTTTTTTAATGACTTTTAAAAGGTAAAGCAGTGCTGCCAACATTTTCCTTTTTCACTTCTGGATAAATGATATTTTTGTAATATAATGTGAGAAATTTCCCTGGATAAATGATATTTTTGTAATATAATGTGGGAAATTTCCCTAGATAAATGATATTCCTGAATAATTGGTGGTTGGCAACCGTGTATAAGCGTAACGCGTCCAAAAAAATAGACCCCCACCATAGAAGTTTTCACTTCAAAAATGATAGCAAATTAATTTTTTAATTATGGGAATGGGCTTAAGGAAGGGGAAAAATAAAATCTGAATTTAAGCTATTGAGGCTAGGATGATTTTTTCGAACTTTTGAAGCTAGGGTGAAATTTCCGAACTTTCGAGGCTGGGAAAATTTTTGGGATGAAAATCTACCTCGCAATAATCTCATGATTTTTCCGAGCTCTTGAGGCTGGGATGATTTTTTCAAGCATTTCAGGCTGGGAAGATTTTTGGGGTGAAAATCAACCTCGCAAATCATCTAATGATTTTTACGGGATATCGAGCGGCTGGGTGAGATGAAAATCGATCTCAGAAATCATCCCATGATTTTTCAGAGCTTTGAGGCTGGGATGATTTTTGGTATGAATTTTCAAACTTTTCCTAGGTTTAGAGGCTGGGATGATTTTTGGAATGAAAATAATTTTCCCAAATTATCCCACGACTTCTCCGAGCTTTTAAGGCTAGGATGGTTTTACGGAGCTTTTGAGGCATTAAATGACTTTTCCGAGCTTTTGAGGCTGGGATGATTTTTTCGAGCTTTCAAAAGTGAGATGACTTTTTCGAGCTTTCAAAAGTGAGATGACTTTTGGAATGAAAATCAATTCCAAAAATCATCTATCGCTTAATTCAAGCTTTCGAGGTTGGGATAATTTTTGGGATGAAATTCAAATCCAAAAATCATCCCACGTTTTTTCGAGCTCTACTCTCTCATTTCGAATCAGTGAAAAATCACTGATAAACAGTCAGAATTGCAGCACAGGAAAAATCAGTGAAATTCACGATTTTTCAGTGATTTTTCACTGATTATTCAAAGAATTTCACAGATTTTGCAGTGAATTTCATAAATAGCACTGAGTTTTCAGTGAATTTTCACTGATTTCCAGCGATTTTCTTTCACTGATTTGTTTTCAGTGAAAAAATTATCACTGATTTTCTCCTGTGCTGCAATTCTGACTGTTTCTCAGTGATTTTCGGTAATTTTCACTGATTTATAATTGAGAGAGATGTAGGCGAAATGATTTTCAAGGTTATTCAGTGATAATTTTTTCACTGAAAACAAATCAGTGAAAGAAAATCACTGGAAATCAGTGAAAATTCACTGAAAACTCAGTGCTATTTATGAAATTCACTGCAAAAAATCTGTGAAATTCTTTGAATAATCAGTGAAAAATCGCTGAAAAATCGTGAATTTCACTGATTTTTCCTGTGCTGCAATTCTGACTGTTTATCAGTGATTTTTCACTGATTCGAAATGAGAGAGTAGAGCTCGAAAAAACGTGGGATGATTTCAAAAACGAAAAAACTTTTGGGATGAAAATAAATCACGAATATCAATCTCCAGAATTATCCCTCCCTTTTTTCGAACATTTGTAGGTGAGATGACTTTTGGAATTAAAATCAATGCCAAAAATCAATCCACGGATTTTTTCTGGGTTTTGAGGCTGGGATGATTTTTGGAAGTCATCTCATATAAGAAAGCTTGAAAAAATTATGGGACGATTTTTTGGATAAAAATTCATCCCATTCGTCCCAAAACCCGCCATCCCAACCTCAAAAGCTCGGAACAGTAGTGGAATTATGTCTTTGTGAAAATAATTCTCATCCAAAAATTCCAGCCTCAAAAACTTGGAAAAGTTGTGGGATGATTCGTGAAAATGATTTTCATCCCAAACCTCATCTCAGCTCCAAAATTTCGGGAAAAGTTGTGGGATGATTTTTGGGATGAAAATTCATCCCTAAAATCATCCCAGCCTCAAAAACTTGAAAAACGGTGCGGAAGAATTTTGAAATTATTAAAATTCGCTTGGAAGAGAAATACGGAAAAAAATTTGAAACAAGAAAAATTCTAATCTAGAAAATTGTACTGGAGAAAATTGAAATAAATAAAATTTTTTCTAATGAGGTATACCAGAAAAATTTTAAAATTACCAAGCAGTACGAAACAAATTTTAAATTACGAAAATTCTGTCTTAGAAGGGAGAGCGAGAGTCGGAAATTGATAATATTCGGCTCGGAGTAAAGCACAAAAATTATTGTGAAATCACCAAGAGGAGAAATTTTTAAACTACCAAAAGTCCTTTCTGGAAGTGGGTCTCAGATAAATTTAAAATTATTAATTTTGCCTCCAAAATAGGAACAATAAAACTTCTAAAATTACAGTATCTCTGCCCTGGAAGGGTATGTACTAGTAGTAAAACTGGATCACCAAAATTCTTCTCCGTAGAAGCCTAAAAGGATACAGAAAAAAATTTGAATAACCAAAAATCACCCTGTAGAGAGGTGCGGGGAAAATTCCTCCACAGAGGAGAGAAAAGAGAAATATTAACAGTTGACAAGGTGACTGATGACCTACGTCCAGTATCTAGAAAAAATCGGAGGTTGCTGACACTATGGAGGAATATGGGAAAAATTTGAATGGCCAAAATTTGTCTTGGGGGGGGATAGAGGTCGAAAAAGAATTGGAGATTTCAAAATCGTTCTGGAGAGGAATGGGGAAAAATTCTAACACAGAATTCTGTCCCGGAGTGGAGCATGGGGCAAATTTAAAAAATTCGGGTTTTAGAGGGTTGTATGAGGAAAATTTTAATTTACAAGAATTTTGCTCTGGATTGGGATGTAGGTAGAGGAAATTATAAATTATGTATCAAAAATTAGAAAATTAAAGAACTTTTTCAAAAAATACAAAACTAAAACAGAATCAGATGTTGGCCTATTTTGTAATTTATTTGTTTTTTTTTATTGAAAAAAAAATACAGCTTTTCGATTTTTCAAGCAGAGCTGCCAACAGTAGGATTTATCACTGGAAGTAGTGTTTTTTAGGGTACCTGGCCCAAAGGTCGTCCCCTTCCCTAATTTCGTCCCCCAGTGTTTTTCAGCCGGTAAAAGCTGCACTCTGGTGAAAATTGCTCAGACGGGTTCTCTACCATTCAGTTACCTCCCGTAAACATCGCTTTGGCATCTTTATGACTTTTTATGGCAGCAGTGCGCAAAATAAGTTTTTCCATGCAAAAAGATTTTAATTTCTTGATTTTGAAGCGATCATTGTGTGTATTCAAAGTTAGTAATTTTTAATCGTGAATATGCCATTTTGTAGCTCAGAAAATGTACTTTAAGAGCATCTATTTGATTTTTTGATTTTGACCACAGTTTACAAAATAGTGAGCGAAATGTAAAAAAATGAGGGAGTTCCTAATTTCGCCCCACCCCCTCAAAATTTGTTGAAAATCACTCTAAAATATAAAAATGTAATTTTGTCACATATTCAACTATTTTGAGAAAAAATTTAGAAAAGTACATTTAAACATGGGAAATCTGAGAAATTTTTAGGTTGAAAAAATTCTGGTGTTGAAAATAATTTTGAAAAAATTGGAGTAAAAATTTGAAAAAAAATCAGAATTGAAAGAAATTTTTGAAAAAAAATGGAACCCGAAAAAAATAGGAATCTATTCGCTCATTCTTTCACATCGGTATTTCGTCGTGAATAAACTCGTCTACAGCCCAATTTCTTGAGAATTTATTCTTTTTTTAGGAAACCTTGCAATTTTTATATTATGGAAATTTCAAAAAATTATCTGATTTGTAAAAAATCTTTCTTTATTCAGAAAATTGTTCAAGTTTTGGGAGATTCGTCAATTTTTAGAAAATCGTTCAGGCTGTGGAAAAAAGTTTATCTACTTTTGTAAAATTATGCGAACTTTTGAATAATTTCCCAATTTTTGCAAAGTGATCGCAAGTTATGGAAAAATCATTCAAACTCGAGTACACAATCTCTGAGAATTTAAATAACGCTGAATGCACTAATTTATATTCTTCTAATGTTCTAATGAGATATTTTTTGTCATGTTGTGAAAAAAGTCCTCAAGTTACCTTTTCCGATGAAAAGTTACTTGCTTAATTTTTATTTCAGAAATTTGCCAAAATTTGAAAAATGAACCTCAGCATCTGAAATTTTGCACATGAGGTTTTTTATGATGTATTGATGTAAATACTTTCGAATTGTTTTTGTTTGGGCTCAAAATTTTGCTTTGAGTTGAAATATCTAAACTTTCTGGAGATGAAGTTCATTTCTCGAATTTTGTATTTTGGATAATTTTTGAAATTTCAAATTACCTCATCGCACTGCAAAAGATGAAAATTTGATTTAATCAACGAAAATAGATAAAATTTGGTATATATACCCTATTGAAACGGTTTCAAGACGTTTTGGAGCCTCCAGAAAATTTTGGAATTTTCCAGCACTTTAGAAAAGCCTATAAAAATGATCCATGAACTTTAGCTCTTTCACACATTTTGAAGTAGGTACCTACCTAATCAAATTTGAAACTTTGTTTTTGCGACACGAAGAAAACTGTCTATTTTTTGTGATTGTAGGTACCTAATGTTAAAGAGTTGTTATAATGCAAAGTCCTCTCTAATATTTATGCCGACTCGACAAATTAACGAATTGAATTTTTTCAATCTTCATTCTCTGCACATTCTTGATGAATAAAATGACGGCGTAAGTCAAAAGATTTGGAAATTTATGATCAAATTGTTTCATTAATTTCGTTCTAATATCCATTCAATGAAAAAAAAAATTTAATTCTGATTTTGATTCAATGTTATTATTTTTATTTTAATAACGAATTTTTTGGACATAGAATTTTTTTAATTTCTTTGGAGGTCCCAAAGTTTTGGCACATCCTATTTAGAAGGTCCAGTCACGCCTATGAACCAAACTATCTCCAGAAAAAATCCAATAACACCTAATTCATGTAAGTAATTTTTAGAAAGAAAAAACCAATATTTTCAGAAAGAAGTGCCATTAACATGAAGTCACGTTTAAGCAAACACAGCAATTAAATTCACAACGAAGTTATATTGAAAATAATTTATTCTAAACAAGACTAGCGTATTTTATTAAGTAAAAAAAATGCTTCCAAGTAAAAAAAATAAATCACAAATAAATAATTTGATACGTTTGGTATGCTAAACAACGATTCATACATCGTTATTTTATACCAATAACGTTGTTCGTTGTTCCGATCCCAAACTTATGCATCCTGTTAGTAAGACCACAATTCATTAAATTTATACAACATAATATTCTACGTCCCTGCGTTATGATACGAAAAAATATCATAACTAACTTAATATTGAAATTACATATTTTAAAGTAAAAAATACATAAAACGAATAAAAAAACTTGTTCCGAACATTTAAGTAAAACATACAGATCCATAATTGGTATCGAATGTATATGAAAAATATCTACAAAAATTGAAAGAAATTTTGTGAAAAAAAGGAAAAATTGATTACAAGTATTTTTCCAGATACCCAGCGACAATATAAATAAAATTATCGCAATTTGACAGAGAGGCGAATAAAATCCATATCATAGCATTCTTAAATATAATTCAAAAATGAACTTACAAAGTATGACTTAGTTTACAACACTGACTCGAATAGTGACGTTTTCATATTTAGGTACAAACAATTCAATAACATAGTTATTTAGAATGAGAACAGAATTCAAATTAAGAGCAACGATGATATGAAATAAAGGTGAATTAGAAATCGTTCATTGAAACTCGTCACACGACAGAAAAACTATTTTAAAATATAATTTTGGAGATCATCGAGGTAAACGTTATTTGCATTAGAAATATACAACTCGAACGAAAATGGTTTAAAAATTCATCGTAGGTAAATAAAAAATAAAAAATAATTATTTCGTAAAAATAAAAATACGGCAGCCAATCTCCCTGGATTTTGATTTCTATTAGAACTAATTTCGGTGGTTAAATGAGGACGAAGAAAAGAATTCAGGAACACATCAATATTGATTCTTGGCTTTATACAATGTAGTCGTTTGTGGAAGACGATTTTATTCTAATTTAAGCTAAACTGATATTGGATGGGGAAAATTAAACCCAGAGTGGCTAAAAATCGATATTATTAGGGATTCAGAACTTCAGTGAAATTAATAATTGGCTCCAAGGCCATTGAATGCAGGTAAGATTTGGTGTTACACTAGGAACATCAATAGCTTGTAAATCCTGAAAATTTTTCTGTTTCTAATTTCTAGTATGAAATCGTAATTTATATTAGAAAATAAAATATAATACGGATTAAGAAAAAATTGTGCAAAAAGCATTTTCATCATTTTGCTACACGAAATTCTTGGTAACCTTGATTAAATTTTACGAAATAACTCAGGCACAGGAACTTATCAATGAAAACGCCAATTTCATTAGAATTAAAATAAAGAAAAGAAATCAATACTGAGCGTAGACACCATAATAAATAGGTAGGTATACGAGCACGCCTTAAAATCATTCACGAGAAGTTGTCTTAAATGCTAAAGTGGAACTAATATTAATGGTAGAAATATTTTTCTCCGAATAAAATTTGATTTGTCCACAGCCAAATAGTTTTTCTACACCAAGTTTGTGAGTGTTTCACTTTTTCTTGCAATAACAGTATTTTCTCAATTGCTCCTGATTATCGTAAATACAAATAGAATCGTCGCCATATTTATTTATTCTGCTGACATCTTCAATCTGCAAAAAATAATTCATTTTTGTATTTGAAAAATTCCTGTGGAAAAAATTGATTTGAGGGGGGAAAAGACTCAAATTTTGACGAAAATTAGTAGTGAGGTTGTTTATTTTCTGTGGGAGCCCTTCTAGAGAAAATTTAAGTTCTTTAGTCAAAAGGAAAGTTCAGCTAGGGGTGCTCAAAGTAATTCGACCTTTGAAAAGAACACTGCTTTTCTTTTTTTACCACGTTTGGGTGATACCAACTCCATGGTGCCATCACTTTTCTAAAATTTTCAAAAACAAGATTTTGAATTTTTAATAAACAAGTTTTTAAATTTTTTTAAATGTTTCCAATTTATCTCAAAATTTAAAATGATTTTGAACAAAATTTTTTAAATTTAACTATTAACCATTATTTTTTTTCAACTAAATTTTTGTTTTTCAACATTTTTAAACGAAACTCTTCAATTTTTTGAAGCGATACTCCCATCCTCCCAAAAAATTATCATGTAATTTTTTCGATTAGATTCTAAATTTTTTTAAATTTTCAACAGTTTTTTTTTTAATTTTTAAAAGAGAATTTTTTTGAATACAATTTTAGATTTTTTTTAATTTTCAATTTTTTTTAATTTTTAAAATTTGAACTAATGTTTCCATTACCTGTTCTAAAACTAAATTTTCGTTTTTTTAAAATTTCTTAAAATGTTCAATTTTTTAGAAATATTTCAAAAAAATTTTAATATTTTTTTGAATTTTCATTATTTTCAAAAATTTTAAACAATAAGTTTTTTTTAATTTTCAAAACAGAATATATTTTGAATTTTTCAAACAAAATTTTTGAATTTTTGAAAACAAGTTTCAATATTTTTGAAAAAAAATTTGATTATTTTTTGCTTTTTTGCTAATATTAGATCTTTTATCAATGTCATTGAGGAACAAAATAAGTTCCTTGGATATTTTCAAGTTGTTTACACGATTTTTTTGGCTATGGCCAAAACTGTGTTTTTGGGAATATTTTTCGGTATCCAATGATAGGGTTTGATTGATATTAGAAAGTTAATTTTCACTCTGGATAAGCATACAGGGTGTTCCATGAATCGTCTGCCAAACATATTTTTTTGGATATAACCGGGTACCACTAAAAAAAAACTTGAGATGAACATGTTGCCTATCTCAAGAATTTAAGGGGTAAATGCTGCGTCTAAAAAAATCACGTCAAAAAATTTTTTTGACCATGGGACTGGATAGTATTTTGAAAACTGAACAAATTTTCACTATATGACTTTTTGCCTAACTCAAAAATTGAAGGGGCTACAAAAATTGTTTTTCAAAAACAATTTTTAAAAAATCGACTAATCAAGGGAATGGATAGTACATTGAAAACTGAAGAAATTTTGTTCTGTGCACTTTATGCCCAACGTCGAAAATGAAGGGGCTACGGCTCGCGCAAAATAGGTGGGTTTCAAAAATTTTTCGAATTTTCCCAATTTTAAATGACCCTTGGCCCCTTCATTTTTGATGTTAGGCAAAAAGTGTACAGAACAAAATTTTTTCTGCTTTCAACGTACTATCCATTCCCTTGATTAGTTGATTTTTTTAAAATTGTTTTTGAAAAAAGATTTTGTAGCCCCTTCAATTTTTGAGTTAGGCAAAAAGTCATATAGTGAAAATTTGTTCAGTTTTCAAAATACTATCCAGTCCCATGGTCAAAAAAAATTTTTGACGTGATTTTTTTAGACGCAGCATTTACCCCTTAAATTCTTGAGATAGGCAACATGTTCATCTCAAGTTTTTTTTTAGTGGTACCCGGTTATATCCAAAAAAATATGTTTGGCAGACGATTCATGGAACACCCTGTATAACGATCTCTGAAAAAAAATTTCATTCGAGGAATTTTTAAACTTCACGAATTAAATTAATGTCATTTAACGACATCATCTTACAATGAAATATTATTTCACGACAGAGAACCTATAAAAAATACTTATGTGTCGGAGGTTGTACTATGACCATTTCAAGTGAGAAACACCCCCTTCTCCCCCCCTCACACCCTCATTCCAATATCGATCAAACCCTTTGTAATTAATTGTTTTATTCGAAACTGAAATATTTCCAAAAATAACATGTTGGGCTGCAAAATTACGTGAGCACAAAAAAATTGAGGATCTTTTTTACTCTTCAATGGTATTTATACGATTAACATCGTCATCAAAAAATAAAAAATTATCATTTTGAAATTTAATTTTTTGTGGAAAATCTCAAATTTTTAGAATGTCATTTTGAGGTGAAATTCACAATTGTATTTTGCTTTGGTCTATCAAAATTATAAAAAAATTATAAAACAGCCTACCCTACTATCCCATTTTAAAGTCAATTGGTCACCAGGGAGGTACAGAAACTCGAATTGAACTTTTCTGGGGAATGATCAGGGTGCCACCCAAAGCAAAACTAGTCATAAAAATCTTACTTTTTTAAAAAATTGAAAATTTGAGGATTCCAACCTTACCCTAGACATGACTAGACGGCTAAAATTTTCTCTAGGAGACGTCTCGCTCAAAAATAAACTACATCACCAATTTCTCCCAAAATCCTCGGCATTTTTTTCACTCATCAACTTAAATAAACATATAATCCGAATTTGACTCAATTACCTGAAAAATAAACCTATCGTCGTTTCTGTCGTAAATAGAAGAAAACTCAAATAATCCGTTCCCTGGGGTAGTTTTCACTCTGACTTGATACAAATCCGAGGTGATTTTGATTTTATTGGTCAAATCTGGTAAATGGCCATCGACATCTAGGGCTCCTTTGAACGACAGTACTCGTTTATTTGGTAATAATTTAGCTGCGTCGCGAATACTATCTAGGCTAAGTTTTTCGCACAAATTCGAGTATTGGGAATTGTAATTGTTGATAAAGTCTACAAATTCTTTGGCCGCTCTTTGAATTATTTTCGAATTGAAATCTATGGTCTGCCACAGTAAACAGGCGCACCAATGAGGTTCTATCTCGGCATCCCGGCATGATCGTTGCTTAGGTATCTGAAAATAATTTCCAATATTTTAAATAAAATTGAAAAAAAATCAAAAAAATCATAAAAATCATAATTACTTTTTTGAACAGCGATATAGCCCTGTCATCCAATGTACCCACTCCAGAGCCCTCAAAATGCAACACATTCTTCAACGTTTTATAAACATCGAAAGGCGTAGTCAACCTGTGCACATTTTCTTGAAAATTATTATAAGCTTCGGGATACTTCTGTTTGAACCAAGGAGGAAACGTAAAAGAGAAAAATGGCAATCGTTCTTCTAATTTACCCTGCTGAGTATTTCTCATATCTGCGAATCTAAGTAAAAACACGAGGTTAAAATCGGATCAATTTTTAATCAACGAAATGTAATTTTCGTCGAGAATCGTACCTGGGACCATGATCACTCATCATAATCAACAACGTGTCATTCAGATATCCTCGTTTTTCAAACCATTCGATCCATTCAACGACGTCATCATCGGCAGCTCCAATTAAATTAAAAAAATCGTGAGAAAGTTCGCCGTGAAAGCCAAAAATAAATTTTGGTTTGTTGGGATAAACGGTGTATATGTGTTTGGCATAATCCATCATGACCTGCAAAAAAAATTCGAAATTACGATTACTTACGTGATGGAGGAAAAAATTGAAAGTTATGATACTTCTATCGTAGGCGAAAAAAAAACCACCGAGTTTATTAAAAATAACGAGGAAAATGTTACAACAATATTTTCCTCGATCCAGGAAATTAAATTTTGTTATATTTTATTTGTGTACTTTTTCTTCCAAAAAAAACTTACCTTTAAAAAACATCTCTTTTTTCTCTAACAATACCCTTAGGATATGTTGGTAGAAAATAAAATATCGTACCTACCTACCTACACATCGAATATTACATATTTTCCCCCCTTCTTTGGTACAGACTGAATTTATACGTCGAAATGAAATAAACTATGTAGCGTTCGTTAAGTTAATTATCATCACTTTGATACCTGATGTGAAATAATTACCTTGTGTCTTGGTAAAGATCCCATACAATATGGCTTATTGTTTCTGAAATAGTCGTTTGAATCGACATACCACGTTCGCATATAATGATCAGTGGGTTCGGAGTGGAAACCTTTCAGTCGATACGTAAATACTCCAGCCATTGGCATATCTTCCATGTACGCTTTGAAAATCCAAACAAATTATAGAGTTAATAGCTTCAATACATTTTTTTTACGTAAAAAATGAAATTTTTATGAAATTTATTAAAATTAGTTAATGAACCAATTTTAAATAAAAAAATACACGTGGGTACTGTCTGTTAAAATAAAAATAGGACCAAGTATACCCACGTGATAGAAAAATTTATCCCTAAATAAACCAACGTGCGATATTATATTTTAAGAAACGTTTCAAATAAATTGAAAATCGTACAGTATCAGTTCTCAGCTCCTGCGTGAGAGAACCTAGGCAACCAAATAAACAAACGTATAGTTCACGTTGCCTAAGCCTGAACCAACGAGGCGGTAAGAGGATGAACCGAGGGCTACATGACATATTGACCATCAAATAAAGTAAAAAAGATGAAGGTAAACTTAGATGACAATCAAAATTAATCGATCATTTAATTTTTCATAGAAATGGGCAAACACATTCAGCATCCCCTTTCAACAAAAACAAATGTAGGACATTAAAATGACATTTAAGCATCCTGGATTCATTTTAAAAGGAATTGGGTCAAGGACAAAGATTTTTCAGGGACAAATAATAGTAATAATTGGTGGTTCTTTGTTGTTTGCTTCAAGGATATTTTTTTGTTTTATTAGTAATGGAAAAAATTTGCATAAAATGTTTTCTTTGTTTCTTGTACCTATATTTTTTTCAAAAATTTGATTCCCCATTTCTCCTCTTCCCTCGTTTATTAAAATTTTGAACATTGCTGGATCTGAATTCAATTTTTCTTTAAATTCGATCGACATTCTCACACCAAGGAATTCCATTTCCTCTGATCCCATTTTTTAAAACATCATAGGTGCTGAAGCTCATAAGGAACATTTTTATGGGGTTTCATCCAGTGCTGGAAAATTCTAAAATTTTCTGAAGGCTCCGAAACGTCTCGAACCGCTTCCAATCGATTCGAGAGGTCAAAAATAGGGTATATGTACGTTTACCAAATTTAATAGTTTCTTGTTGATTAGATATTTTTTTCATTTTTTGTATCACGATGAAGTAATTTTGGGATTTTAAAAATTCGCCAAAATTTTAGAAATGAATCACAGCAACTGAGATTTTGGATATCATCATGTGCTTTCGATTTTTTTTTTGTTTCGGCTCAAAATTTTCCTACGAGTTGGGATACCTCCTTTGTTAAACATTTTTCAAAAATTCGTCAGAAATCGAAAAATCAACTTCAGCGACTTAAAATTTGGTTTTAAGGTTTGGGTGACCTATTCTTCAACTCGGTTGAAAAAATCTCGAAAAATAAAAAAAAAGTAAGAAAAATTCAAATTTTGAACTTTTTTGATCAATTTATAAATTTTGTGACATGAAAAATTCAAAAAAAACTTCAAAAAGGTTTTTGAAATCTTGAATTTATTTTCCAATGGTTACCCATTTTGGCCTCAACACCAAAAATTGGCCCCATTAAGATAAAAATGGGGCTAAAAATCGAAATTTTCCATGAAAATATACCAAAACGTAGTTTTTACCTCCTGATTCCAATTTTGATGGCATTTTACAAAAAACTTTATTTTTTTCTTTAGTCCAGCCCAAAAATCAGTGCTACATAAAATAACTAAAACATATACATAGGTAAGTCAAAAATGAATCTTATTTTAGAAATAGACGTAAGAGGAATGGGACGACTAGATAACTAAAAAAAATCAGGATAATTTTCAATTGAACATCAAAACAGATGTTTTTTGACTTCCTGAATCCATTTATCAATTTTTTGGCTAAAATTAATTTCGATACATTTCTTGATGATGTGAAAACATTTTCAAATTTTCTCCTTTCTCATTTCTGAGGTTGCCTCGAAGATACCCTCAAAATTATCCCAAAATGAATTAAGGAATTAAAAAATATACCTACATATAAAAATTGTTAATCGGATGTTTTCCACATTTTTAGTGGTATCCCATTCATTCACTCTCACCTCCTCCTTAATCCTCGACATTTTCCAAAAAGGATAATTATTTTTGGGAAATTGTCCCTAATCATTTTTAAAGGCGAGGGGGGTTGGTACCCACATTAAGAACATTTAAATTGAAATTTTCTCAAAAAATTTCTTTCTTTGATTATAGTTTTGAAAATTTAAGCCCCATGGAAAAAGTGATTTTTCCAATAAAATTATTTTTAATTGAATTGCAATTTTTAAACATATTTCATAAAATTAAAAAAATCGTCAAATTTTTCAATTTTTTGATGGGATTTATTTTTGCAAAATTTTTGAAGTAGACATTTTTCAAATTATTTATGGTAAGTAAGTAATTGTGACAAAAAAAAGTAAAAATTTTAAACCTGTTTCATAAATTTAAAAAACAGTAAAATTTAATAACTTATGAAATTTTTTTTCAAATTTTCAAATCAATTTTTTAAAAATCTTAGAAAGTAATTAAGTACATATTTATCAATTTTAATAACTAATTTTCCAATTTTGTTGTTTTTTAGAGTATTTTTTATTTTTTGTCAATTTTTGATTAATTTTCTTTAAAATTTGTTAACACGTTAACTGCCAGCTGCAAATACACCGGTAGTTTGCCAATTCCATCGCTTTGCCGATTCGTTGGATTTATATGGATAAAATATCTATTTACAGATATCAATCGACTGGTAAATTGATAAGGAAATCACTTCCGTCGAAAAAATAGAGTCCGAGTTATCTCGTACTTGGCCCATGAGAGGGAACGATTCTATCCCAGTGCCAAGCTACGAATGTTTGGCTACAATCTGACCAATTACCTTCATAGCTGATTTTAATGTCTTAAAATGAATGCATTTTGATATAGTTTTCAATTTGATCAAAAAAAAAATGGGGGTTTTGAATATTTTTGAGGTACTAAATAACCAAATACATATTAAATTCGCCATAAAAATATTTCTATTTATCGTAGCGCCATGGGATTTTCAGTCTTGTGTAGCAAATTTACCAGAGAATATTTTCTGCCATATAAAGCCACATTAGATCCTACGAATAAACTCGTAGCTGGCAAAAAATGAACCTCGCTCAAGTTCGAGTATACTCGTGCGGCAGCGAACGTGTTAAATAAATTACTATTTATTATTTTTCATGCTGATCACGAGAAAAATGGTGAAAATATTCCAGGACGTCAGGATTTTTCATAATTGGAAGATTTTTCGTTGAAAATTTGTTTTACACTTTTTGATGTAATTTTTGACTCCTAAAGCCGATTTTCTGGGAAAAAAAGGGTCCTACGAAAAAAATGAATAGAACATAAATTGTAGAAGGTCAAATTTCCTACCAATAGAGTTCAATTAGTTTTTCCTTAGGAGGCTTAGTTTTTGAGATATTTCCAATTTGAAAAAAAAAGTTGAACTTCAAATTTTGAGCTGAAATATCTCGAAAGCTAAGCCTCCTAAGAAAAAACTAATAGGGCTTTACAAGTAGGAAATTTGACGCTCTACAATTTATGTTCTATTCATTTTTTTCGTAGAACCCTTCCTGTTCTCAGAAAATCGACTTGAAGTATCAAAAGTTATCAAAAAAAGTAGAAACCTCGTTAAACGAAAAATTCAAATTGTGAAAAATTCTTGGGTGATGAAATTTTTTCACTATTTTTCTCGTGATCAGCGCGAAAAATACTATGAAAATCGCCCATCAAACCTCAAACAGCATTTTCCATGTCGACCTGTGTAATTATACATTTTTTTTTAAATGTTGAATTTTTATTTTTTGAAAAATACATATTATTATTTTTCTAAAATTTTCACGCACCTAATGAATTCTTTTGCCTGAAATTCAGAACACAAATTTCTCGTAATGTGAAAAAATGTGAATTTTCAGGTTTTTTTCAGAAATATTCCAATTGTTTATGTACTCCTCAAAAAATATTTGTAAAAACACGCACGATTTCCTAATCCAACTCCACCCTCTTCCCCCATTCAACGGCAGAAGAAAAACGACCATTCAGCCTAAAATGTTTCCCCTTCAAGTATCATATAGGCAAATCCACCAACATCTATGAAATTCATTTTGCCACTACCTTAAAACAGATTATTTGAACCTTGAATATGGCAGCGTGACGCTAAATATTATATAGACTTCTAGGTGTGAAAAATTCGAATACCTAACACAAAAAAATTCAACATTTGCATCGCAAATTCTTCGCAGAAAAAACATTCGAATCTCATTCGAAATCTTGGTAAGTAGGTATCTAATTAGAGATACGTATATAAAAATTATCGAAACTTGGTTGATAATTTATGTAATCCTCAAGGTCTAACATTATGCTCTTCATTTTGTGGGTAGTGATGATAAGAATATATATGTATACAATATACGTAAATAAAAAATTACCAGTTACGTAGCCAAATTTCCTGAAATCGTTCCATACGAAAGGGTAAACATTCACGTGAGATGCTTTGGAACCCATTCGTTTTCTCGTATCTGGCATTTCCAATTCGGTTTTTCCTGCGAAAAGTGATGTCAAAAGGTAATTAATAGGAATGAATTGAAACGGTTGCCAAATAAATTAACGCCGGAGCACGAAATCAATTCAGCAGTGGGCAATTTTTTTGATATTTTCAAATGTAAGATTTGGAGGGGAAAAAATCAAACGTGTTATTTTACATATAAAAATGCATCGATTACAGAAAAATTTGCTGATCGAGATGAGGCAATCGACTCGAGTGAAAATTGCAAATTAATCGAAAAAATAATACGGATGGTAGTCGGATGAATTACTCGGAAATCGATTCATTCAAAATGTCTCCGTCTGGACAATTTTCTAGCCTAGACACGAAAATCGTTTCGTTCTCAATCACTATCAAACGTAGGAAAAAAAACTACCTATATCTGCTCACCTGTCAGTATGGGAATAAGAGCTTGAGGAGTTCCATCGCCTATAATATTATACCCTTCTAAAACAATAGCATTGAGCGATTTGAGTTTATCGTAGCTCTTGGGTAGTTTCCTCATAAACGTCATTCTGGACAACGAATCGAACCCGAACATTAATACGTTCAATTTGAGTCCATTTTCGGGCACGTATTCCCAACCTACTCGTTCCAAAATATCGTTATCCGAGCGTACGCCGGCCATTCTATTTTCCCATCTGCACAGAATGAAAATTACAAGATGAATTTTCTCGTGAATTATTGCCCTCTTTTAAGACCCCATCGTTCGTACTTTTTGCCAGATTCGGCTTGGCAATAGACCCGGAAAAAGTCGCTTTCTTCTAAATCATGCTCGGTATGAGTTGTCGTTTCGTGACCCAAAAACGTACCGAAATCGCTGGAACGCATTATATCTGTAAAAAAATTTGGAAAATAGCTCAATTGGGTATGAATTGGTTGAAATAGGTGGTCGAATCATTTACTCACCGACAAATTTGCATTTTACATCTCCGTATAATTTTTTAGCCTCTTCGGTTATTTTTACAGTGCTGCCTTCGATTCGAACCCAATCTGCTTCGTCGCTGCATTTGATCGGAGGTTGATATTTCATGAATTGTAATATTTCCGAATTATTTATATCCAGTTTAGGTTGATGACAGACTTGATCTTCGTAGCTGTGTGAAAAAAATCGATCAGAGTTATTAAATGGTTGTTAAGTAAAACGTAGACACATTTTATACTCGAATAATTTTAGAAAATGGGTTAATATTTTGCTACCCTTAAAATTTCTATAATCGCATCAACGTTGAAATACAAATTACTCTGATGAGCTTTCGCTCGTCACGATATTAAATTTTCATCACGTTCTCGCAGACGGAAAAGCTCTCTTCCTTTTTTTGCCATAGTACGCGATTATAATTTAAAATTTCCAACGCTATGCCACCGATACCGTACAGTGTACGAGTATATGCTCACAAGTATCTACATATGCGTATAACTTCATCCTATCTACGCTTTTGAAATTCATTTAGATGAGCGTCGCATAATAAAGAGAATTATTTAACGAATCAATTTTTTGCTCTCTTTTATTCGGTGAAGTAAGTGGGTGCCTAGTACCTGCATTTTGCCGCCGAGCTCAAGGACGTAATTAAGTTAAAAAGACGAGTACTATTTTACGAGTGGACTAAATTGATTACGGGTACGTCTATATAGTTACTCGTGATTTCAAGTTGGATAGCTGAGTACTTTTTATTTTCGGTCGAAGCAAATTTTGTAACGAGAATTTATCAGGTTGGAAAAAATTAAATTGAAAGGATAAAAAAAAATTAGGGGTCCAGAGGAGCAAAGAAGTATCCAAGTTTTTTTCATGAAGGAGGAGGCAACCCCTGTAGACGACTACACCGATACCAGAAATTTTTTAAAAAACGAGATTTTAGTGAAGAAAAATCAAAAATTGAATGATTTTTGATAGAATTTTCCAAAATAAAAAGGATATTATTTTTTTCGTTTAATACAGGTGAAAATTTTAACGTAAAATTATAAATTTTATAACGAGAATTCATCGGGTTGAAAAAAATCAAAAATTATTTTGTATTCAGCGGTGCAAAGGGGCATCGAGAATTTTTTCATAGAGGAAGAAGGGGAAAAATCTGTAGAAAGCTATACCGATGCAAGGAAATTAAAAAAAAAAAAACATTTTAGCAGTGGCATAGCGAAGTGTTTTTCAGGGGGGGGGGGGCATTCTCGATTTTTTTCAACTTTAAAACTGAAATTTACCAACTTTAGAGAAATCATAAGCGCGCCCAGAAATTATTTAGGGAAGAGCTGAGAATTCGAATAGAAATAGGGGGGGATAAAGAGATTTGAGCAAATAAAAATTTGAAAATTACAGAATTTTTTGGAACAAACAATCAATACATTCGAGTCATTCCACGTCAGTTCGTTCACAAAGTGGAAAATGGGGTCGGCGATTTTTCTGATTTTTTTCACGTGGGTAGAGCTCGATGAGAGATGACGAATGGCGCGACCCGGAGCTCCTGAAGTCTTTTTGGAGGGCAGCCATGAGCACTCAAAGTTTTGAGGTAAAATTGGATATGGTAAATTTCGAGCGTGGGTAACTCGAAAACTATGATGGGTAGAAAGTTGAAACTTTTTCTAATGTGTAGGGCCTTCGAATAGCTTTTTGACGATTTTTTTGAAATCAGTGTTGCCACTTTTTTTAATGCCAAAAATTAGCTAGAAAAGTTAAAAAATGGTATTTTTGTATAAAAGGACACCTTCAAAAATTCCCCAAAAAATATATATGGTTGAACTTTTCATGCTGAACAACATATTAAAAAACTGAGATGGCGTTATTTTTTAAACTCGTTTTAAAAAGTGCCAAAGTTTATGAGAAAACATAATTTTTTTTACCCCAAAAGCTGAAAATTTCCCAAACTGATTAAATTACATCGTTTTTAGGTACCAAATTTTCATCGTACATTAAAAATTAGTCGATAAAAGTATTTTTATCAAGTCGATCCTGAAAGCTGTGTACTGCATAGGTAGGCTATCTCAGTTTTTTAATATGTTGTTCAGCATGAAAAGTTCAACCATATATATTTTTGGGGGAATTTTTGAAGGTCTCCTTTATACAAAAATACCATTTTTTAACTTTTCTAGCTAATTTTTGGCATTAAAAAAAGTGGCAAAACTGATTTCAAAAAAATCGCCAAAAAGCTATTCAAAGGCCATACACATTGGAAAATGTTTCAACTTTCTACCCATCATAGTTTTCGAATTATCCACGCTCGAAATTTACCATAATTATCCAATTTTACTTCAAAACTTTGAGTGCCCATGGCTGCCCTCCAAAAAGACTTCGGGAGCTCCGGTTTGCGCCATTCGTCATCTCTCATCGAGCTCTAACCACGTGAAAAAATCAGAATAATCCCCGACCCCATTTTTCACTTTTTGAACGAACTGACGTGGAATGACCCATTCCTGAAATCTGAATTGGTGAAATTTACCTGCTTGAATCAGTAGAATGACTTTACCTGAAAATTGGTGATTTTTCACCGATATTTCGCTCAAGTCAAAATAATTATTGATTTTTCCTGGTAAATGGGAATTAATTGAGAAATCAATAAAAAAATCATCAATTTTCACATAAAATCATTTCACTAATTCTCAAAGGCAGAATTTCATCGAAGACTGATTTAGAATTATCTAAGAAAATACGATTAAAATATTGCCCGAGCGAAGCGAGGGCGAAAATTTTTTGAAAAATCATGTTTGAATACTACCAAAAAAATGCACTTTTTTACATTTTTATAAAGAAATCTCCTTTCTGAGCAGGGGGAGAGCTCGAGCCTGCAAATCAAGCACGGATCCACCAAGGGGATGGAACAGAAAATGTTTATTTTTCAAAAGGTTGCTGAAAATGGTTTTAAAATGCTTTTAAAAATGGTCATTTTTCGCTTTTTAAACGTAAGTAATTTACATCTTCATTTGTGACCTTCCAGGAAGAAACCGACCTTCGGTCCGAAAAAAAATTTAAAATAAAAGTTTCTCAATCAATCCAAAACAATGATTATCATTTGTTTTGGATTGATTGAGAAACTTTTTTTTTTTATTTTTTTCCGGACCGAAGGTCGGTTTCTTCCTGGAAGGTCACATTTGCATAACATAACATTTCTCACAGTTTTGGAGAATTTTTTAAAAATCTCGTAGGTACCGAATTTAAAAAATTTTTATTTTTCCTCATATAAAATTAGTATGGTTACAAATTGGGCTTGGCGTGAAATTCGAATGAATTAACATTTAAATTGATATATTTTATGCTCATTTTGAAATAAAAATGAGAAATATTCACATTTCCTTGTTTAAGCAAGATTTGCAGATCATTAGCTAAGTTAGTATATGTCCTCAACAAATAAACGTAATTTACGCCAAGTTCGAAGAACACAATAAAAAATAAAAAATAATTTCTAAATGTAAATTAATTAAATTGATTGTTTTACGTGACGAAGAATATGAAAGCCATAAAATAAACATACCTACTGGTTTAAGACTAAGCAATCATTTATTTTTGGTGATGAAATTTAACTTGGCTAATCTGCGAGTCTTATTTCAAAAAAAAAGTGTAATTAGTTACCAGTATATAATTATTTTTCTGTATCAACATATGAACGTGCCTGATGGTTTTTCATACTATCGTTATACTTAGGTACCTACTCATAAAAATTTTGCACAAGTTTTGCTTTAGAACAAACGTTTTTAAATCCCATGGATATGTTTCGGACTTGAAGATAAATATGGGTAGAAAGATAGTTAGTTACCTAATTAAAATGTCAAAATTTGGTCTTCAGTGGGAAAAAAGTCATTATGTCAGTGGGTTTCTTTAGGTTTAATAAAATATCGTTATTCCGAATCATTAAAATCAACAAAAAGTCGTGGTATCGATAGGAGGTCAAAAATTTTTTGAGTTTAAGTTTTTAAAAAGACTATGGATTAGTCAACATTTTTTCAAGCTTTTAAAAGTCTAACAAAAAATCATTTTATCGAATGGTCAAAACTTTTTCACGTTTTCAAAATGTCTGACAAAATATCAATTTGGTCTTCAAGATCCAAGATTTGTACATTTTTCTGTATTTTTTAGAATGAATTTTTAAAAAATGGGGAAAATAATCAAATAGATAGGTAAATTAATTTTGATGTTTATTATGCAAAAGATTCGTATCCAACATCAAATTTATGCTAAGAAGGGAAGTATTCCAACTTGAAGTAAAATTTTGAGACGAAAAAAAATAAATCGGAAGTATTAAAAAAACCAATATCCAAAATTTCAGGTGCTCGAGTTAATTTTTCGAATTTTGGCAAATTTTGAAGTTTCAAAATTACCTCATCACCTTGCAAAATATGAAAATTTAATCAAATCAACGGAAAAATCTGAAACTTAGTATACCAGGGTGTCTAACAAAATTTGTAAAGCAAAAAGATTGACTTAGCTTGACCTTTTGGAATGACTTTTTGCATGAATTTTTTGAGGGCCACCACACGAAACTTGGGGGAAAATCTCAGGGGGGGAAATGAAAAATTTGCTGGACAGTCATATTGAAACTATATAAAACAAAAATTCTTGCTTTTTATGTGCTACTTTTATGACTTTGAAGAAAAACGATAATAAATTCCTTAATAACCTCCCCCCTCCCTCCCTGTAAAAAATTGGAAATTTTCATTTGAGATCGCCTTCAAGTCTTCCAATAAAATTAGAAGAATACATTATTTTTTCGTTTCAAAATATTCAATTGTCTGAGATGGAAGAGAAGAGAAGAGAAGAGAAGAGATCATATCATAACTTTCAGGAAAAATGGTGCAAAATTACTCAGCCCGAGCGAAGCGAGAACGAAATTTTTTGAAAAAAAGAGCACCCAAAATCTGAAATTCTTTTATTAAAATTCGTACTTTTTTTCGTGTTATGTTTTGACTTCCAAAAACAACCATATCTATGGACTCATCTCCATCGAAACATTTTTGAAAATTTTTTCTTTTGAAAATATTAATTGTCTAGGCTGGAAAAGAAGAAGTTCATACCATAACTTTGAAAATAAAATTGTGTAAATTTATTAAGCCCGAGCGAAGCGAGGGCGAAAATTTTTGAAGAAAAGGGCATTTAAAAGCTAAAATTTCTTCACGGTTTTAATCAATGTTTTAGTATCGAAAGGAAGGCGAAATCTTCAACCCTTATCTTTTATAAGTATAAACTGGAGATTTTATATGCCCGAGCAAAGCGAGGGCAAGGATTAGAAAAATTGTCGATTTTCAAAAAAAAAATAGAGCCCCAAAATGAATATTAACTGAAAAATTTGTATTTTTTTCACTTTAAAAAAAATATTTATTAAGAGTAAATGGAAATTTTTTTGATTTTTGAAAAAAGCTTGACCTTTTGAGTTAATCAGGGTAAATTGGTCAAAAAGCTCGACTTTTTAGTACCGCATGACTTTTTTGAAAAAATCTTGACTTATCAGGACCGTTAGACACCCTGTATATACCCTATTTTCAAGCTTCCAAATCGATTGGAAACGGTTTCGAGACGTTCTGGAGCCTCCAGAAAATATTGGGATTTTCCAGAACTGGAGAAAATCCCATAAAACTGGCCCAGACGAGCTTTAGTACCTAAAAACTCGGATTGTCCATGTTGGTGATCTATTTGATTGAATAAAGCACAATTTTCTAAAATTCTTTCCCACCGAGTCAAATCTATTATTTTCTCCAGCAATAATTTATGGAAAAATACGCCTAAGCAGCGTACGCATTAAAGTGAGGGCGATAAAGTAATTTTGAATTTTCAAAAATTCGCCAAAATTCGAGAAATGAACTAGAGCACCTGAAATTTTAGATATTCGGTTCTTTTATGATGCTCTTTCGATTTATTTTTGTTTCAGCTCAAAATTTTACTTCGGGTTGGGATACCTTCTTTCGTAAGTAAAATTTGTAAGCATCACAAAAGTACTTGATGACGCGCGAAAAGTGAAAATTAAAAAAAATTAAATTTTCAGGTCATGATTTTTTATAACAAATCTTAAATTCGTCTAAATACCCCGTTCTTTCCATTCAATCCACCATTTTCATTTGAAGGCGGTATGAATGAACCTTCTAAATATTCAAAGATTTGTTGTCTTTCAGTATTTAGAATCGGACAAATTAAGTAAAAAAAAAAATGGTAGAAATTTTTTCAACGAAATAGGAAAAACAATTTTTACCCATCAATTGGGCGATACAAATTTCCTGTTTGAAAAATTAACACAGGTTACTCGATTTCATTAATTTATTCCTCCAGGCCTGAGGTCAGTAAACCTTCATACGTAAAATGAGTTCGAGAGACTGATAAATTTTCAAGTAAAACATTTTAAATTTTTGATGTAATGGAACACACCGTAGGCATATAATTTCTAGACTGAATGAATTTTGACAATTTTATCTAACTTTAAAGCCTTAAATTTATTGTTAATAACGCTTTCAATACGATTATTGAGCAATGCAATTTTTAAAGCTTTATTGCCACTTTAATATGCCAGTCCAAAGGCGAGAAGTGCTGATAAAGATGATAAAATCTTACGCAGAAAGTGAGCACTTTACACGAGTACTTATTCTGAATAAAATTTCATTTGGCACATTGTACTTTTAAAATTTCAAAAATAGAACACAATTTTTTTGCAACGCGTTTCATAGCGATATTCTGTAGTATTAAACAAATATTTTTCGTAATAAGGTTATGTAAAATTTTATCGTTTTTTTCATTATGTTGAATTTTAAAATAATTTTAATTTCGGTGAAAAATAATTTTTTTAAATATTAAAGCTGAAAAATTCTATTTTAAAAATGCTAAAAATAATTATAAAAAATTTTATCCGTGACAAACTAAAAAAAAAGGAAGAATACAATTTAAACATTTGAAAAAAAAAAATCTTAAAGCGTCATTGAGGTCCAATGATACCATTGAAGACATGAAATTTGACGCTTGAACTAATTTGGTGATTTGGCAACACCGTCATTACAATTTAAAATTAAACGTACAAAACAGTTATGGATTTATGACTCGGCTGTGGGGTTATACGATATTTATGCTTTGACGTATGTAAATGTATGTACATAGGAAATTCCAATATTAAGTCAAAGAAATTGTATGCACAAATATCTATCAGCGCTTTCGCAAAATTTTATCATCTGTTTGTTCTCGTATTCTTATTTGTTCCTACAATGTGATTAGTAAGTCCTGACCAAAGCTCGTTATTTTTTTTGATTCGTGAAAATGGAAATTAATTTTAACGGATTTTTCAAAATTTTGTTTCCGTTTACACTTCTACAGGGTGTCCAAAAAATCATAAAACGTATTTTTTTCTCGAAAAATTCACATATTATAAAGAAGGTATTTTTAAATTTTCTTAAACCAGTTTTTTAAATGTCTCCATTTTGTAATACTTACCTAGTTTTATTATTTTATTTTTTCTAGTGGAACTGAAACCGAATTAAGATCTTCCTCTCTTTATTTTATTTTTTTGAGAAAAAATATTTCTCCTAATTTTAATCATAGCATCCATTGAAATAAATTTAATATCGTTAAAATCTACTAGAAAAAATTTGTCAAACTTTGATGAGCACATCGTATAAATAGGTAGGTAAAAAAGAACTGTTCAACTGAAAATTTTTTCTTTGAAAAACGTAACCATGTGTGATTTTTAAAATGAAAGTACTCATCGATAATTTAAGTACTTTTAAACCAGTACACAAATTTTATTTCCAAATCGATGACTCACAATGAATTCTAATAATTGATAAAACTAGATACCTCAATTTACAAAAAATACTGAATTCAAAAATAAAATATTTTTCAACGTAAAATAACAGAAATTTTTTGCGGATGGCAAACACCTAGGTAATAATTTTTTCGAAATTTTTGAATAGATTTTAGACAATAGGAAATGTGAAAAAAAATATTTGGCGAACAATTCGTATTCAAACGAGCAAACAATGACTTCTTTATTTTTACATTCCATACGGACGACTTCAGAAAATAAAAAACGAAGCGAATATTTGGAGGACACGTTGACTACAGAACTATAAGCAGGTATGTTGTACGTAAGGACAAAAGTAAGTACATTTAATTATACGAAAAAAACCTGCAGAACGTGGTTAATTAATCGGGCACTTTGGTAGCAGGTAATTTAGTCGAAGAAGACAATACCGTAATTCTAAGCGGAGTTAGGCGTCGAATTAGGTGAATCTACATTACGTCATAACACTGATAAGATACTCGCTATACTCAAAAAATTCTGTTCTGTGTCGATCATTTTTCAACGGATGAAAACAACGAGATATTTTTATTCAGTCGTTTTGAATTTTTCCTAATTGACACATTCGCTGAAATTGGAAAATAAATTGTTCAGTTCTGCTACAGGATGTCAAAAAAATCAGAAAATCTATACATTTTTTTGCAGAAATTCAAATGAGAACTTTTTTGCTCCCGAAACTAAAATTTACGAAATTATTTCTTTTTCAAAAATTACAAATATCCAAAAAAAATCTAAAACTACTAAGATTTTCAAATTTTGAAAAAAAAATCAATTTTTGGAAAAAAATAAATTTTTGACAAATCACAAAAAACACAATTTTTGCAAAAATTTAAATTTTGAAAAAAATTTTTTTGGAAATATCTCATTTTTCAGAAGAACCTTATTCTTCTTTTGAACTCCTTTCGTGAGAAAATAACAATTTATGAAAAAACTCGAATTCCTAGAAAATCCTCAAATAGGAGAAGAGCTTGAACTTGGGAAAATTTTATTATTTGGAAAATTCTCGATTTTAATAAAATTATTACCTATAGATCTTGAAAAAATTTAATTTCGGGAAAATATTATTTTTTGGGTAAATTCTCCAGTTTAGAATAAATTTTTTAAAACTATAGGTAATTCTAATTTTAATATTTAAACATTTTTGAAAACATTTCAAATAAAAACAAAAAAACTCAAATTTTGAAAAATTGTTTAAATATTTTTAAGAACTTTCTGCTTTAAAAAATTACAATTTATTTTCCAAAAAATTGAAACTTTCAAGAATAGTACGGACATTTTAGATTTTGAACCAAAAAAATTGGCAAAAAAGGAAAGTTCGCTACTTTTTCTTTTTGCAATATCTCCAATAGCTCGTTCTCAAGATCACGCAGAAAAAAAGTAAAAAATTGGAATGTTCGCCTTTAAATGCTCTACAACGTTTGTTTGAACCAATTTTTCAAATTTTTCATTGTAGCTAAGCTACTCTTGGGGTAAAACACGACTTTTTCTACAGAGAGACCACCTCTCACTTTGAGATGAGGGGTCGATAACATATTTTTCTCATTCTACATAGTAATAGGATGTATACAAAAGAATCGCTCCTAAAAGTTGATTAACCCAATTTTTGGTAATATTTGTGTCACTTTGAGGCTCTCCTGCTCCGTCACTCTTTGGGCTGAGGGCCCAACATTTTTTTGGGAAGTTTCCCACACAGAGAAAACTATTTCACCAATTTCCATCAAAATCCAAGTGTTTTTTTCCGATCCACCCTAGTGTACAAAACAAATTGCTACGGGGGGGGGATGGAAAATTTCCTACCAAACGGCAATTTTTTTCAACACAATACGGAAATTTTACCTAAAAAGATATCACTATTCAAGGTGACCGCTTTTCCACTTGGTACAAAAAAATTCGAAAATTCAAAAAAAGTTCGAATTTTGTTTAGCGAGTCCAAAGTACGAAAAAGTCCGAAGTAGTTTTCTATTTTGGCTAAAATGTGAAGAAAAGGCTCGATATTTTTTCACTTGGTTTTCTTAATTTCTTGGAAGTTTATTTTTTTGCAATTCAGTTGAAATTATCTCAAAAGTCACAGATTATTTTTTCTGATGACTGAAACATTGAAGAAAATTCTAACATTTTAGCTTTTGATCGTCTTTCTCTGCAAAAATGTTCTCTCTTAGTTTGCACGAGCAGTACGAGCTCAGTCTCTAGAAAAATTACTGACATTCTTTGAAATTTCATAGGCTCCTCTTCTTTTTTTTTTGTAAATTCATCTTCCATTATTTGACTATTTTGAACCCCTCAAAAAAGAGACGAAATATCCGCCGATCTTAGGGAAATTTGGACATATTGAAATACATGCCCAACTTGGCTGATATACGAAACTTCCCCTTCATGCTAATTTTTGGGGGGTTAGGGCCTTTTTTTAGCTAAAATGACCGTACCCACATTCTAGAATTGAAATTTTCAAAAAAATTCCCACAAATCGAATATTTTTAAAAATGAATATAGTTCTAGAAATTACAATTTTCCCCATTTTTTAAAGATAGATAAAGTCATTAGAATGCAGTTTTTAAAAATTGACACGTTTTCCAAAATTGAAGTTTTCTGAAGATTTTTTTATAAGAAATTTAATAAGTACCTACTTATTCTTTGTAAATAGATTTTTTCTGGATTTACAATTTTTTTTCAAAAATTGAAATAAATGTTTGAAAAACTTCGATTGTTCTGAGAACATCGTATGAATTTGACCCAGCAGTGACAAATTTTGGAAAATTGAGCTTTATTCGATGAAATAAGTCATAGGTGCTAAAAAGTTCATATAAACTACTTTTGTGGGCTTGTTTCTTCAAAGCTGGAAAGCGGTAAAATTATCTGGGGACTCCATAACGTTTCGAAGCCACTTCCAATCGATTTGGAAGGTCGAAAATAGGGTACATTTGTACACCGAATTTTTAGTTTTTTTACTTCGATTGGATCAAATTTTAATATTTTATACGTCTGCAGGGCCTCGAATAACTTGGAATTTTCAAAAATTGACAAAAATTCGAAAAAATGATTCGAGGTCATCTGAAGTCATTCAGAGCAATAATAATCAGAATTTTGACTGGTTTTGTCTCGCTGGAATAAAGTTCGAGGGATCAAAATTGAAAAATAAATAACACTACCCGGGGAAAAATTTTTATTTTAAATCATATATGCTCATATATGGGAGTATATTAGAAATATACTCCCGAATATACTCCCATATATGAGCATATATGATTTAAAATAAAAATTTTTCCCCGGGTATACAGAACTTTTCGAACATACTGTACAGTAATATATTTCACCCATAAGTTTAAACTGAGTTCCATAGGATCCGCTTTTTATCTCTGAAATATCTATCAATGGGGTTATACGTAATAAATTAATCACCAACGATGATTAATATTTAATGCGAATGAAATTTCGTTTCCTCTGATAAACATATTTTTTTTTAGAAAAATGAAATCAGCCCGAATTTCAATCATCGGCCTTCGTCTCTTCGGTTGAAACAAATCAATAGGTATGTTTCAAAATAGCCAAAGTATGGGCAGGATGAAGACAGAGCGTTTGAATCCTGTTGGGCGACAACTATTCGAACTATTAGCATTAACAGGATATTTCTGGATCAATACCACCGTTTGCGTTCCGACGTAAGTTCTTAAATATTTAAGAAATTATCATCGGATGACTTTTACAACCTAATTGTAAAGCAAAAGACTCAAACACGCGATCTTGTGACATACTGTGGCGGCTATGGGTCATTAATAATTTAATCCTCGTGTCATATAAATCCTTTATCCTTTTTATGTAGTTAGCTAAAAAGTGGTACTTTGTAATACGCGGGGAAAATCGTTAAGTGATACACTCGTAAGGTTTTACGAGTACGAATAGTAAAATACAAAGCGAAAAATTTCCTCGACGAAGTGAAAGAGAACTGGAATTTTATACGGGTTTATTTTCATTCTTGCATGGTAGATTGAAGCGAAAAAAAAATCATAGGTATCTTGGATTTTCATGAAAATTGGCGAAGTACATAGCTCACTTCGAGTGTGAGACCTCCCAAAAAAATTTGAGCCTCAAACTAAATGAGGGTGGATCTAGGGTCCTCAGAATGGAGTCATTTTCAAAAAAAAAATTGGTTTTAGCCATTTTTGGGTAGTGCCATCTGCTGAGAGCTTTGGTGACCCCTTCCCCCGAAAAAGTTACGATATAGTTTCGATACTTCGCTGAAGGGCTATTCCATACTAAAACAGACCAAAAATGAAGTCGAGCTTCCAATTTCGCTTAAATTTTTTTACGAGTTCCCTTTGGTGGTCTATTCACAAAACCACGATCATTTCTTTTCTAACTCTCAAAGGGGCGGGAGGCGGGCCTCGAATTTTTTGTACAATTGCGATTTTTAGCCAAATTACCCAACTTTGAAAGCTCATACTCGAGAAAGGTTGTACTCGGGGAAAATTGTTTACGGGGTCTGAAAAATAATTAATAGGAGATTCAAAAACGGTCATAACATTTTGAAAAGCTTAAAGTTGAACTTTGGTGGTGAAAGCTCAACTTTCATAAGAACAAAAGATGAAAGCTACCATTTAAAAATCTGAAAAAATTACAGTGAGTAGCCTTTTTTACCCCTTTTTCAACCAACAAATTTTCAAGATTGCATCTCTAAACCCCTGGGGGGTACAGGGGTCCACAATTTTGACCAAAATTAAAAAAAATCGAAAAAGTAAAGTAACACATCGATTACTATTAATTCGAAGACGCTGATTTCGAATATGTACTCAGTTTTTTCATTTGACTCCTCTGAACCCCCCTATTAACCTCCTTGATAGGGTCAAAATTCAAAAAAATGTAAAATAACGTGTGACCTGTCGTTTGTTAGGTTTTTGAGGACGCTGAGTTCGAAAATTTGCTTATTTTTTGGATTTGACTCCTTAGTGCCCCTCTAGTCTCCCAATTTTGGGGGAAACTATGTTGAGAAACGAAAATATTGTGTGTCATATCGATTTGAACTAATTTTAGGGCGTAGAATTCGAATATCGACTTCCTTTTTGATCCGACCCCCTCCCCGTGCTCCAACTGACCCCTTCCCCCAGCCTTAGGTGATCAATACGGAAATGAATATTTCAAAAAATTACGGGAAGCGGGTTGGATTAAAAAGTAAGTTGATATTCGAATTCTTAGCCCTCAAATTAGATAGCCCTGAACCATTGACTATGAAACTGGACAGGTGAAGTTGAAAAGTTGCAGATTGCAAATTTAAAGAATTTTCTATATTCATCAGATCATCACTCACTCTAGCACTTAAAATTAAGCCAAAAAATTTCTGGTCGTCTAGAATAACCTTTAAAGAAATTTTTCTAAAAATTTTCATGGCAGTGCTACAAACTAAGTACATTTTGATTTAGGTACTCAATAATTTTTAAAATATTTCTGTTGAGAGCACTGCAACACAAAATTTTCAAAAAAAATAATTTTAATAACAAAAAATGTTTTGATTAACTTTTCAAGTCACTGAAATGAACAATTTCAATTTTACAAAAATTGCATGAATCAAAATGCATTTGGCAACACTGTCATAATTTTTTTTAATTTTTATAAAAAATGATTCTAGGTAATCAAAAAAAATGTTGCCTCGATGTTGAGGTGTTTGGGTGAGTGATTCGAATTTGGTAAAATTCGAGAATTCTTTAAATTCGCGATCTGCAACTTTTTAACCTCTGGGTAGAGGGCAAAAAGTGGTACCTAATTTTAAGATGATTATGTTTTATCATGTTTCGTGTGCTGCACGCGTGATGCATTTGCTTTTTTCAAAGTCCAAATATAATTTTCTCAGAGTTTCTCCAAAACTTTGAATTTTCTCTGAATTTTTCCAATAATTTTCCTAAAAATTTTCCCAATTTTGAACTTTCTTAAAATTTTTTCCAATTTGGTAACTATCTTCTCAAAAATTATTTCAATTTTAAATTCTCTCAAAGTTTAATTCTAGTTCATTTGACTTCAAATCTTTTCCAAGTTTTCAAATTTCTTTGGTTGTACTAACCTATATTCTAAGTCCATTTTTCAATTTTTTCCCCAACTTGGTTCTTAAATTTTCCCAATTCTTTCAAAAATATTTCCAGGTTTGGTTATTTCGAAATTTTTTCTGTTTCCAAATTTTTACAATTTTTAAAAACTATTTCCCGAATGCAGTTTTTTCAATTTTTCCCCCAAGTTGCTACTCAAATTTCTTCAATTCTTTCAAAACATATATCCAGGTTAGAATTCCCTTTAAATTGTTTAAAAGGTCTTTTTTTTTAAAAAAATTATAGGAACACATTTTTTCCGAGTTTTTTTTAACCCTAAATGGAAAGACGTGAAAAAAAAGAAAAAAAAATGATCTATTTTCTGGGACGTCTTTTCATGTTGAAACTGAAGCTCGACGAATTGGAAAATAATTTTAAAACTAAAAGAAATTAGAGAAAATTTATTGTGGAAATTTCAGAATTTGGACAAGAAATTGCAAAAACTAAACATAGCAAATACATAATATTTCAAAAGAATGGAGGAAATTCGAAAAAGTATAAAAAATTAAAAAAATTGAACTAAGAAAATACTTCAAAAAAATTGTGCGAATTTCACAACAATAAAAAAATATTGATAGAAGAATTTGGCCAAAAATATTTCGAAAGAATTACGAAAATTTGAAAACTTCAAAAAAAAATTGAACAATAGGAACGAAGTTTGGAAAAAAAATCAGAGGAAATTAAATTTGGACTTGGGAAAAAGTAAGGGCACTACATGAAATGAAATCGTCCTTCGCAAGAGTGTTAATACTAAAATATACGTTGAAAACATAAAATGCAATTTTCTTGAGGGGAATGTGGTGACAGGAATTCCCAACAGGTGGCACAACCCCAAAAATGGCAGTTTTTTTGAAAAATTACCCCAATTTGAGGCCCTTTAGTTCGGTCCCACTTCGGGCTAAAAGGCTCAAATTCATTTCGGAAGGTTTCCCATTCAAAGTGAAAGTGAACTTTCTCACCAATTTTCGCTCAATCTAAGTTATAGTTATCTTTCTCATATCTTTACTGGTGGTTAAATATATCTAACCACCAGTAAAGATAATTATGAGAAAATATTCCCAATTTGATATAATATCAAATTGGGAATATTTTCCATCCAGAATTTCCATTGCTGATACTACAAAAATGAATGGGTTATCATAAAATTTCCACATAACGCTGGTAGGTGCTAATAAAAGAATAAGAATATCCGGTCTTTTAAAAATCTATCGAGTTTGCATGCAAACATATATCAGCCTTCTACGTAACATTCGTATGAAAAAAACGCCCGGTAATTGCCATTAATTATCTAACTGGTTACCCGCCGTTTCTTCGTTAATAATGCACATTAATAAAAAAGAAAAACGAATTTAAGTAATCAAAATCAGTATCAAGTTCTCGCAATTAATTCACTGCCTTAGTTTAGGTAGGTATCGAAAAAAAAAAACAGAATTAATTCGAAAATATTTAAATCCAACTAACCGATTTAGCAATGATATCTTAATTAATCGACAAATGGCCAATGGTCAATTCCATTTGAAATAGATAATTCCAAAATATGATGGCAAAATTAATAGTCAGTTCTTTGCAATTTGTTATTAAAGCATTATAACTTTGAAATAACCTTACTCGGTAATGGTATCCGCTTCTACTCCATAATCTGACAAATAAAAACTGCATATAGTGTATGCAACGATGAACCCAAACAACGATATGAATAAAGCTCTCTGTACTCGAACTGATCTTAAAAAAATGAACCGGAACATCTTGCTGGGTAATTCTGAAAAATAATTTGCAAAAATATGTGATTAATGAAAATATAAGTAGGTACTTACTTAAATGAATTATTTTGTAGTTCAACCCCATCATGAAAAAAAAAACACATCTAGGGGCATTCTACATTGAATTTCTAATACTCAGCTATGTAAACATATTGAAATTGATTTTTAAAAAGTTGTAGGTAACACTTCTATCTATGTATTAAAAATTTTGCCCTTGGTAGACATATTTTCACAATCTAACATGTTATCAAATCAAAACATAAGGAGCCATTGAAACATTTGAGATGATCTCGTTACCCATCTACTTCATCTTACTTACATACGTAGATTGAATAACGATTGATATAATTTCTATTTCCTACGAATTCAAGAGCCATAGAATCCCAACAAATTAAGTAATCTGAAACCAGCTCACAGATTACATAAATTAATTAAAAAGAAGTAAATCAATTACCAATGAATGATTATTGGATAATCACAACCACGAGACAAATTTTCCGGCGAAGTGGCTCCTTTCGATGAAGCATTCAGCACAAATGTCGTAATTATCCGTCAGTTTTTCTGAAACTGATTGTACGATGAAAAATATAAGTTGAGTAAGATTTCACCAACATGCATTATCGCGAATATGAGATGAAAATTGAAAGAAAACCATAGCGGTCGAGTTGTTATTCTAAAAAAATACCTATGGAAAGTAAATCGATATAAAATCACATCTCACTCCGAAATAAACCGTGCCACCGGAACAGAAAATGGAAACACCACGCAGGAGGCAAGTTCGAATGAAACTGATGGCGAGTATCCTATCTGGCGGATTTTGAATGATAAAAGAAAAGCAGCCGCATGAGTTGAGATTGCGCGAAAAGCTAGGGAGGTGTGGGAGGATCCAAACAGGGCTGCCAGATGCGTGGATGAAAATAGCGAGCGTGAAATTTCGCTATGAATTAATATTTAATTATAATTTGGTTTATAATTGCAATATCGTCTGGTTTCAATGTAGTTTTTATTTGAGGTAACGGATAGTATTATTTTTGAGGATATGCACAACCTTTGTAAGATTGAGTGAGAAAAATGTTTCGAATTTTTATAAAAATTTGAAGGGAGACCTGCAAACATTCAAGAAAAATTTCAAGTTCTCTAGTCGTAAGGGAGGAACCAGGAAAATCAGGAAGAGCTAGAGGTCCTCAAATATTAAATGTCGCCACTTCTGACTCGAGTACTGCACACATAGGTACAGGGTGTCTAATTGAACCCCAGACGCAAAAGCGAAAAAATCCCTTTTTCGGTAATTTCTATCTATGTTAACAAATAGGATTGTAAAGGAAAAAACGGTAATTTTTCGCTTTTGTGTCTGGGGTTCAATTAGACACCTTGTACGCTGTACTTTAAAGGTACTTTAGTCCTCCCCCCCCCCCCTCCAGTGGAATTCAAGTTTCTGCACTTCCCTGTTTCATAGACTTGAAAATTGGAAATGAAACGTCATTAGAAAGTTAAAAGTTGATGATCGTGAAATTTATGACACGTAAAAATTTTATAAAATTGCAATTGGTATCACATCACACTGAGAAAAAAAAGTGTGGCGATATTGACCACAAATTGTGGAAAAACTTATCTAATCCGAGTTTATGATGCTTTTCACCACAACTGTGGTACTTTTTCAAGTTTTAATCACAACTGTGGTACTTTTTACCACAGCTGCTGTGGCAAAAAAGTACCACAACTGTGGTAAAAAGCATCATAAACTCGGACTGGATAGGTAAGTTTTTCCACAATTTGTAGTCAATTTTACCACACATTTTTCTCAGTGCAAGAAAAAAATTCCCAAAAAATGATTTAAATTGATTTGACTTTAGATTTTAATTTTTGACGTTTGGTTTTTGATTTTTAATGTTCAATTTTCAGTTTTCAAATTTTGAAATCTTTGAGATTTAATTTTCGATTTTTGACATTCGATTTTCGATTATTGATATTTAACGTTCTATTTTTAATATTCAATTTTCAAAATTTGACGATTGGCATTCGTTTTTCAAAATTTATTTGACTTTTGATTTTTGACGTTAAAATTTTTTAGATTTGAAACTTTTTCAGACAAAATATGTTATTGAAATTTTTTGGGGGAAAATTTCACCATAATTTTTGGGTAGAATTTCATTTTTTTGGTACTCATCAAAATTTATTTCATTAGGTACTTTTTTTTTGATAAAATCTCACAAGAAAAATTCTAATTTTATCAAAATTTTTTGGTATAAAATTTCATTAATTTTTTCAGCTTTTATTAGAAATGTTTAAAAATTTCATCTATCTTTTTAATTAAAAAATTTTTAATTTAAAAAAATTTCAAAATTTTTTTTGATGAGTTCCAAATTTTATCAAAATGTTTTCGAAAAATTTCATCGACCTCTTTTCGTGATCAAAAAATTGTTTGGGTCGACATTGAGATACTCGTAATCAAGTAAACGATTTGGATTTTATATAAATTAAAAAGTTTAAATTTCCAGCTTCATTAGGGCAATGAGAAGTTTCTAATTACAAGATCAAAGGATTACCATTAGGGAGGTGTAGAACCTCAAATTGCACTTTTTCAGGGGTGGAGCAGAGGGGGGAGGGAGTGACCGAGGTACCACGCGAGTACAACGATCTAAAATAGGTCAAAAAGGTCTTGTTTTTTTCAAAAGTGACCTCGCTCTGAAGGTCCCTATCAATTCTATCCTGCTTCGCTGGTAATGAACTCAAATCTCTTTCTACCTTTCCCTAAAATTCAACTATCTCACCAATTATCGTCAAAATTCAAGTTTCAATGTGTTTTCTTTCATTTTAATTTTAATTCATGGACGTTGAAATTTTAACGTTCCTCATCATAAAATCACATTCAAACTTTGCAAAAAAAAATTGCAATTCTGTTCCATGGAAGATTTCTTTCAGGTACTTGATAAAATATTTTCATCCATTGTAGAAAATTATTTATTTACAATTCAAGTTGATAGAACGTAAATGACTTCTATGTACAAAAATCATCAGTCATGATTAAAAATTAAGGCTTCCATAACCTAAGTAAACCATCTTCGCTGTATGTACATAGTAAATTCTGATGAGGATGATGAGTAACGCCAATTACATCCTTTTCGTGAACCTGTAACAAACCACATTTTAACCATTACGGTGATAAAGTGAAAAAAAACATGACTCGGATTTTGGACGAAAATTAGCAAGGTTGTTTACATCTAGTGGGAAACCTCACAGAAGAAAATTGAGCACAATAGTCTAAAGAAGATGGAGTTAGAGGCCTCAATTTTGCTATTTTTTTGGAACAGTGCCACCAAAATGGTATCTTGGTAATCCCTCCCCGGTGAAAAAAAATAATGGGAATTTCTACACCTTCCTGACTTCAATTGATTTTGAAATTGGATACTATTTTTTGCCATGTACAACAAAATTGAAAAATTGCTGATCGCAAATTAGAAGGCACAAATTTTTTGACCCCCCCCCCCCCCCAAAAAAAAAGTTATTCATTTACTGGCCTAAAAAGTAAGTCACAATCTTGGAATTTTTTGTAGCAACGCTATCAATTGATATTTGATTTACGATGCAGTTGACAGCTCTGATATGAGATTTGTTTGAAAATTTCAATTAAAATTCATTTTTGGAACCCAAATTTTTTTAATCTCGATTGCACTGTTTTCAAAAGATGGAAAGTGACTGAGATTCCACGCAAATGGGATAAGCCAGAAAATGGCAAAAAACTGCGTTTTTAAAAAAAAAAAAAGAAATGTCATCATTTTGAGAACTCCCTAACTCCATCTTTCGTATATTTAGAAATCAGAAAATCCAAAAAAACACATTCAATCAAAACTTACGTTCAAAGTACGTTCTAGTTTTCCAGAAGTGATAGAGAAACAATACAACACATAATCTTGACCGACACAATAAATCCACTCCCCTCTAGGAGATATAGTACAGCAGACGAAGTCACCACCTTCTCTTTTACCACTTGAAAACGATCGTACGATCTGAAACACAATTCAGTGCATTGTAATAAATATCAATTGAAAATTAATTCAAATGTGACATCGGGTCACTTACTTGGCCTTGCATATTCATAATAATTACGGTATTGGTTTTATTACAGACAATAAAATGTTCGGGATTTTTAGGCAGAGGATGAATTGAATTAACGGCGACGTCTCCGGCGCCCAAGGCTTTATACGTGCTTATACACTCGGTTGATTTCAGATTCCAAACTTTTACAGTACCGTCGCTCGATGCACTGCAATTTTTTCCAGATAATTAGATAAAATAAATATTTACACCAGGAAAATGGAAAAATTCTAGTATTACCTTAAAACATTATGTCCGTCGACGGAAAATACCGCATCGTTGACGAAAGATGCATGACCACGAAATTCTTTCAAGGTTTTCCCAGATTTAAGACCGTGTATTCTATAAAATTACAAGACATCATTAACGATTTTGCAGCAGGAAATAAATCATGTGCTACATAATTAAAATGAAAACTGAAAAAAAAGTACCTTAATGTAGTATCGAAAGAAGCGGACAATATTTGACTATTATCTTTGGAAAATTGTAAACAGGTGACTCCCATAGAATGAGCTTTTTCTATACGTCTTAGACATTGGCCAGTTAATATTTTCCAGATAACAATTTTACCATTTTGGGCACCAGATGCTAACATTTCGCTGTCACGACTAAATGCTAAAGAAAGGACTGCTTCTTCCATCATCATAAAACTTTCCTGAAAATTATCGTCGTTTATTAACGAAATTTTCGCAGAAATTAAAAATGATCGATGAAAATTACTTGAGCTTGATATTTTAAATCTTTTCTGATTTTTCCAGTCGTAAAATTCCATACTTCGATGAACCCATCTACGGTTCCGGTCACTAAAAATTGGCCATCGGGAGAAAATGCGGAGCATTCCGCGTATGTTTTTTTACCAAGTTTGATTTCTTTAGAAAGCATAGTTGGATATTTTTCTTCTTCCAAGTCACGAATGGCAGCTTTACCACGGAATAAATCGATAGTTGTTCCTAAAATGAGAACATAGCGTTAGAGCATATCCACGAGTTGATATTTCTTCAAGTTTGGTTACCGGGTGGTAAGAGTCCTTGATGCTGTTGCCATTTTAAAGCCTGCCCTAAAAGAGCCAACAATCTCGAAGACGGTACTACGGATACTTCACCGGCTAATGCAGTAGCTATGGCCATTCTACGTTTTTCTTTGGATGTTCCTTCGGGATACGCTTCTCTGGGATCGAAAAATGATCTCGCGAGTAAATTTTCTATCGAAAATGATGAATTGTTAGATTTTTAACACCGATGAGAGGGGAAATTTCGGTATATTTACCTAAATGAATATATCTTTCTGGTTCCTGTTGTTTCATAACGATCATAGGATCAGTTTGACGTAGCAGAGAACGAGCAGCTCCAAGTTCACGGAGTTCTATTAATTCTAATACGACCTGTAGGTGAATTTTAAATCAATACGTGTGTTCTGATGAGATAAATAAATTACGCTGATGAATAACCTGTTCGTATAAGTCGATAAGTTTATTATCTGGAAGTTTGAGAGACTGAATAGCTTTCAGGACGGTATCCCAATGTCCATTATTGATATCGGCAACAAAACTATCAACGCTATCGACAGTATTCAGAGTAACGCCGGTTTCTTCCTTTAAATTGAAAAACAGGAGTCAAAATGTACAGAAACTTGATCGGAGCTAAAGTTAGCTTTGAAGTCAACTTACTTGTAGGCATTGCAGAGTTTTTATTAAATTTGATTCTTTGAGATATTGCTGAATCAAACGAACAACACTGAAAACACATAAACAATCATGAAGAGCAATCTGGTTTACGTTTTTTAGTTTGAAATATGGGAAAGTAGATGATCACAAATGGTAGGAAAAGTGTTCTACGAAGCTGGAGGGTATAATTTTCAAAAGATAGATTGAATAAAGATGAAACTTACTCAGCGGACTCGATTTCAATGGACATTTTGATTTATCGGAGTCAATGGAAGCGAATGATTAATCAATACAATTCACCATAACGAAACGACTGATGCTTTCTAGAATGTGATTATATAGAATTATAATGATTTTTCGTCGTAAATTGCCATAACAATTCGGATTTATTCATGATTTTTTACAGAAAAATTGGGAAAGAAAAATGACAGAAAATGAAAAAATTATCGAAAACGAAAACCGAAAAAAAAACCGAGTCTATTGTTTTTTGGATTTTTTCCTACGCGATCTAGGCAGCTTGAAACAGAAATTACGAATTTATTACCGAATGCTACCGGTAATTTACCATTTTTTCGTTCATATATTTCTTTTTTTGAAAATACCTATCTATAATACTCTTTGTTTTTTCATTTTTTTACAAGGCTGATGGAACAGAACGTCGATTTATTTTATTTTTATTCTGTTCCGTCACTCCGTCAGGAACAAATCATTTTTTTAAATGAATGAATTGTTTTAGTCTATGGTGTTTTATTCAAGCGAAAATGAATTTTTTTGTTCTGTTCTGGTAATCAGGTGATCTGGTTCTGGTTTCGTTCAATCAAGTTGATTTGTTCGTTTTAGTTTTCACCTTTCCGGGTATCGAGGTCCTGCGAGGTCCTACGAAAGGAAAATGTAACAATTACGGCAATCACGCACCTGTAGTACTGCTGAACCCTTTGCTTCAATGTTTTTTTCTGTTGTTATCTATTCGTCCTGAAAGTTTTCTTCTTCCACATGTTGTAAATTTATTAATCATTTTATTGAATTCTTTGGTTTATTGCTCAACTTTGGTATCATTATTCGTTCGCAAAAAGTTTCCATTCTTATTGTAGAGTGTACTTCTCATTCCATTCCATCAAGAGAATAGAAAACAATCGAAATGGGATCGGAGTTTGGAATGACAGAACTCAATCGCCCCAAAGTTTCCTTGTACGTGGGTAACTTGGACCCAGATGTGGACCAATTGACTTTAATTGAGACATTCTCGAAAGTCGGACCCTTATCATATGTTCATATCAGTAGGGATAAAGTTACCAATACGTCGCTGGGATATGGCTTCGTTAAATTTGAAAACCCAAATGATGGTAAGTTACTCATTACCGAGATTTGTTACATCAACTGGATTTGAAAATGAGCCGTTTCTTTCAGCTGAAACAGCATTACGCACGTTGCATTTTCAAACATTGAATCGAAAACCGATGAGGATTATGTGTCGGAGTGATCCATCTGTGAGGAAATCCGGTGTTGGAAATATTTTCATTAGGAATATAGATAAACGAGCCGATCATAAAGATCTATACGATGCATTTCGTCGTTTTGGTTATATTTTGAGTTTCATGGTGAGTATCATCAGCGTCATGTGGCAGCTCAATAAAGATCTCAACCAAGCGGGGATCGGATCATTTCTTTGCTGCAGATTGCTAAAGATGAAGCCGGAAATTCCAAAGGGTACGGTTTTGTAAATTATGAAACAGAAGAGTCTGCAAGTCAAGCTATTAATCAAATTAACAATACGAGTATCCATGGACAGCAGGTATTAAATTGATAATCATGCAGTAATGATGATGATAATGAACCTATTTATAATTTTATAACTGTTTCATTTTGGTAGGTCTTCGTCACTAAACATATACCACGTGAAGATAGAGAGAAGAAAGACAAGTTGTGTATTGCGAAAGTGTTACCGAAAAACAGTGAGTACCTATTTCATTTGTGACTACATAGGTACCAATACTAAAGATATGTAGGTATATCGAAAATCATATTCAATCTGTTTGAAAATTCTCCAGATCCATTTGAGGCTAAGAAAAAGGTACAAGATTTGATCAATTTGTTGAAAACGGAATTACAATGCAGCATTTGTTGTGAATTATTCAAAGAAGTATGTACTTAAAAATATTTCAAACGTACATCATCTCGTAATGATTCGATTCCACGGTCAACTGTTAATTTTTTCAGGCTTGTATAACAGATTGCGGCCATATTTTCTGTGATAAGTGTATCGTCGAATGGAAAAAACACAATAACACCTGTCCTACTTGTCGTGCAAATTTGATGAAACCCGAAAAGAAAGTATTTGAGATTAATAATTTTATTGTAAAAGTAACCGCACTTCTATTGAGCGGAAATGATCAATCGTAAAGTGAATTATTTACCTATTACTAGTGAAACGATGTACCCATGTGTTCTATTTCTGTAATTATTACCATCGTTATCATGTAAGTATAGTTAAGTACTAGGACTTCTATTTTTTAATTCGCAGTGATTTTTTGTGATCTCATTGATCTTGATTTCGTAAAAGTAGGCATGCGTTTCTACTTAACCGTAAGTTTTTTCTATAGATAGGTACTTAATAATTTACTACATTTTGTTTTGAAATTTATTGTTCTTATAAAAAAATTAATAAAGGTGGTTGGTGCTCATGGTTTTCAAAAAATTTTTTATTGAGAATCGATTTAATTTTATAGAAAGTATGAATCCTTAGGAATCATACTTTTTCGTCTAATCAACACCACCTACAGGGTGTCGGGTAAGTGGTCTGTCATACTTCATTTTTGGATATAACTGGGTACCTCTAAAAAAAAGTTGATGAACAAGTTGCATATCTTGAAAATTGAAGGGGCAAATGATGTTTTTTAAAAAATCACGTAAAATTTTTTTTCAACCATGGGAATGGATAGTCCTTTGAAAACTGAATAAATTTTCATTTTATGACTTTTTGCATAACTTGAAAATTGAAGGGCTACAAAAAATTTTGTTCAAAAAAAGTTCTAAGAAAATTAACTAATCAAGGTAATGGATAGTATGTTGAAAAAAGAACAAATTTTGTTCTGCATACTTTTTGCCTAGCATCAGAAATGAAGGGGCCAAGGGTCATCGAAAATTGAGAAAATTAAAAAATTTTGAATCGCACTTTTTTTGAATGACCCGTAGCCCCTTCATTTTTGATGTTAGGCAAAAAGTTTGTAGAACAAAATTTGTTCATTTTTCAATATACTATCCATTCTCTTGATTAGTTAATTTCTTTACAACTTTTTTCGAACAAAATTTTTTGTAGCCCCTTCAATTTTGAAGTTACGCAAAAAGTCATATGATGAAAATTTATTCAGTTTTCAAAGTACTATCCATTCCCATGGTTGAAAAAAATACGTGATTTTTACAAAAATATAATCTGCCCCTTCAATTTTCAAGATATGCAATTTGTTATCTAACTTTCTTTTTAGTGGTAGGTAGGTCTAGGTACCCGGTTATATCCAAAAATGAAATATGGCAGACCACCTATCGGACACCCTGTATCGTAGAGGTAGGTAAAGGCCTGGTCACTAAATCCATAGGTACCTAGGCATAATAAACGAAAAATTACATTGGTGTTTTTTCATTTTTGATTCAATAGAGGGGGGAGGGTATCGAAATTTTTACGTCACATTTTTGTAAAATTTAACGAGCTTTCTGATGGTATAATTATTTTGGATTTCGCGCGGTAGTTTTCTTGTAATTCTGAAGGTGTCGTTTTATTGCAGAATAAATTAGAAAATGTAATCATAAGATGAAAACATCCAAATTCAGTTCCGGAGGGGGTAAGTACAAGAGAAATTTTAATTTCTAAAATAAAATAAAAATACACGCAAAAATTAGCCTGAAAGATGGATGAGTAAGAAATTTGGCATTAACAAAATTCAAATTTAGAGGAAGATACAGAAGAGATCTGAAATTACCAAAATTTCGCTCTGAAAGGAGAGCACAGAAGAAATTTCAAATCATCAGAATTTCTGTCTGAAGATAAACGAGGAAACAGTTGAACAAAACTAAAAAATTCATTAAAAAAATTTATTCGCGTAAACATCATATTCCGCAAGTAAGAAATCTACCAAAATAAATTAGTATAAATCCAAATTAGTGGAAGAATAATATAAGGAATTTTTACAGCGTAAATATAGGAACTTCGGCTCCATCTGCATTCCAATTCGACCTTCATAACATCAATAAGGGTAGAAGGTTTATTTGAGCAAATCGTCGTTCTTAAATCATCTTCTGTTCTTAAACAATTATGATACTCTTTCGATTCAGAGAAATCAAGAAAACGACAGAATAACTGTCGTTTCATTCGTTTCCACGACTCGATCCATCTGCACACGTATAAATAATTTTTTCAGAATTAATAACTAAAATAAAATTCGATTATAATAAAATGATGAATACTTACCCGATATAACAATCACAATTCCATCGATTATTTGACAAATATAAATCGATGAGAAATGTATGATTGTAAGTACCGAGTGTGGTTCCAGTGGACGGATTTGGCATAAATTTCAGAGAATTATTTCGAACGTCAACAGAGATATTTCGGATCATTGGAGAATTCCAGAAAATTTCATTTTGTAAACTCTCTATGCGTGTTCCTTCAAATTTTAGGAAGACTTTTGGAAATGAGACACCCTGAAACATAATGCAGCATGAATTATAAAGAAAAATTTTAGATAGGTACCTATCACATTCTATAAACAAAATTTTCAATTACGCGCATAGGTAATTAAATCTTTGAATATTTACCTCTAATATTTTAGGATCAACATATTGCAGATTTTCTCCACGAAAAATAAAATTTCTCAATTTTTTAGGAAATTGGCCATTCATCTCTTTTTCTAATTTATCCGTCCTCACCTGAAATATTCAAAAAATTCAAAAAACTGAGCTGAAAATTCTGCCTGAATTTTTTTTAAAAAAACTCACCGTAAGCCATAAACTTTCTAAAGCTAAATTTTTTTGAAGCATTTTGGGAATGTTGAATCGATCAACACCCGGATACGTGCTCATATGCAATGTTACGAGCGATTTCAATCTATCCAGAGTTCCCGTCTATTTTTCAAGAACAAAGAATGAAAATTTCAATAGATAAATAAACAGGAGTTTGATTCTGTTCGCATACCTACTTCGAAAATTTCAAGCGGCAGATGGCTGATATCCAGTTCTCTCAATTCTTCAAACCCGCTCAATAGGCTGTTATTGGAAAACTCCTTGATGGCATTTTTGGATAAATTTAGTGATTTTAAGCTTCTTAATGATAAAATGAGCACAGGGATGGAGGTGAGATTGTTAGCACTCAAATCCAGTACCCTTAAATTGGTAAGATTTAGAACAGTTTCTGGAGTGAATGATGAAATATTGTTGGTAGATAAATGCAGGTGGATCAATTTCGGCAAAGGGAACTCCGGTGTCTGGAGATGAAAAAATTACACAGGTAAACAATTGGCAGGTAATTACATATTAAATTTAAATTGACTGGAATAAAAAATTAACCTCATTGAGTGAATTATTTTTCATTCCTAAGTATACGAGACTTTCTTCGATACCATAAAAGAAACGACCATTTGGCATCAGATGCGAGAGCTTATTATGACTCAAATCCAAATACGCAAGATTATGAAGTGGTTTAAACACGGTATCTTCAATTCGAGTTAGACGATTGTAAGAAATATTAAATGAGATCAATGACTGAAAAAAATTCAAACAAAACAGTTGAGAGTTTTCAATTGAAAATAGAAAAAAAATGTATCTCGAAGTTTATGAAGTTGATACCTATTTCAATTTACCTTGAATCTAGCAAATATATCTAGAGCATGAAAAGAAGATATGATATTCTGAGAAACATCGAATTCTCTGAGTGAGCTTCCTGCATCTGGCGAAAATGATTTGAATGGAATTTTCACGAATTCATTTTTAGATACTGAAACTTTCTCCAACGAGTCGTCCCGGAATAACAATTCGGGTAAATATTTCAAATCGTTATCAGATAGATCCACTATGCGTAAATTTTTCATCGAAGCGAATAGGTTCGGATGGATATCTTTTATACGATTTTTTCTCAAGTTCAAAATCTATTCAAAAAAATTAATAAATTATTTCAGTATATAGGCAGAGGCACCTACAAAATCAAAGTTCAGGGATACTAAGATAGGTAAAACGACTCAATGAGACTTTTTTACTTTACTTTATTGAAAATCGATTTGGTGCAGCAAAAGATGGCTTACAAATTTTAATAAATTGGTTTGACCTTGGAATAACTTTTTGAAAAATTCAATAAAGTATCCCGTAAAAATGGTAGTTATAAGAGAAAAATTCAAAAATCAGATCAGGAGGCTGAAACAGTGTCGTTTCTTCAAGAAACGACAAGAAACGACGATTTTTGGAAAACTTGTGAAAATGCCAATTTTGAGTTTTTTCAAAAATCAGATCAGAAGACCGAAAAAGTGTCGTTTCTTGAAGAAACGACAAGAAACGACGATATTTGGAAAATTTGTGAAAATGCCAATTTTGAGTTTTTTCAAAAATCAACTCAGGAGGCCGAAAAAGTGTCGTTTCTTGAAGAAACGACAAGAAACGACAAAAAACGACGGTTTTTGCAAAACTTTTGTAAATGCCAATTTTGAGTTTGGTCAAAAATCAGATCAGAAGACCGAAAAAGTGTACAACAAACGACGATATTTGGAAAATTTGTGAAAATGCCAATTTTGGGTTTTTTCAAAAATCAGATCAGAAGACGGAAAAAGTGTCGTTTCTTGAAGAAACGACAAGAAACGACAAGAAACGACAATTTTTGGAAAACTTGTGAAAATGCCAATTTTGAGTTTGGTCAAAAATCAGATCAGAATACCGAAAAAGTGTCGTTTTTTGAAGAAACGACAAGAAACGACAATTTTTGGAAAACTTTTGAAAATGCCAATTTTGGGTTTTTTCAAAAATCAGATCAGAAGACCGAAAAAGTGTCGTTTCTTGAAGAAACGACAAGAAACGACGATATTTGGAAAATTTGTGAAAATGCCAATTTTGAGTTTGGTCAAAAATCAGATCAGAAGACCGAAAAAGTGTCGTTTCTTGAAGAAACGACAAGAAACGACAATTTTTGGAAAATTTGTGAAAATGCCAATTTTGAGTTTGGTCAAAAATCAGATCAGAAGACCGAAAAAGTGTCGTTTCTTGAAGAAGCGACAAGAAACGACAATTTTTGGAAAACTTGTGGAAATGCCAATTTTGAGTTTGGTCAAAAATCAGATCAGAAGACCGAAAAAGTGTCGTTTCTTGTAGAAACGACAAGAAACGACGATATTTGGAAAATTTGTGAAAATGCCAATTTTGGGTTTTTTCAAAAATCAGATCAGAAGACGGAAAAAGTGTCGTTTCTTGAAGAAACGACAACAAACGACAAGAAACGACAATTTTTGGAAAACTTGTGAAAATGCCAATTTTGAGTTTGGTCAAAAATCAGATCAGAAGACCGAAAAAGTGTCGTTTCTTGAAGAAACGACAAGAAACGACAATTTTTGGAAAACTTGTGAAAATGCCAATTTTGGGTTTTTTCAAAAATCAGATCAGAAGACCGAAAAAGTGTCGTTTCTTGAAGAAACGACAAGAAACAACGATTTTCACAAGTTTTTCAAATATCACCTTAAGAGACCGAAAAAGAGTCGTTTCTTGAAGAAACGACGAGAAATGACTTTTTTTTGGAAAACTTGTGAAAATGTCTTTTCCGAGTTTTTTCAAAAATCACCTCAGAAGACCGAAAAATGTGTCGTTTCTTGAAGATACGACAAGAAACGACGATTTTTGGAAAACTTGTGAAAATGTCATTGCTGAGTTTTTTTAAAAATCGTCTTAGAGGACCGAAAAAGTGTAGTGTTTGGACTTTGAAACACGCTGGTGATTTCACAGTTACCTCTCCCCATTCGCTCTAAAAATCTCACCGTGTTCAAAAAATGTTGAAAAATTAAAATAAAATAATTTTTTTGAAAATGGTCAGAGTATCGATGCTTTTAATAAATTTTTCAGAGGTCCTTGAAATAAATAATTATTGGGTTTTTCATGTTTATCAAAAAATACATTGGTATTTATTCGGTAAAAATTGGAAAAAAAAACTTCTGAATTATGGCTAAGATAAATATTATAACTCATACAAATCATCGGTTGGAATTTTCCGCACATTTCTTTGAAAAAAAAAAATCACCTATGTACTTACGTATAGGAGGTATCCCTACTCAACATAAAATTTTGAGCCGAAACAAAAATAATTTGAAAATACCTCAAGAAAGAACCTCACACCCCAAATTTCAGGTGTTGAAGTTCACATGGACCATTTTAATGAGATTTATCCAGAGCTAGAAGATTCCAAAATTTTTTTGGCCGCTTCAAAACGTCGTGAAATCATTTCCAATCAATTCTGAGGGTCGAAAATAGAGTATAATAGGTATATAGGTTAGGTACCAATTTTCGTTTTTTTTCGTGTATTAGGTAGATCAAATTTTCATATTTTGCAAAGTCATAAAGTAATTTTGAATTTTCAAAAATTCGTCAAAATTCGAGTTTAAAATAGACCCTCATACTAAGATCATCTTGGGAAGAATTTTTCCTAAAACAATTTTTAATTTTTTTTTTGAGTTGAATGCTTATCTAACTATTTAAAAATGATAAATAGAACATTTTCCAAAGATCTCTGAAAAATGGAGTCAAGATGAAAAGTGGGTAATGATAGGTAGGTAGTACATATTTCTGACGGGTAGGTATAAACAAAACCTCTCTAAAATTATTTTCAAAAAAAAATCGATTCTTGTCTTAGATTTTTCATGAATTTTTAAACTCAGGTTTTTTGGGTCAAAAATTATATTTTAATATACCAAATCGATTTATGAAAAAGAAAAACTAAAAAATCTGCCTCAAGCTAATTTACCAATCTTTCCTCGCAAGAGCTTTTGAATAAGTTTCAATTTACCTGTAATTTGATTATATTGTGAAATATGTCGTGTTCAACTGTTTGTATCATATTCTGAGATAAATCGAGCACCTGGAGTTGAGTTAAACTGCCAAAAACATCGTGGCTGATATTGGTTAAATAATTTCTCGACGCGTATAAATGTGTCAAACTCGACTCCAGCGAATTGAAGAAGGTATTCGAAATATCGAATACTTTGCTATTCGAGACATCTAAAATCTTGGGAACAAAAGTTGTGAAACGTGAAAACCCTTACCACAAAATTTTGCTTCCATTCAAGTAAATATAGGTAGCTTACCTTAACATTCGAGTAAGAGCTTTCTTCCTGGCTATCTTCAGAATAAGTTCGTAAATTATTGAGATCATTGAAACTTAAATTTAAACTGAATGATGTCAAGGATCCAACCTGTAAAAATATCAAATATATTTTTTTCATCGAACAAAAACGAAAAAAAAATAGTGACAATATCAGGTAGATAGGTAGAGGTACTAACTTGATCGAGAGTGATGAAATCAAAATCTCTCAAATTGTTGAAAGAAAGATCCAATAATTCTAATTGAGGCAGATTTTCAAATGCTTCGGAATGAATTAACGAAATCCTATTTCCTTTTAAATACAACCAACGTAATTTAGGCAGATTTACGAATGCTTTGGATTCGATAACGTTGATGAAATTATCTTCAAAATTTAAATATCGTAATTCCGGCAGATCGACGAAAGTTTCTGTTCTCAAAATTTCAACGAAATTGAATGAAAATGTGATTTCTTTCAATTTAAGGTGAACTTCCTTCTATAATAACGATATAGGTATTAAATTAATTTTCAATTTTGGGTAAGTAGGTAGGTCTGGTAGGTTGCTACAATTAATTTTTTTAACTTACCGAGAAAGTTTCCGGACGTAATGCTCGGAAACGACAATCATGAGCACGTAAAACCTCCAACTCATACATCGAATGAAAAGAATTAATCGGCAGTTCCTCAAAATTATTGAAACTGATGTCCAGCACACGTACAATACTCAAAGCCTGCATAGGTTTATCCGGGAAAATTTTCGCCGATCTGGCGAATGCATTTGAGAGATACAGCTTCAATAAAGAATGCCCAATCTGAGGGTAAAAAATATTCAAGGGTTTTTTTCAATTGCTTACTAACGTCTTTTTTAAGATTTTCAATATCAACTTACATCTCACCTCTGCAAAAGCGAATTCGTGGACGCTGTTGATTATGTTATTCGAAAGATCGAGTAATTTCAGTCCTCGGACATTGATGAATGCTTGCGTATTGATCGTCGTCAATTCGGCAAAAGTGATACTCATCTCTTCCACTCCTAAGCCATATCCGATGAAACTATCATAGGATAGGTAAGGTATTTCTACGTTCGATATTGAGACACGAATCAAACTTTTTATTCTGAAAAACGAAATTTAGGATTAGGCTACTCAGGAATATAAATAATATACCTATCAACTGGCAGGAAAATTTTGGACCAAAACAAAAATATATTGAAAATACATCCAAAAAGAACCCCTTATCCAAGATTTCAGGGGTCAAAGTTTATTTATTGAATCTTGACAAATTTATGAGAACTGAAAATTATTTCATTGCTCTGCAAAAATGACACGAATCTAAAATTAGGTAGTAGGTACTTATTCATAGGAAGGATGTTTTTGTTTCATATACCTATCTAAAATGCACTTTTTTTACGCATGTTTGTACCCACTTGTGGCAAAATTTTTTTCAAAGTTCGCATTTTCTCTGACAAAAATTTGTATTGAAAATTTTTCTCAAAATATTATCAAACACTGAATTTTTTAAAAATTGTTTTCAATTCTAAAAACTTTTTTCTCAAATATTTTTCAATTCTGAAATTTTTTCTACAATTTATTTTTAAAAAACTATAAAATAAAAAGTTTTCTCTAAATTTTTTCAGAATTGTTTTCAATATTGATTTTTTAAAATTGTTTTCAACATACATTTTTTCAAAATTGTTTTCAACATTATTTTTTTCAAAATTTCTTTCAACTCGAAATTTTTTCCAGCCTAATATTAAAAAAAAAATTTCCGGGATTTCTTTCGAGCTACTTTTCAACTCAAATTTTTTTATCAATTTTGAGTATTCAGTCAGAAAATTTTTCGACCCAAAAATTTCAATTCAAAAATTGTTTCATCCAAGTAAAATCATCCCAAGATCTTTTCATACCCCAATCTTTTTCAGCAATAAATTTTCTCAACTTTTTCCCTTGTACATATGTCCCTAATAAACTTAATTCGCGTTTGTAGGTGCTAATATTCGTTTGAGCTGTTTTTCTACACTTTTCTCAAAAACAAGAAAACGATAAAATTTTCCGGAGGCTCCAGAACGTCTCAAAACTGTGTTCAGTCGATTCGAGAAATCAAAAAAGGGGTATATCTATATAACAATTTTCAGCGTTATACCTTGATTAGATGAAATTTTTATATTTTGTATTTTTGTAGGGACTTGATATGATTTTGAGTTTTCAAAAATTCACCCGAGTTCGAAAAATAAACTTAAGCACTTGCACCTGAAATTTTAAATACCTACCTAAGGAGTTCTTTTTGGATGTATTTTCAATGGGGTTTTTTCGGCTCAAAATTGTAATACCAGTTGGGTTATCTCATATTCCTACTCTCCTCCGAATTTTTTCAAAATTGTTTTCAACCTTTTTTCACAAAAAATTTTCAAATTTTAAATTTTTTTCCTAAATCAAGAAAATAATTTCTAAATTAAAAAAGTTTTCCCAACATTTTTTCTAAGTCTAAAATGTTTTCAATTTGTTTACAACTTTGCGATTTTTTTCAAAATTTCCTAACTCAACATTTTTTTCAACCTGACAATTTTTTCAAAATTTTTACCAATTTTGAATTTAAAAAAAATTTAAACTTAAACGTTTCAATTCCAAAATTGTTTCACATTAAATCATCTCGTGATTTTTTCAAACTCCAATTTTTTCAGCTAATTTTATTAATTTTTTTCCTAGCGTGTCATAAATAAAGATAATCCGCGTTTGTAAGAGCTAATATTCATTGGAGCTATTTTTCTGTTTTTTCCCCCAAAACCAGAAAATGCTAAAAATTTATGAAGGAGTGCACCAAAATTGATGAAAAAATTACTGTAAATGCACCTCTATGAGATGTAACTTTGTGGCAAAGAACAGAAAATTTCCTTCGCTTCCGCTAAAATTAAAAATTCTTGAAAATAATGCAATAAAATGGCCATAGCTCTGAAAAGGAAGGGGTGGGGGTCAAAAATGTTTCCAGAATATTTTCACATCAAGGGTCTGAGGGGAAGGGGAGTTGAATCGAAAATTGGAACAGGGGCCAAATTCACCCTTTATCCGGCCAGACCCTTTCAACCTTTTACCTTAATAATATTTTGTACTTTTGCAGGGACTTAAAATTATTTTAAATTAAAAAAAAAAATCGACCCAAAATTGTACTACCAGTAAAGTTACCTCATCTCCCTATTCTCCCCACGTAAGTAAGTAGGTATCAATATGCTACAAACCTGCCTATATCTCGCAGTAAATTTTGCCAGTTAAGGCCCTTTCCTCCACCAACTTCGACATTCACCAAAGCTCCGCTAAATTCCGGAATTGGAACCTCGTCTATTCTGTTTCCTTTCGTTTTCAGTTCTTGCAGACTTGGAAAGAGTCTAAATAGTTTAGAATCGAGCGAAGATAAATCGTTATTTGACAAATCCAACGTGTGTAGATGTTTCTCTAATCCTTTAATCATATCTGGATGAAATTGAACTAATCCACAACCGCTGAGTGAGATTTCATGAATTTGTGTCGCTTGAAAGGTTCCAATCTACAAAGCAAAATCCATTACCGAGTAATTTAATTAAATGAAAGCACGTTTTGAAAGCTATATTCGCGAAGAAAAATTCCATTCCGGTGATATAATCACGAATACGTGGTGTAAGAAAATTAAATAGTAAAGGAAATGCAACTATAATATGATGCAAAGTATTTTATATCATGCACAGCTTTTTTCCTTCGTTCCTATTGTACACGGGTAAATAAGTAGGTAGGTAGTCTATAACACACACGTGCAATATAATCAGCTTTGAAGAAACTATACACACCTGAATCTTACTAATTGGATTGCCATCGAAAAAAGTTCGATTAACGACGGCGAATTTTTGAAAGTCTTCTTCAGATAAGCTTTTTATGTTGTTATATTCTAAATGCAACGAATTCAATGAGAATTTTGTTTGAATAGCACGTCTCGTTGATTCTGAAATAGCGTTGATGCTTGTGATAAAATTGTAACTTAAATCTAACGTCTTTAATGATCTGTGAAACAAAATAATAAAAAATATAGTTTTTTTTTTTTAATTTTCACGATTAAAATTTTTTTTAAATAGGTTCCCACCTCAAATGCTGCATTTGAGCATACGGTACGTAAAATAATTGATTATCAGCGAAATTAACGTGGGTCAGTTTTGAATTCCCGGAGAAGGAGAAAAATGCATCGGGATCCATGTCTCGTAAAGCGTTTCTCGATAAATCCAACGTTTTCAATTCGGAAAACCTTTCGAATGAACTTCTTGGAATAAAAGTGATTGCGTTTTCTCTCAGTATTAAAGTTTCCAACGAGTTTCTAACAGTTATCCAATTACTAAAATCGATGTCTGATATTTCGTTACCTGCAATGGGAAGTTTCAAGTTGAGAGACAGTAAAATTGATAGGTACCTAGGTAAACTTACCAGATAAATTTAAAGTTCGAAGTCTCTGCAATGAACGTAAAATATTCTGGGGCACTTTGATTAATCTCAAGTAGCTTAATTCCAAATCTCTTAAAGAAGTTTCTAATCCTTTTAACGTATCGTCGTGTAGAACGTGTAACGGGTTTTTACTAATTTTAAGCATATTCAGCGCTGCAGATATAAATCATAAGCAAATTTTAATTCAAAATACGAACTCGAACGACCAAAATGTATTAAACGTTTGAAATAATTTCAAAAGTACTGTCAGTTGGCGTTAAAGTTTTACTTTTTGCGTCTTGAATGAAATTTTTTGGGGGTCAATTTGCTCAAAAGGGGAGGAGATACTTGAAGGGTTTAAAAAATTATATGATTTTTACTCTGCGAGTTTTTTTTAAATATTATGAAAATTATAATTGCTTACCTAATTTTTTCCACCAAAAACATTATTATTAGAACCTGATCAATTGATTCTAAACATTTAAAAATTTCACCCCAATTCAACAGGTCTTTATTCCCTTTTTAAAATTATTTTGTAAGTACTAGATATGATTTTTTAGATTTTTTAGATAGGTATGTAAAATTTTACTAAATAAACGTATATTAACTATGCATTTAGCATTTACCTATCGTTCTCGTCCCAACGATGAAAAAACGACCAAAATTTCCCCCTCTCATCCCTTTCAGAAGATCACTGAAGAAGAGAAAAATTTCCAGAAAAAGTCAAATTTTCGGGGATTTTTCTCATTTTGGTCCCTTGGCCCCCTATGCCCTCTTTGGGCCAAAATTTCAAAAAAATATTACCTTTACCATGTGACGTATCATTTGTAATATTTTCGAGTACCTATGTCAACCTCAAATTTCAGCTCAAATTTAGGATCTGAGCCTTTTAGCCTCCGTACCTTCTAATTTAAATCAAAATTATTATGCCACGTTACCCAATATTTTTCAATTTTAATCAAAGTTATGTAAAAAGCACAAGGAAGCTGTGAGGGGCAAATTCTAAAACAGTAGAAAATCGAATTTTGTATTCTCGAAAACGTTAGAAACAATCGTTGTCGAATGGTATGGTTGGAAAGTTTTGAAAAATTTGATTGAACAGAAAGGATGCAGTAGGATAGGGGGGGGGGGGAATTTCATGACGTAATTAAAATTCAAACTCAGAATCCTTGAAAACATTAAGTACAAACAAACATGTAGTCCAGTCATTTTAGGAGTTGACCCCCCCCCCCCAAAAAAAAAAAAAAAAAATTTAAATCCTGATTTTTTTGCGTTTTACGTTAATAATGGTCCACTACACAACATACTAAAATGGATACCGGCCACAACCCTCTGCTACCCCCATGGGAGGGGTAAATGTCTGTTGAAAACCGGGTTTTCGTGAATATCTACTCAAATAAGATTCAAGATTGAAAAATAGTTATGAACAATCTTGTTCTACGTGCAGTTAACAAAGTAGGTGTTTTTTACCCTTATTTTTTGCTCAAGGAAGTGAGTGTTTTTGAAAAAAAAAACTGATTATGTTCATGACCATTTTTCCATTTTGAGGCTTATTTGAAGATATTCACGAAAGACCGGGTTTCAGCAGACATTTACCCTTTCCTTGGGGGTAGCGGAGGGTTGTGGGTGTCCATTTTAGTATGTTGTGTAGTGGACCATTACGAACGTAAAAAGTGAAAAAAAATCAGGATTTTATTTTTGGGGGGTTTGGTGCATTTTTTCTCTTATTTGCCTGGACTAATGGTGCTGTTGAAATTGACATTTTTATTGAGCTGAGCAGAGCCGAAGCGAAGGAGGGAGGGGACAAGGAACACTGGACGGCTTGCTCATTAATAATTGCAAAAATGCATTCTCAATCAGAAAAATTAAGTTTGATTAAGAAAATCTGTGATGACTTCTTATGCGAAATTTTTTTCTTGAGTTTGGAGAAATGGAAAAAATCGTATTTTGCGACGAAGAAATTAGAAAAATTAAGTTTCTGTCGAAATTTTTTAATTTTTCGCCCTCTTCTGTAATTTAATCTCGATATGTCCCTAGCACTGAAAGGGTTAAGCTGAGATATTGAATCAAAATTCTGACTCAGTACCTCCAAAAATGTAGGTTCAAATCATATCTCATGATTGATTTATCAAAAAAAATTATTTCTGAAGGTGATTTTACAATTTTACATCATACTTACATTTTTTTTTTCTTTTTAAAAATAGGCATATTAGAAGTTTTTTCAGAAGTTTCCAAAGAAAGTGGGAGAGAGCGGCTCATAAATTTTTAGAGATTTCCGGAAATAAGAGTAGCATAATTCAACTGTTTGACGGTAGGCATTAAAAAAGTTTTTTGTTTTAAATCTCACTTTTCTCATTTTTCAGGCGTTCTTAAAACATTCAAAATTCAAAGAAGTCAAAATTTAAATTTACAGAAACAAGTGAAAAAATTTTTCTCAAAAATGAAGATGACAATTTTTCAAAAATTATTTTTCATTGTAGAGGGAGTAAAAGTCTACTTTTACTCCCTCTCGCGAATCGCTCGAGTGCTCAAACTCGACTTTTACTCCCTCTACAATGAAAAATATCGTATGCAACTCGGGAGATAAATGATTTTCGACGATTTTGAGTTATTTCCCTCGCTTCGCTCGGGCAATAAACCTCAAAATTCGTCGAAAATCACTTTATCTCCCTTGTTGCATAATATACTATTCTCCTCATTTTTAACCCAAACAAGTTGATTATAAAAAATTTCCTGACTTTTCTGTGATCCATTAAAAAAAATTCACGTCCAAAAAATTTGAAAAAATTCATTTAACAAAGTGATTTTCAAAATTGTTTTCGATTCTAAATATTTATAGAACTCTTGATGTCTCCCAAAAAATGGACTTTTAAGGTAAATTGAAGTCAGATTTTCACTCAGGGCATTAAAAACAACAAATTTTGAAATGTCTGGTTCGATGTTGCAAAAAATCCCTACCACCCACTTTTTAGATTAATCGATTTCTAAAACATTTCGTTAAAAATATATAAGATTGAATTTTCAGAATCCGGTGTCTTTTGGCACTTGATGGCTGGTGGAAGTGTTTGGGTGGGGGGAGGGGGGCAACTGACAGTATTTTTGGAACATCCTTTGTACCAACATGTATCTATATCCAATGCTTACCTGTGCCAGCCATGAAATACGGTTCAATCACCTTCAATTCATTATTTTCCATATAAAGACTATTTATTTTAGATCGATTCATATAAACTGGTATTCTAGGTAATGGAACATTTATACAAGAGACTTTTCCCAGATTAGGCACAGCTTGAGAACAGGTACACAACGGATTAAAATAGCAAGACGGATGTAATGTGTCATCAGCACCCACGAACAGTACAATTTTCATAAAAATAAACAGCGTCAAGATCATGTCAGTATTTTTCCATAGCTGTAAATGAAATACAAAATCAGTCCGGAATATTCAACGAGGATAATAATAATTTCAAAGAAATTGATCTCCGTTTGATATTTTTACGAGAAAAATTTTATCAGATACACCCACAAGGAGGTGGAATTGGGCAGGCATAGGTTTAATTAACATAGTGACCGATTAAAAATATTTTTTAGATGTAGGTTGTGGTAAATTAACCAAAGTTTGTGTGTGCATCCGGTTTCAGAATAATTATGAAAATATGGATATTAAAAAGGATCAAAGGTCGTTGTAAAATAACATGCTCGTTGTAATGATCCCATGAGTAAGTACTTAGTATGTAGGAATAACTCATGGCGAAAATATGTAGGTACTAATGAGTTGCAGAAATGCATGATCGTCCTACAATGACCCGAGTTGATTAATTAAATAGCTTCTTCAAAATGCATTTTAAATTTTGATAGTAGGTTCCAACATTTTCCATTAATCGTGCTATTTCTCGATAGAAAATTTTCATTGTAATCGATAATGAATGGCCAGAGAAAAAAAATGGTTCGAAGGCTTTATATTATTCATCAATAAGTTGAAAAAAGGCCTTATTGCTTCCGGTGTAAAGAAAAAGGAAACCTAAAAAATAAAACTGCGCCGGAAGTATTCGATAGAATCCTAATAAATTAACGAAATCCTATTAGGAAAACGAAATATGGTGCGAAAACAAAAACCATTGTGAATTTTAGAGAAAAAGAAAACGAAAATATTTCCTTTTCAGTCGTGAACCTTTACCTAATTGATTTTTGAAGCATATGCGAGATAATCAAATAAAAATACCTCGTCACCTACCAAAATTTACAATTGTCTGATGTTTGTAATTTCGAAAGAAGTTTTCAACATCGAATTTTTATCATTCAGAGAATCATACAAGTTTATTTGAAAAGTAACTTGATTATCTTTCAATGAAAAAGTACGTAAGTTGAATTATGAAAGAATTCTTTTTCGATTTTTTTTTTTTTCAAAAGCAACGTTATTTCATTTTACGTTGTGCCAGCGTAGTGATGGGAAGCTCAAAAGGCACGTAATGGAGAGTTTGTAGGATCAAGAGATACCTAAATAAACCTAACTAACCATTAAAGCTCCTAATTGGATTATTTGATATTGTATTATGACTATAAGTTTAGGTAGGTACTTCAAACTGAATGATACGATACATCTTGGCAGATACGTCACTGGCCAGTGGCCACCTGGAAATTAATTTTTCCAAGAGGTAATGAGATGAAGTTTCATTTTTAGAATAAGTAATAAGATTAATGAAAAAAAAAAAAAATAGAAATAGGTAGGCCAAAAAAATCACAAAAATAGATACCTGAGCATGTCAATGACACTAATTCAGTTCTCAGTCTAACAAAACTAAACTCATTCGCTTAGATATTTCTGCAGTCCATGAAATACCTCGTATTAAACATTCAATAATTTATAGCTACCGTGATCAATGTCTAAATTGAAAAAATTATCAAACATTTTTCAAAACTTACTTTCAGTCTAAAAAATATATAAACTAGAAGTAATAATTTTCAAAAAAAATATCACTATCACGAATACGAAAACACATTTCAAAAAACTAAAATCTACGATAAAATATCACGTTTAAGCAGTCATTATTTCACCAACGCCGTACCCAACGTGAAATTTAAACTGACAAATTCTGAAAGACAATAACCTAATGTATCATTACGTAGGCTGGATTAAATACGTTGGAATAATTAGTCAATCTACAGCTCTTATGAGGTTTCTCACTCCCTCCAAATAGCTTTAACATGTATGTGTAACTTCACCACGTTTTTTTTTTTGCTTCTAATTACATTATCAAGTTGTTCAACCAATAGAAAATTTCCACTATGAATTGAATTTAAGAAATAATAGACAACAAAAAATTAAAAGTTTTGATAAAAGTAAATCTTACAAATTCGTGGTAAAATACAAAATATATTTCTTTTTCTATGTTTAAAACCTTTCAATCCACCATCACCTTTTCAACGTTCCAATTCTTATAGGTTGAGATTAAAGATTTAAAAGCGTTTGGGAGTTTTTATGGCACTGATGTTTGAGATTTCATTTTTCGTCAGCGAAATCGAATTTATATTCGGATTGGAATAAACGCATAAATCCGACCAGTTTTGCAGTCTCTTCCACCGTGATTGCGTTATAAAGAGATGCACGAATGCCACCAACAATTCTGCAACAATTAATAAGTACAATTTTAGAGAAAAAGTATATACGAAATCCATAATAGGATCATTTCTCTCAGTTTTTTAAAATTATTATCTTTCTTGGGTTCTTCAATTTCTCTCGAAATTTTAATTTTTTGACGAGACGCCACCGAAATTTATTCTCCCTTCTTTTATGGCTCAGAATTTTTTTTCAGGAGCAAGTATGAGGAAAAATAGTGTTGGTAAGGTCATATAAAAAATATATTAAGCCCATATTTGAATTAAGCGTACCAAAAAACATAACAAACGATATGCCACATAACATTTTCCTTTATACCAATTTTAATGTGGTGGAGGGGAGGGGGAGGAAAAGGTAGAAGAAAGCCAAACTGCAAAATAATTCGATTTTTGAATTCAGCATCATCGAAAACATAATCAACGATATGTCATTCAAGATTTTGGACTTTTTCATTTTTTGAGTTCAATTTGAGCCTCACTGGAGAGGATTAAAGAGGTCAAATCCAAAAACTAAGTTGATATTTGAACTCAGCATCTCAAAAAACATCACAAACGATATGCTACGCAGAATTAATTTTTTTTTGAATTTTGAACAAAAATATGGACCCCTATGACCCTTTGGAAACTGGAAGATCAATAATGAAAGTTGAACGTCATGAATGTTCATAAAAAGGTGCATGGTATTTTTTTTTTTTTTACAGTTTTTCAAATGATATCCTAAGGGCTATTAGTAGCATTCAAAAATTGAGTTTTTTTAATGAAAAAGTTCAACTTTCAGCTTTAAAAATTTTGATGAGATAACCCAATGAAATAAATAATTTGCCCACCGATGTCCTTTCAACTGGATCATGTTCAGTTGCTCTTCCGCCAATTTGACGAATTTCTTCTCCATATCAGGTCCTCCTTTTATGCTGAAAGTTACGTTTATTCGGCTTCTGTATTTTGGGGGTATGGTATTGGTGTAAAATCCTTCCGAATCGTCGATAACGTCGTACACCAATTGAGATTTTATGGCACTCAGTTTTTCCATTTCTGCAACGCCGCCGTTTCGTTTGATAAATTCGAGCACTTTGCCCACTACGTAAATTCTAAATAGAAAAAAAAATACGTCGTAATAGTTCATTATAGTTTTAGGTAATATGATTACGGATTTGATACTAACACGAATGTTGGAGGAGTGTTGAGCAATGAATTTATTTTCGCTATACTTGCAAAATCGAAAATTTTCGGACATTGGGGCAACGAACCACCGATTAAATCTTCTCGAATGATAACAGTTGCAACGCCAGCTGGACCTAGATTTTTTTGAACTCCGAAAAATATCAAACCAAACTAAAAAAGAAAAATTTACGTAAGTATTGCTATGAAGTGAAAATTATTAAATCTTGTTATAATAATTTCCATACAATTTGAAGGAGGGAAACAGTTTTTTAAAGACTTTTCATTTTCAAAATTGCTACGAAATTTTAACAAATTGAAATGTGGTAACAATGAAATTTGACATTTTTGCAATTTTTCGATATTTTGACAGACATTACAAAATATAAAATTTTCTCAAGCACTAATCCTACACTAAAAAAATTTTCAAGAAGTAGTTTTTCTATTTCCCAACAAAATATTATTTTACCAAATCAAGCTCTCTTTTAGGAAAAAACTGCATCACCATTTTGACAGGTTCCTCTCAATATCGGGCATTTTACCATAAAATCAAATTCGACGTAAAAAATTTCAATTCTTTTCTGAGGTCTGACGAAATGTCAATTAGCAAAAAGTAATTTTCGTCCTTTTACAATTCCATAGGAAACTGAATAAAAAATCCGAAGACCGGATTTTGCCTTCGTCTTTGTGTGGCCTAAAAATCGCCCCCACCCCAAAAAATTGTTGAAAATTTTTTATGACATTCTTGTAGGAACTTGTACCAGTAATCAGGAAAAAATAGTTTGAGCGTTGTATCATACCACCAAGTTCTCCAAAATAAGGGGGGACCCCAAACATGACGATTTTAAATTTTGATTTCAGTTTAAAATTTTAAGGAGAATCCGAAAAAAATTGGTTAGAAGGCATATCATGCCCTAAAATGTCCCACAAAGGGCCCAAACTTCAAAATTTTAAAAATTTTTGATTTCCTTTTTCGAAATTTCCAAGATCAAAATAATCATCAGTAACTAGGTACCTATAACTAAAAATATTTACTAAAAAAATAATTTTTAGCATTTTTTCCTAATGTATGTTTTTTGTGAGCTGGATAAATAGTTTTTAACCATTGGTAGGTAGAGGAAATAGGTACAAAATGTAAATTAAAAATATTAATCGTTTCAGTTAAAACATGGTGTCGAGCCAAAAAACACGGGTATAATCGTATACGTATACAAATGGGTACCTATTTATCGACGAGCGATAAGTAGGCATAGCTATTTTTGTCCACAATTGGGTGGTTTTAATCACTATCGCTTCATTTGAAAGGTTGATAATACAGCTAATCACCTTCTCTTTCTAAAAATACAAGTCACTTACGTGTTTTTTGTGAAACATTTTCAAAAATATTTCTCAACCTAAAGTCGAAATCACATTTTTAAAATTTTTAAGGGGAAGAGAGGACAGTTTTAAAATTTTCAACTGACACTGACCTTGAAACATACCCATATTAAGAATGAGTTTCATAACACGTTTAATTTTTAATTTAATAGGTAAGTATTAGGTGAGTAGAATTAATAACGTACTTTCGAAACATCGAAAACTTTTGTGGCAATATTAGAAGACATATCACAGATTAATGGGACATCGATATCCTCGGGGATAAAAGGGAATTCGAAACCTGTAAACACACACGTTATTTATATTATTCTTCACAAAAAAATTAATAATATACAATAATCTACCTTCAATAGTTTCATTTGCGCAATAATATACATAAGAAGCCTTCGGACTCAATTTCCATTCCGATCTATCAGGAAGTTCTTTTCCTTTTTCGAAACTCAATACGTTGTTCACTTTACCATATTTCTTTGCTTCTTCAGCAGCGAGTTGCGACCATGTGCCTAGAGATAGAAAACATCATTAAACTGGACTAAAATTCAATGCCATAACGTTGTTTCATTCTGTATATACCAGTAACTATATAATCAGCTTCGCCAGTCCTTCCCATCAAATTGAACGGAATAGCAGCAAATAAACCGTTACCTCCTCCATGAATGAATAATACTTTATAATTATCAGGAATATTTCTAAAATTAAAACCATATCTTTGTTCAATATTGGCCCAAAAGATTTCAATCTTAAATAATAATATACGTACAGCAATTCTTTAAATAATGCTATAGTCTTATTATGGATCTGTTCATAATTAGCAGCTCGGTGACTCATTTCCATCACACTAATGCCATGATTATTACAATTCAAAATTTCCTTCTGAACTTCGAGTAATACCTGAAAATTAAAAAAAGCATTATTTCGCGAAGTTGTGGATTTTAATTGGTAAAAAAAAATCAGACGATGTAGATAAAATATTGTAACAAAGGTGTAGAGGAGTAGAGAGGTATCGTCTCTATATACAGATAACGATTACATAATATGAGAGAAAATGGTATAATTGTGATATAATCGTAAGGTGATTTCTTCTCTAAATCATTATGCAGATTCAAACGCTCGATTGCTTGTAATGATTCATTAAATTCGTAAGATAAAATGATTAGAGAAAGTCTTAATAGAGTAGTTAAACAATCTATTCTTTTTTTGAGTACATATAAAATTCAAGTTTTGTACTCAAAAAATTCGGCACATTGGAATTTTACTTTAAAATATTATTAAAGAAAGAGGAGGGGAGGAAGGATCAGACAACTTATTATAACATTAAATTTTTATTCAAGTTAAACTTCCAAAATGCTTACTTCTCGGGGTAATTTGGCTGGTCCTGGGCCAAAATTGATTACTTCACCAGTCATCTTGATCAGTTTTTCAACAGTAAAAATTCACGAAATCTGAAAGTAGAAAAATTCAACACTCTCGTGAAAAAATTTCAACTACGAATTAACGTCGAACGTAGGTAAAGGATATCTAAGCATTAGGTCATATTCAATATTATCTTTTACGTTTTATTTTTTCAAACTTCAGATAGCCAAGCAAACAGGTTGTAAAATTGATAAAAAAATATATAATTCAAGATACAATTTCTCTCAACATAGAAAGCTTTCTAGCTGGGCAATTAAATTGACAAAAAATTATCTTATCATTGTACACAATGCACGTAAAATTTTACAAGAGTAAAAAGTGCATACAGCTGGGTCAAAAAAATACCACAGGTAGTAGCCGGTACTTGAAAAGTATCAATCTGTCAAACAAAACTTCGGTTTTCTACGAAAAGAAATCACTACAGAAAATAGTCCACTTACTTTGTTCAAAAGAACAATAAGGAGATTAGGAACAAAAGGACGTTATCTTGAAAAATGGCACTCACTGATGCTCAAACAACAGACAACTTTTTCTACGACACAATGAACTGAAAACATCAAACGAAAATGAACGCATTTGGGAGGACTACAATTGTTTCAAAGGTGAATACAACTGTAGAGCTATTAAATAATCTGAATAATTGGAAACGAAGTTTAATTTATCCAAGTATTTAGAAAATCTAAATTATAGAAGATAAATGATAAGATAAAACACCTCTGACGTTGGTGAAATTGAATGAATTTAACTCGAGGAAAAACGTATTAAATTTTATGAAATAATCCATTACGCTAATCAACTAACCTGAACAAATCAATTAATATAAATAGCCATTTTTAATTGAATTTCTAATATTAAATTAATTTCATTTTCTTATTGCATTTTTTCGACGACAAAAAATTAATTTCCTTATCAATTCTAAATTCTTATCACAATTTCGATTGTTTTGGAAAATTTTTTTCCAAAATCGAGGCATTATGGCCACGTGGTGCGAAAAAAATTCGCATCGTTTAATTGGCTACACTGCGAGCCGGTAATTACGTAAATGCTCGAAGACGCAAGGGGAAGGGTTTTATAGATAAAAAAAAGTACAAAGCAAAGTCGAATACAAATTGAATGTCACATTGAATTTTCACAAGACAGAAAAACATATTGTAGACAAAATCTGTCTGAAATAGTCACATTTCGTCTGTCGCTGATCTTTATAGTTGTGTCTCCTCGTACAGAAGAATTCAAACGCAAATCGTAAGTAATATTTTACGTATTAGTTCATCATGTCCTACTATCTCTCATCCTCGTGCTATCTTTCATCGATTAATTGAAAATTCATCTAGTTCGTGGGTTTCCACATTATCTACCAGTTATATTACACGGAAACACGATTTTTATCTTGTTATTGGTCATAGAAAATTAATTTAATGAAATCTACGAGTGATTTTCTAGCCCAAGCTATTAACACGACTAAGATGCGAATTAGTTGCTGTTTTCCTTCTGATTCCAACCAAAATCAAAGTCAGAGACTGGCTTTGATCCAAAATTTCTATTTTAAACCAAATGTCATTGTAAAATGCATCAAGTGGAATAGTTTCCTATTTGATTGTTTTTTAAATTTATAATTATCAATGTTGGTGATTGGGTCACATTCTATTAGTATTAGATACGCTTCTGTGTTAAAAAGAACCATAAACATGTTCTCAATGAGTAAGGTATAATCAATCAGATGTCTTTCAACATTACAATGCCTGTATTACAATAATTTCCTTGGTTTCAGGCAATGGCAGTTTATACATCGCATCTCGACCACATGTGTGCTTTGGATATCGATTCCAAAACCTCATTCGTTCGATTATCCGGCATCATTTGCACGATTGGTACGTTAATTGATGGTTTATGGTCGTAGACAAAACAGGTTTATTAATTATCACCTTTGTAGGACCCGCTTCTCAAGCTGTCGAGAAGTTAGAAGAAATGATCGATGCTGGAATGAACATAGCACGTTTGAATTTCTCTCACGGCTCGTACGAATATCACGCCGGTACGATTCAAAATGTTCGACAGGCTGCTGAAAATTATAGCAAGAAAACTGGTATACCTTGCTCATTGGGTATTGCTTTGGATACCAAAGGACCTGAAATTCGTACCGGACTTTTAGAAGGAGTAAGTATGGATTGCTATAGATCAAAGATGGATTCTATTTATTAAAATGATAATGTTTTAGGGAGCTAGTGCTGAAATCGAATTGAAAAAAGGAAATCGTATCGTATTGACGACTGATAAGAATTATTACGAAAAAGGAAACGTTGATAAAGTATACGTAGATTACGTAAATATCGTCAATGTTATCAAAAAGGGTAACAGAGTATTCGTTGATGATGGTTTGATGTCTCTCATTGTCGACGAAGTTGGTAAGAGAGAAATATAATCTGCTATCTGCTGTTTACTGAATATTAGGTCACTAAAATTGTATAATTCTAGGTGCTGATTTCTTAAAATGTACCATCGAAAATGGTGGTATGTTGGGAAGTCGTAAAGGTATCAATTTACCCGGTGTTCCGGTCGATTTACCAGCTGTATCGGAAAAAGATGAAAAAGATTTGAGATTCGGTGTCGAACAAGGTGTCGATATGGTATTCGCATCTTTCATTCGTGATTCCGCCGGAGTCGACGCGATCAGGAAAATTTTAGGTAACTATATCGATATCTTTCCGCTCCTTTGGCCATTTCGCTACGACTAATTCAATTCTTGCTTTTCCTCAGGCGAAGATGGTAAAAAGATAAAAATTATTCCGAAAATTGAAAATCACCAAGGTATTAAAAATATCGACTCAATTATCGACGCTTCCGACGGTATCATGGTCGCTCGTGGTGACATGGGTATCGAAATACCTCCCGAAAAAGTATTTCTCGCCCAGAAATCCATTATCGCCAAGTGTAACAGAGTGAGTTGCAACATGCAAATATTCCGAGTAGAATTTGCATTCGAGTGGTACTTGAAACATGCTGTTTTCGTATTTTATCTATTGGCTTCGCCTTGAACGGATAATAAGGCGTAATCTTGTTTATCTGTTTTGTACAAATCAAGACTCGACGTATTAATGGCTCAGATAAGGATTAAAATCGGTCTGGGTTAAATGCTCGATTTAAAGGGGTATTATGGCTATTGAATAATCGATCCCATCTGATGTGAAATTCTACTCTGAATGTATCTATAGTTTCTCGTAATCTTGACCTTGATTTAATACGACTTTGTTGCAAAATATAGAGCGGTAAACCAGTAATTTGTGCTACCCAAATGTTGGAATCCATGGTCAAGAAACCGAGGGCCACCAGAGCCGAATCGTCGGACGTTGCGAACGCAATTTTAGACGGTGCTGATTGCGTTATGTTATCGGGAGAGACGGCCAAAGGAGAGTATCCTATTCAGTGCGTACAAACGATGGCTAATATTTGCAAAGAAGCCGAAGCTGCTATTTGGCATTATCAGTTATTCAACGAATTATGTAGTAAAGTGAGTTCAAGATCCAGATGATGGGTCTGTATTTTAGAGATGATTGTTTTGCTCTTTTTTCCAAAAGTTGTAGAGAGATAGCTGGGAAGGAAGTTGTTTGCAGACTTCTAAACAACTTGGTAAAATTGCTTCCCTCTCCGCCCCAATTTGAATTTACTCCTCACCAGACCGTATGTTCAAAACATTCCGAATTTAAAAAAAAATATATTTTAGTACGGATATTTTTATCCAAAAATAACCTTTGGCACCTATTTTTCAGGAATCCTTGAAATAACATTTTCCCTATGTTCAGTATTCAATAAGAAATCGGAAAAAATTGAAAAAAAAAATTCTGAAATAATGTTGGTTTAATTCTAAGAGTTTTCGATCCTCACCCCCCCCCCCCGGTCTTTTTCTCAAAATTGAGAAAAATGTAATGTAATTCATGTTTTTTTTATTATTTAATTGGAAAAAGTGCGGAAAATTGGCGCCGATGATTTTTATGGGTCAAGATATTCGTCCCAACACTACACCACTTCACGAAAAATTTCCTGAATTCTTTTCGACTGAAAGACCTGGTCAAAGTATTTTTTCAAACCCCTTGAAAAAAGTGGGTACGGGCGAATCAGTTGTAGGTATCGGAATAAGCTTACGTCAATTCTTAGGAATTTTTTGAAAATTATTGTAAATGACATGCGAGAGACGTTTTCCAATTACCGATTAAAATATTTCAAAGTAATGAAAATTCGGGATTTCGGTATTCGGGAAAACGGATTCGTGAAATATCCCAGTTGGAAAAATGTCTGCTCAGAATTTCAGCTTTGGGAGAACGGTCGTGAAGACAGTTATTCTGTGTTGAAACCTTTTTTAAAAACGATTTTTTCAATTTCTTTGATTTAAAAAATGTAAATTTTTAGATTTTCATTTTTAATTGTTGATTTTTTCAGTTTTTAAAATATCTAACAGATAGTTAAAGTAATGGAAAAACTAAAAAAATATAAAATCACGACAAATTACTCTCACTAATAATTCATAACTGAAAATAAGAGAGGAAAATGATGAAATTTCAACGTTTGAAAATCTTTGGCAAAAATTTTCACCCTCCCTTCGCTCAAGATCAATGATGAATAAATTTATGCCTTAGTAAAATGATTGACGTTTTTCAAAACATGTAATGCGAAGATAACCTCTTCATCGATTCTCTATTTAATTAAGCAAATTAGAAAAAATTACAGGGATTGGGTGGAATTAATCAATTCGAAGTATGTGTTGTTTGAAGGGAAGGGGGCGTGAAGCAATAATGAATTGTGAGAAAAATTTGGAATGTCAAGTTGGAAACAGTGCCCATTTTAATTCTCTATTCTCGTGATTTGGTAGACTGGTAGACACACTGACAAAATTAATTTTATTTTTTCAAATTTTAAAATAATTTTTTGCTGAAAAAAGTAGTTTTACTTGAATTTTTTTGATTATAAATCCAAGTTTTCAATGGTTTTTTAAGTGGGGGGGGGGGGGGGGGAGGATGAATGGATCAAAAATTTTCTGAATTGTATTTGATTCATTTTTGTGAGCTGAAGAGGAAGTTTCTAAAAAAAATTCCAAGAAGTAGAGGTTTTTGAGAAAAAAATCCACTAAACATCATGATTTTTAAATTTTTTAAAAAATTTTCACAATTGTTTGAGCGTATTTGGATTTCAATATCCAATGAGATGGGAAGGTGAAATTTTTACCCCATCATTTCAAAATCTCAGGACAACTTACTGGTCACCCAATTCTCCAATTTTCGAAAAAAATAAGCATCGATCATTCCTAGTCACTGCATCTCTTGAACTTATATCTAAACGATGAATTCTGTCCACAGGTTCAGACTCCCACCGATGCTACCCACGCCGTAGCCATCGCAGCCGTCGAAGCAGCCCACAAATGCAACGCTGCCGCTATCATCGTAATCACCACGTCTGGTCGATCAGCTCATCTGATCTCAAAATACAGACCCAGTTGTCCAATCATCGCAGTGACAAGATACCAGCAAGTAGCTCGGCAATCCCATCTCCACAGAGCTATTTTACCTCTTTACTACGAAGGTACTTCACATTTCTATTCTTTCAAAAGCTTATTTCCGGCAGGTCATTAATTCCTCCATTTTTTTTCAGCCCCTCAACAATCCGACTGGTTAAAGGATGTCGATTGCCGGGTACAATACGGTATTCAATTCGGTACTTGCCGAGGATTCATTAGAACAAAAGATCCCATTGTTGTGGTTACCGGATGGCGTCAAGGATCAGGATTCACCAACACAATGCGCGTAGTGTACGTAGGCGAAAAAGATAATTAAGTGGGATTATTACACCGGGCAATTTTTTATGTCGCTTGCGTAAAATGGGCTCGTGGTCGTATTTTTTCGACAGTATTGAAAAGTATTCGATTCTTAAACTCTGTGTTAGATATTAACGCAGTATAAAATTTTTTTAAAAGTATTTTCGTTGATATTTTAAATTTATTGTAGTATTATTTTTTTTCTTATTATTTAATCGATATCTGGAAACGAGTCGTTATAAATGACAACGTAAATTTTAATCGTTTTAGTTTCAGTATTATTTTTTTTTCTTTTTCGAAATCATAAAAATATCAGATCGAATTATTTATAAATAATAAACAATTTATTTCATTTTTTTTCTTAATTTTAAGCGCTTTGGGAACCGATTAACAATCGAGGGATTTTTCAACAATAACATATAACCGCTTAATTTTTATTCGCTGTATATTAGGGTGGGCCGAAAAAACCAAAAATTTTGATTTTTAAAAAGTTACCCCTGCAAAAGTTGTTGGCTGGATAGGCTGAAAAAAAATTCAAAATCGATTCATATCTTCTGATCGTGGAAGAGCCTTCAATTCTTCAAAAATTGCAAAAATTCAAAATTTTGAAAAAATTTGATTTTAGAGCTTATTTTAGTGACTATCTAAACCAAGAAGCAATTTTTTTTTGAAAAAATCAGCGTTTTATAACTTTTTTCAATTTTTTTTCAGAGGTGAAGAAATATAAGAAAAAAACTATAAAACATTGATTTTTTCAAAAAAGTTGTGCTTTTTGCTTTAAATAGTCCATAAATAAGCTCTAAAATTAATTTGATTAAATTTTGATTTTTTTTGGAAATTTTTGGAAATTTCTGAAAATATTGAATTTTTGAAGGCTCTTGCACGATCAGATCTGAATCGATTTAAAAAATTTTCATTTTATTTTTCTAATCTACCCAGCCAACAACTTTTGCTGGGAGTAACCTTTCAAAAATCAAAATTTTTGGTTTTTCGGCCCACCCTACCGTATATTCACGCTACATATGAGATACTCAACAAAATGGAAAATCTAGTCAAGTCTCGTTGCTAATTTCATAACCATGTTCGTAATCCGTCATAATACAAGTTGTTTGTCTTTTGTGATTTATTTGACATTCCTCGTTACGGTGATTGTGTTAACAAAGATGTTCGGTGTTAGACTCGAAATTTTCTGACTTTGTAAATTACTAAGCGTTAAGTTGTGGTAGCGTTGAAAATTGTCTCTCGTGTAAAAAATAAAAAATACAGAGTATATTCGTACAAATCCCAGTGTTAATTCCGTTACGAAATATCTGATTAAGTTAACCTTTCAGGACGAAAAACATATTTGTGATTATTGAATAATTCCTTATTTGTGAATGTAGTTCCTTTTTAAGATAAGCTTGACACGACTATTGTGTGTGTTGTAAATTGACGAAATATACCGTAATTTTGACTAGAATGAAGATTTTTATTAAAGTGGGTTGCAGTTTTAAGATTAGTTTTATTGTATTCGATGTTGAGTATCTTTATAATGGGATTAACATTTAGCATGATAGATGATACGATGGCAGAAATAAGCTTAATTATAGAATGTATCGTATTTTAATAATTGGCTGTTTGAATGTAATCTGTGGAAATGTAATGCTGACAATGCACGATTCAATTTAATAATTTTCATCGAAGTGATGAACTGATGATTCTCGATTGTTTGGAATAAAAATGTCGTAATCTTACGAGTAAGATTTTTTTTCATTTTCTTGATTTATTTTTTGGTTTAATTTTTGTGTAGTAATTTTGATACATACTAAACTTGGTAGTGGTCTTTTAATTTAGTAGCTAGTTTAAAATTTTTGTTTTTGTTGGTTGGGTGTTTAATTGTTCGTGTTGTGTTTATTTTGATTTTGGTTGATTTTTTTTCCATTATGAAATTGTAAAGTAAAAATAGTAGCTCGTTTTCATGGAATTTTTCCTTTTGCCTTCTGATTAGAGTAGGATATTGCGCATTTAGAAACCGAATGATATCATCGTTGAGTAATTTTTTTATCCCGAAGATTTATCTTTATAGTTTATTTCCTTTAAAAAATCGTTTAATTATTTGCAACCAGGTTATTTGGCCATAATTCAATTTTAAATTAGTTAAATTGCTGCTTGATGCGAAGATTAATCTACTTAATTTAATGGAAATTTTTTATTTTCTAAACATCAATTTCATTCCGGGGTACTCATTTTTTCATATCGATATCATGCTTCATATGGCGAAAACAGAGAAGAAAGCTATGCAAGTATCGTCATTCCATCGAATTTGGATTCATTTTACATACCTACGTATAATCTTGAAAAAAATGTAACACCTTAATGACCAATTTTTTCATTCCATCGTAGGCCTCAGGTCTGATTAATTACAGAGTGAATAGCTGATAAACATGAATACATAAGTTCATTATGGATCAGAAATTACACCGAAAAACGTAACCTATTTTAACCGTTTCAAGGTATATTTGTTTTTATTATTACGTGAAAAAAGAGGAGTGCTGAGTCCATTTTCGTGTCCTTTCCCTTCCCCTGACTTTTGACTTGAATGGCCTGAAAATGTTTTTTTATGCCTAGTTAAAAAATTGCCCAGTAGTTTTTCCAAAATCCCATTTGAGAGGGTGTGATTCTTCGAAAATTTTGGAAATACTGCAAAAAAAATGAAGAAAATTTCAAATGATCAACACTTGTTGATTTTTATTCTGGCAAAGTTATCTAATATAAATTTTTTGATTTTTGAGCTTTATCAAGGTCGGAGGGTTTTCAATTTTTGAAATTTTTAAAAATGCCATTTTGGAAGTTGAAATCTCTTCTTTGAGCCTCGTTGAGGCCTTTCTTATGTAGCAGAAAAATCAAAAAAGATGAAAAAAATTATTGGTGAAAAATTTTTTACAAAAAAATCCATTCTTTGGCAAAACAACACTTTTTTGTAAATTCCTTTTTGAAAATTCTGTTTTTAATAAAAACGTTTTATTGCATAAAAATCAATTTTTTTAGAAAAATTAAAAAATTATTTATTAAATTTTTTAACGACAAAATTCTCATTGAAAAAAATAAGTAAATTTGTGAGACAATCTGTAGAAACCATGCTATTTCGATTTTTTACACGATAACTTGGTTTCTACTGATCGCCTCATATTTTTTTGGTACTTGATGTAAAAAATTTTTATGAAAATTTTGTTTCAGTATAAAAGTTCATTTTTATGATGAAAAATCGATTACTATTTTTTGGTCTAGTAAAAACTCCATTTTTGTGGTAAAAAGCCCATTTTTAGAAAAAAAAAACACAAAAATTGGTAAAAAAAATGTAATCTGTGAATTGTGTTTTTTATGCGAAAAAATTGATACTTACTAATGAATCTCATTTCAACTGATCATTGAGTGAAAATTTTGAACTTTTATACGCTTTCTTCAAGGGTACCTAAAGCTACAGGCTACAGTTATCTCTTCTTAATAAAATCACTTAAGTCAGTAAGTGACCTGAAACAACACATGATTTCAGAGGCTTTCAAAAATATCGATCATAAAAAATTCGAAAATCATTTTAAGCCTCTACAAAATATTGGGTCTTTTGAACTTCTCACTCTGTGACGGTAGTAAACCAGGAAAAGAACATCCAAGTGTTCTACTTCTACGGGGGGGGGGGGGTCAAATGCACATTTTTCGACATTAGAAAATTTTTTAAATCCAAAAAGAATTTACCAGGGTAATTTTTTTTTAGTTTTTTTGCAGTGCTTCTAAATTTTTTCATTTTTTTCAACTTTGATGTCCCATTAGTTGCCCTCATACTGAGTTTTGGGTAAATTGATTGCCAATTTTTTAAACTGGTGGTACAATTTTTTAAAGCCGTTTTAAATTAAAATTCTGGGAAGGGGGAATGAAGAAGGGCCTTTTAGGCACTCTTCTTTTTCAATTCATTCTTGTGAATTTATCTAATAAAAGCATTTTTATGTAACTTTTGTGTTTGTCTGTGTGCGCATTCGTAGTTGTTGTGAATTAAAAACCATTTTTAATAAACCTAATTCAATTTTCCTTCGCAATTTTTATCATTTATGAATTAATATCTAATCGAATTTTATCGTTACAGAGCGGCTGATCAGATTCTAACTCACTGAAGATTACGAGGAACCTGAGGAGAATGTGATTAAGAAATATTGGATTACCTATGTATATTGATTATTTCTTGTAAAGTGTATAAAAAAATTTTGTTTCTGTACTACAAGATTGTAAGTATATAAAGAAGTGACTAAATAAAAATGATTTCGTGACAATTTTTTCGTTATTGATTCAATTTTTTATTTTTTTTTTCAAAAATTGTTAATGAATGATTTGATAAAAATTGGCGAAAGTTTTACCTGCTACAGTACTACGTCACTTCGAATCCGAACAGTTACAAAAGAACAGCTGCACCTGCTGCAGTATTTTCACCACGTGATCCGGACCCTCTCATTGTGTTCGTTTCAATTTACAGTGATAAATTTGTTGATAAAAACATCAATGAATATAATTTTAGATCTGGTGTTTAGTCCTACGTGAGTAATGTAACGTTTCATTGTCCTGAGGTTTAATTTAAAGGGCAATTAGAGAATAAAAACAGTGCAATACCTATCAACAAGTTTCAGTTCGGTATTAATCATGCATCGCCTTGAACTTAACGTACCGATACCATAGTCTCATTATCATTTTTTTCATAAATTCGTTTTGTACAGAACACCGCAGTGTTTGGGTAACGTTCCAAGACAATTTCTTTACTTCAAATCGACAGTTCCTATGTGATTTAAATTTATGACTAAATTTTACGCGAATTATGATCGAAATGTTTTACACGAGGGTATTTGTATTCGCTTCTTTGTTTATTTTCGCACGATGTGTAATGGAAATTAGTATCTTGAAGAGTAATAGCGTCGTTCCACCTGCCGATGATGCTGTTTGTATGGCTCGATTTATTGTTCATAATTCAGGTAACTGAAGTTACATTCATAATACTCATAATCTGTGGAGGTAGATTTAGAAAGAATTCAGCTCTTTTATTTACTTCTGTGACTGCTTTTAGACTGGTGTTCCTTGGCATATATTTCCAAAAATGATGAATCTACCTTAGGATCTCCTTTATCGAGGATTTATTCCATAAGCGATGGTACAGCTGGTAACAGCTCCGGCGTTGTTTACTTCATGCTTTCTCCTCTCGATCTCACCGTTCAAGACTTATTTGTAAGTATTTTTACTGAAAATGAAAGGTACCTGAAAGTATGTGTGAACTGGGTAATACACAGATTTAATCCACAGTTAGTTAAGTCGTAAAAATGATACTTGATTTTTCGTTGTTGATCGTGGTGTTGGTAAATAACACTGTTACTATTTTTATCATCGGTCATTGTCATTGAACATTGATTTGACTCATTGTCTCAGTCATATGCATACAGGAGGGTTTTACACCGCAGAAGATGAATTTTTAAAAACTTGAATATAGTTCTGAATCGCCAAAGCTTCGATTTTGTTGAAATTTGGTATTTTTCCCCCTCTTGTTGGAGTGCTGAACGGCAGATCATGAAATTATAGGTAAAAGCGCTCCCCCCACCCGCCCACCGACTTTTTTTCAAAACTTTCAAAAGGTCATCTGATCGAGGCCAAAATTGGTGGATATAAATTTTCAGAGTTCACGTGTACTAAACGTCATAATTAAGAAAATAGGTAATATCTGAAAATCTGAAATCACCTGAAAAATTTTAAGCCGGCCGAAACCGGTTTCTTTTTCAAAACTTGACCCCCGAAATTTCTTGAAATTGGTAAATTCAAATAATTGGGTAAATTTGACGCAGTAATTAATAATTATGAATGTACACGACCAGACTCTGGAATGGAATGTAACATTGAAAATTTCCGTAAATTAATATTTTTTTATAAATACGTGGGTGATTCTAAATTTTCGCAGAAAACTCTGTACGGAGTAATTATCTCAGGAAATATACATGCTGGAACAATGCGGTTGGAATGTGTTAGATAGATAATCATCCCCCCTACATATTTCCTTGCGAAAATAATGGAGCAAAAAATATTCCTGTCCCGAGGGGGCAAAAAAAAGTAGTCCAAATGTCCTCGTCGGGGCCTTACTTGATTTAGCGCTGAAGTCAAAATACTTTGTTTCTCCTATCCAACTTTCCAAGCTGAACTATGCACCAACTTAATGCAGAGAGGTCCCATATTACTTATTATGACGTTTAAAACATATTTCAAAGTCGATGAAGCACATTTTTAAAAGCTCAAAGTAGCGTACGGAATTTTTGGTCCTTCGTCGTGGCTTTTTTTCTCGAAAGGCTGAGAGAGACAGTTGTATTTTCAGAATACAACCAATTGGTCGAGTCGATACCTTGACATCATATAAATTACTGTCCAGGAGATTGACTTCAGTGTTAATCATAATAACGATTTCGTGAAAACTGTTCCAAATTTATAATTCGGAACACAGAAATGTCCTCGTCGTGGCTCTCATTGTGAGGCTATACTCAATTTGTCATTTTTTCAAAGTGCCATTCAAAATAAGAAGTGAAACCAGTTTTCGATGCAATAGTGGTTTTCCTCAAAACGCAATTATTTATCTTACAATTGGACATTCAAAATTTGTCCTCGTAGTGGATGTCACGTCGTGGCATTCCCATTTAAATACATGGGGAAAATCTATTTTGTTTTCCAGTTATGTGAGAATGTAGAATGTTATTGGCACACTAGTATTAACGACTTGATCAAAATATTTTCATCTCTCTCAAAAAATGTTAAAAATTTTTTAAAAAATTCCTAGACGAATTTCTGCGAAATTTTAGAAGGGACCCACATACAGAAAAACCGGTTTCCATTGTATGTAAAATCTAAAGGTTCAACCACTTTCTCTGAAAATTGGTTTATAGAACGTATTTAAAAATTAAAACATTGCTTTCAAAAATAAAATAACTGAGAAAAGTCCCATATGAATGAATTCCAGCTTACAAAAACCGGTTTATTTTTCAAAAATTGACCCATATTTTCCTGAAAATTGGTTTGCAGAACGTATTTGAGGTTCTATTTACAAAAATATCGACCAAAATTTTCGAAAATGTATTCAAGCATAGAGAAACTGGTTCATTTTCGAAAATGAGCTCAAAAATAGAATAGGTAGGGCTGTGGTACAAAGGGAGCAATACGGAAAAAATGATGAAACATGTCTTCACCCCTTTCCAAATCTAACCTCACCTAATTCTCTCTTTTCGAACTTGATTTCAAAAAGAAACCGGGTTCTGCTGATTTTAATTCATTTGAAGAAATCTTTGAAAGTGTTTTTGTTTTCGATATCGGCGCTTCAAAAATATATTTTGTAAACCAATTTTCCGGAAAATCTGGGTATATTTATAAATAAGAAACCGGTTTCCTTGTAAGCTTGAATTCAATTTTGATGACATTTCTACTGCTATTTTTTCAGTCAGCACTTGAAAAACGCTTTCCAAATACCCAATCAATTTTCAGAGGAAATGGAGTCGATTTTTGGAAAAGAAACCAGTTTCTGTCGGTTTAAAATCATCGAGAGTAATTTTCGAATTTATTTTCGTAATCAGGATGTCGAATAACTTAGGAATGATCGTTTTGCACTTTTTTCTAAAGTTGAAAATATGAGGGGAAGGGGCGTGCCTGCACCTTAAATGAACATATCTATGTAGTAAAAATTTCACCCTTGACTTCATTTTCCCCTCTCTGCCGGACCTTAAAATCGACTATGTTCAAAAAATATTGAGAAGTTGAAAAAATATGTTTTTTTATGGTTGTCTTTATCGAAAAATACGATTGGCGCCAATTTTTTTTAGTCATTCAATTTTTCATGGGTTCTCTAATTTTTTTTTTCATTTTATATTATTAATGTTCAGAAAAAAAAATTGAAAAGAATTGGAAAATGTGAATATAAATATTTTAACCCATTAAAATTATCGGCGACAATTTTCCATCACCAACCTCCCCTCTCTACGTCTAAACAATTTTTTCAACGTAAAGAAATTACATTGTGTATGTTTTTTCCAAAATTGGAAAGAAATCAATTTTTCGATTTTTTACTGAGCATTGGAACTTGGAAGAACATGAAAAATATGTGCCAATGACTACCCATAAATTTTATGGGTACTTACTAGAAAGACATCCCTAGCCCTACTGCCTATATCACGTTCGGGAAAAATTGAAATTTTTTCAATTTTTTTGATCATTATTAGATTGAAGGTTTGGTCGAGAGAGGTGAATGAGTCCTCGGGGAGGGGGTTCAACTTTTTCAGAAAAACGATTTCGGTTCATTCAGAGTTAATTTTAATAAAAATACAATGTACCTATTATAATAATTTTCATCTCAAAAACTTTTACAGAAAAGTAATAATTGCTCAGTCGTAATGAGCTTGGCTCAAACTCATTACTGTCAAATGAAAAAATACGACGTTCAAGATCCTCGATGTGCTCAAGTGATCTTAGACGGTAATTTTGTAGTTGTGAGTATATACAATATATTCTTGCCTTAAAACTGATCAAAATGAACATTTTAATTAACAAAAATTTATTTCAGTTGGATAAAAAGTCAAAGGAAGTCGATATTGCCAAAAATTCTTTATGGAAAAGACACCCTGTAATGAAAACGTGGTACCATTTTGTCCTAAGTAAAATATTTTCCAATTAAATAATTATAAACTGGTAAAGAATTAATATTTCAATGAAACGTTCGCTAATACTTTAATCGTTTTATGTTACAGCTCATAAATGGTTTTTTGCCAAAATAGAGATAAAGAAAATCGCAGTCGTTGATATGTTCGGTGGTCGCAAGTTTCCTTCAGTATCCGAATATTTTACTAAAAATTGTACGAAATATGTTGGAAATTTTACCGAAAACCTTCATAATTTTGGAAAAATTGATTTGTAAATTTTTCTTATTCCTACATGTGCCATTTTTTATCGTGTACTTACCTATTTATACCTTTACATATAATCAAAGAACCTAAAGCTCATTATGAATTAAGTATAAGCCATTCAATTTAGATATTTTTTACTGAACGAATAAAAAAATTACATTTTTACCTATTTATGTTCTATAGAATAAATTAAGCAGATTCTTCTGCTACTTCGACATCCTCAACGATGCTATTTTCACTTTTAGACCAACACGATTCATTTTGAACGTGTGGTTCTGGCTCCTTGGCTGGACAATCTTTGGGAATATTTTTTTCTGGTTTTTGTTTTACTTTTTCCGATTTTGTACTCGGTTTAGCTTTTTTCGACGGTTCTTTGGATTTGGTAGGTTCCTCGACGGGCTGTTCTTTTGGAACATCAACTGCTGGTTCTAGATCACTCACAGCTGATCCAGTTGCTTCGACAGGTTCTGGTTGTTCCTCTTGAACTTCTCTTTTCACCTTCTTGGTGTTTTGTTTCTTTTCATCTTTTACGAATTCCTTCGATTTGGGTTGAGTTTCTTTTGATTTTTTGACATATTTTTCTTTGGTTTGTTTACTTTCGGCGTTGATTTCTTTGTTTTTGGAAGGATCGCTATTCGCTTCTTTCTTTCCAACGTACTCTCTACAAAAATAGAAAGAAAAATATATAAATTATGGGCACGTGTTAGGAGGTAAATAAACTGCCAAGAGCGAAAATATTGATTTGAATATGTCTGATAGATAATGACATTTTGAAGTACCTTGCTAAACTAATAGTGATAAATAATCTACGATAATAACTCCAACTTGAAAAATTGCACATACTTGGTTTTCTTATTTTCCACTTGATTTTTATCCTTGGATTTTTTGTCGTATTTTTTACTCTCCACAAGGACTACGAAAGCCACCAAACAGAACAGTACAATCCTATACAAAATCAAATAGGTATTTTAGGATTAAAAATTACAACTTGGAAAATTTAAAATAATATTCTATCGGTAATTTACATCAAAATAATTATCATTGAAAACACAAAAAAACAAAAAATTGAAAACTCACCACTTGAAATTCATCTTGAAAATTACACCAACTTTCACCACGAAAATACACCAAATAAAGACGCAAGTTTCACGACTTACTCTGAATTAAATACTGTCTTTATTCGTAATAGTCATACGCGAGAAAGATAAGATTAAACAATACTAATTCCTCACGACAGATAAATAAGTTGACAGAAGCTTAGACAATAAAATAAGAAAAAATAAATTTTTAGAAACGAAGTATGATTTCGTAACACGTGCAAGAATTCAAATGAATACCTACCTCAACAGAATGCATCAAATCGAAGCTCATAATTTTAAATTGAATTATCGCCCTTGGTTCGAATAATTCTTCGGTGATCGCTCAATTCGAAATTTTTTCGGTATTCGCTTAATCTTTTTTAAAATAGAGATTGGATTTATGAACAGAAATATGCCATTTAGCTTGATGTTGAAATCGATAATTACAAATACACAATGAACATTCAATAATTTATAATTAATGACACCCGATCACACCTAAGGTAGAAAAATACAAATTCTACGTTGAAATATAATACTTAAAAAAATATAAAATTCGTACTTTGGTAAGAATAGTGGTTAAAATATTTCCTTCGATATTAAACAATACCTATCGATACCGATACTGATTCAGAATAAATTATAATTTTGATTCGGTGAGCCAAGCAAAATTCTGAGGTTTCCTGTCCGCATAGGGATTTATCAGAATATTTATGATACTGGGTTCTTCGGTATTCTAAGAAAAGAAAACAATAAGATTAATAGGTCGTAATTTGTAGATTATGATACATCATAGAGATTTTGATCGCAGTATAAAATTATGACAAAATTTGTTAATTTGAGAGAATTTTTTAAAATGACATAAAAATTAGTCACATACTTAGATAATATTATCTTTATGATAAGAACTCGAAAAAATACGTGTAATGAAGCGTTTTGTACCACGTCAGTGGTAAAGATGCCTAAATCACGTAGATACAAATTACCAACGAGATTAAATCTGTTTCCTGTACCTACCTGAGAAGCTTTACGAATAGATTGCTCAATTTCTGAAATTGTTCTGCAACAGTAACCACTTTTATTGAATAAGCTCATCATTCTTTCGTAATGAATTTCTGGTGTTAAAGCTGTGACTGGACTCCTACAAAAAATACAAAATTAAATAGAAATAGGATCAAAATACACAGCACATTACTTTAGTTGAATTTCTCCAACGATATTTTTCAGAAAAAAAAAAAAGGCTTTTGAGACCTTATTTTACTCATTTTCAAATTTTTTCGTGCATAGTCAGGCTGGTAATTAAATTTGTTTTAAAGCAAACATAACTCAAGTTTTCAATATTAATCAGAGCTTTGAAAAATATGAAAGAATTGTGGCCCAAATATCCACGAATTTGCTGTAAATTACATTCTAACTTCCCTACCCTCCCAAAAAATATACAGCGATTTTAAAAAAATTCATCATCTGTCAAAATAAAGTTATATTTGTAGTTTTGTGATAGCCTACATCCTTTCCCTTTTTCATCACTTGAACACATTCATATAAATTTTCCAAAATTTAAAAAGTAATGAAGCGAGTCGTTCAAAATAATTTCACAGCAATAAGTTCAGAAACTTTTGAAAAAAAAAACGAATTATTCTCTCCTTATCCTTTCTCCCCTTATATATGCTTTTTTGGTCGTGACTTTTACGAGTACAGCCAAAAACTGGAATATTTTGGAAATTTTGTCAATCTTTAAAATTCGTCTCCATGGACTCGGAAGCAAAAAACTTTATTAAAAAATCTGCAGGTCATAAGAAAAAATCAAAAATTTGCCAAAACGATAAAGATTTTGATAACTTTCAACCTCCTGAATTCATTTTAAAATATTGAGATCTCATAACACGGAAAGTGTACCTGAACGACGACATTTCTGAAAATCGTGTTTTAAAGAAAATTTAATAAATTCATAAATCGAATTTTATGATTTGCTAAAATTCTCAGGACATTTTTTTCAGAAGGCAATTTCCGAAATTTTTAAAACATGGAAAATGTTGAAAAAAATGAAAAATTTTAAAACAATTGGAAAATTATTAAAAAACTGGAAATTTTTAAAAATTTTGATCGAATTTGCTTCTTAATTTTAGTAAGAAAAATATTCTCCAAAAAAACAAAGACAGGATTTTTTTGGTAACATGAAATTTTTCCAACTTTTTATCCTCGTTTTGTTCGAAAAATATTTTATTTCTCAGCTTTCTCAATTTTTTGAAGGTACGTATTTGATTTTGGTGTTATACTTCAAGATGATAAAACAAACTATTTGCTCTTTTTCAAGCCAATGGACCTACAGATCTCTAATTTTTCCAGAATGTCAGCTAGTCAGTTGTTCACATTTCAATAATTTTAGTCCAAAAAATTTCCAAACTTTAACCTTTACAATCACAATTTTTTAAAAGAAGTTAAGTTTTTTACATTTTCAATGAACATTAAAATAAAACCTCAAAAGTTCTATAAAACATCAAGTTCAAGTACCGATTTGTTTTTTGGTTCAATAATTCTCAAAGCACTTGAATTTAAAAACATGAAAAATTAAAAAATTGAAAAGTTTAAAGTTCCAGGACACTAACATTTCACATGGATTTTAGGAAGTTCAATATTATCTTATCCTCGATTTACAAACTTTTAGATTTTTTAGATTATAATTCAATCTCTCCCCCCCCCCTCATTATTGAAACTTATTTAGAATATAAATCATTTCAAAAGATCAAAATTAGAAAAAAATGTGATGCTTATCCATTGTTGTATTTTTGATTGTGTTTGAGTCAAAAATGAATGGGAAATTTTTGTGATGAATATTTTTCCTTTTAATTTTCGCCTTCAAAACACAACAGAAAAGAAATCAAAATTTTTACAAAATTTCTCCATCAAAATTCACTTTTTAACCCTGAAAATTAAATTTTGTTACCAGGGAGGTGGGCAACTTCTCTGGCCTCCACCGGTTCGGTCCAGTCTTCATCTTTTCCACTCTCATCAAAATCTATGAAAATAAGTATCGATGACGCTATTTTCATTAAAAAATTACAACAAAAATCAAAATAAAATCCATTCTAAAATAATGCAGTGAAAAGAGAACAAATATAGTTTTAAATTTTTCAAATGATTTCTCATTTGGAGTAAATTTTGATTTTTTGTATTCATTTTTTTAGCAAAAAAAAATTAAATAAAAAAGAGACTTTGGAGATTTTTTTAGACAAAAATAGGAACAAAAGGAATCAAGATACCCGAAAAAGAGCAAATTTGGGATGCCCATAAAATAAATAATAAATTAAACGTACGTAGTGGTATTTTCAGCTGAATTATTAACAGCTTCCCAAGTATCTGGATCTAGTCCTCCGTAAATCCCGTTATTATTCACGATAATGATAATGATAGGTAATTTATATCTAAAAAAAATACAATTCAAATTAATCGATCCCAAATTTCAATATCATCGTTAATTTAAAATATTACCTAAACATTGTTTCTATTTCCATGCCAGAAAATCCAAACGCTGAATCTCCTTCGACACAAATCACTCGTTTCTTTGGTTCATATTTATTGCAATATAATTGAGCTGCGATTGCATATCCCAAACCGACTCCCATGGTACCGAATGTTCCTAAAATTAAACAAGATCATTCTTAGGTTTCAAATTATCGTACGATACAATCTACTCGTATTTTTGTAGTAGAGCATAAAATCTCACCAGCATCTAATCTATGTCTTGGTAACTCATTTAACAACATTGTTCTTCCAATATCCATCGTGTTAGCTCCTTCGCTGACAATAATACTATCTAAAATAATAAATTTATCATATTATATTTCAATAATTTTACGCGAATTATTTAAAAATAATAATTTAAAAATTACTTTTCGGAATGTTTTTCTGTACACAGCTTAACGCTGCATAATAATTCAATGGTTCGGAAAGATCATCAATCATAACCTATGAAAAAAAAAATCATTAAAAGAAAACAAATTGACATGATTTTTTCAAAAAAAAAAAATCGTACTTTAACAGCTTTTGAATTCTTATCACAACTATCACGAAGTTTACTCCACCACTCTGTTTTATTATTATAACTCCATCTTGATTTTTTCAGCTCCTCCGTTAATAAATTAGCAGCAACACCAATATCTGCTTGAATCGCAACACCGGAATGAACACTATTGTTCAACTCTTCAGCACACAAATCAACCTAAAATTTCGACATAAAGTCATAATCTTTGCAAATTTATTCCATCCAGTGAACTCGAAGAAAAATACCTGAATGAAGAAAACATTCGAACGAAAACGAGGCGGTCTACCAAAATGAAGTATCCAATTAAGTCTAGCACCGAAAAGCACAATAACGTCGGCATTTTGTAACGCAACAGTTCGAGCCGGAGCTACACAACACGAATCGTTATCAGGAACCACACCTTTACCCATAGGTGTAGCTAGAAATGGCAATTTGGTCGAATTGATGAGATCTCTCAATGCATTCTCAGATCTTCCATAAGCAGCACCTAGAATTACACAGATTAGTAGACAGCTGACGCTGACTGGTTCAGAACACCTCCTGTATACCTTTTCCAATAATAACTAAAGGTGATTTGGCGTTTTTAATAGCGACGGCAGCTTTAGAAATGATATCGGCGCCGGGATAAATGACAGGAAGAGATGGGCAAAGCTTCATTGGGGTGATTCTGTCCGATGTAATAATCTGACTTAGTAGATTACCAGGAAAATCAATGTAACAAGGACCTAAAGACGATAGTATATTAAACATTAGTATTTGATTCGCTGATATCGAAACGAATTTTAGGTAAAAAACGTACCAGGTCGTCCATAAGTAGCTAATCGTACAGCTTTTTCGATATGCTGATGGACTAATTCCAAGCTAGGAGGTCGAACACTATATTTACAGTACGGGCGACATAAATCAACCTGTGTACATTCTTGAAATCCTCCAATACCTTCGTGGTCTTGGGAACACGATCCTCCGATTACCAATAATGGCCTGTAACAATTTGTACTCATTTTCACCATCCATGGAGAAAAAGTTTATGCATTATGGAGATTTAATTGATTGATTCTTTAGGCATTACCAACAGTTAACTTGAGCGTTGGCCATTCCAGCGGTAACATGGAGAAGTCCAGGTCCCGAGACAACCAAACACACAGCTGGTTTACGTGTCAAGTAGCCGATAGCCTGAGCTGCGTAACAGGCAGCTTGTTCATTTCTCATGGCAACGAAATGTAGACCAGCTTGCTGCATGGCCATGCCAAGTTCGATTACGGGAAATCCAACGATTCCGAAGACATATTCTATACCCTAAGGTAACAAAGGGAAATGTTTAGTAAACAATTATTACCAAAATAGGAGAAAGAAATAATGATAAATTACCTGCAGTTTCAAGGCTTCGGCTACGACTTGATTTCCGGTGATTTCTTCCCCAGTATCAGAAGCCATGGTTGATTGTACAACAAAGATGATGAGCGAAAACTCTAAAAGTGAATTAAATCAAAGAAATGAACAATAGGTGTATAAGAATATTGAGAAATTTTCAATAAGACTACTACTCAGTACTTACTCTAAATGAATTATTACCAGATTCTTTAATTAAAAAAGAAGCACAACGTTTCGTTCATTCTAATTAGAATATAAATTAAAAATATATGAAAATGAAACAAAAAGAAAACAGTGTTATGTACGTAGTTGTTTTGTGATTGATGATAATATTCTCTCTGCGCAGACGCACCAGACGCACTACACAGTTTTACTGATAAGGAAGGAATATTTTTTTCGTTCGTGTTAAATGAGTTGCCTACACGAAAACATTTCAAGGGGTAATTGCTTTGAAATTTGTTCAAAAGTTGAAAAGGAGGATGATCGGAAAGAGGATACGGTCTAGTTTACCTACTTACCAGTTACCACTTAGAGCTAAAAACGAGGGGTTAAAAACTTCACCCCCTGATTCCATAAGGTATCTAGGTAATTTTAAAATTTCAAAAATTCGGGGAAAATTCGAGAAAAATGAATTTTAGCAATTCAGTTCTTGAAATTTTGGATATGGTGTTCTTTTATGATGAACTGCTGATTTATTTTTGTTTCGGTTCAAAATTTCACTACTGATTGGGATCAGAGATATTTGGGATACCTCCTTTGTGAGCAATATTTAATATTTAAATAAATAAAAAATGATTTTCAAGAACTGAAGTGCTGAAATTCATTTCTCGAATTTTCACGAATTTTTGAAATTTCAAAATTACTCTCTAAATTTGAATCAGTCATAATTGACCGATTTAAATTGACAGAATTGAGTCACTGTTGAAATCAGTGAAAAAATTTACTGATTCAATCAGTGAATTTTGACTGATTGCAATCAGTCAATTAAGTAATGCTTACTGATTCAATAATGAAAATTCGCTAATTAAATCGGTAATTTTTCACTGATTGGCACTGACAGTAAAATGTCACTGATTAACAGGGAAATCAGTGGAATTTGACTGATTATCAGTAACCTAATTTTGTCTATTTCATCAGTCAATTTTGGCATTTTTGACTGATTCAAATTTAGAGAGTACATGATGAGAAAATGGCCATTTTTGTCATTTTTCAAGAAACGACAAGAAATGACCACTTTAAAAAACCACAAAAATGGTCACTAATTTTCGTGACTGGACAACGTCGTTTTTTTGAGAAACGACAGGAAACGACAACTTAAAACTTAACACAATCTGAAAATGGTCGTTTTCTGTCGTTTTTCAAGGAACGACAGAAAATGATTACTTTAATAAACCTTAGAAATGGTCATTAATTTTCGTGACTGGAAAATCCCAAAAAAATCATCTCACGATTTTTCCGAGCATTTGTGACTACCTACGATGAATTTGCGACGAATTGGCAATGACTTTTCATCGTAGAATTCATCGCACGTTTTTTCCATGTTTTTGAGGCAAGGATGATCATTGGAGGGTCATTCCACGTCAGTTCGTACGAAAAGTGGTATGGTGGGTCGGCGATTTTTTTCATTTTGATGAGAGATGACGAATGCCGCAAACCGCAGCTCTCAAAGTCTTTTTGGAGAGCTGCCACGAGCATTTAAAGTTTTGAGGTAAAGTTGGATATGGTAAAATTGGGACGTGAATAACTCGAAAACCATGATGGGTTGAAAGTTGAAACTTTTTCCAATGTGTAGGGCCTTTGAAGAGCTTTTTGGCGATTTTTTGAAAATCAGTGTTGCCACTATTTTTAACACGAAAAATTAGCTGTAAAAGTTGAAAAATGACATTTCCCTATGATGTCAGTCGCCAAAAATTCTGAAAAAAATCTGTAAAGTACAACTTTACATGCTGATTAACACCTGTATTAAAAAATTGAGTTGACGTTATTTCGTATTTTAGAGAAAAAAAATTCCAAAGATCGGAAGAAAATACAATTTTCTTTTTCAAAAGTCAAAATTGTGTAAATTGATTTTTTTTTGTTAATTTTACACCTTATTCAATGAAAAAGTCGGTAAAAGCATTTTAACTCCATTCAACACCCGTTAATATGTGTGAAAATGCAGAGATATTAAATGTTAACTTCAAAAATTGAAAAAAAAAAAAAACATTTTGGTATCTGAATTTCTTATTTGGTTACCCCTGGATCACACCAGCACCGCCTGAGACCAAAATGTTTTTTTTCCGACTTGTTGAATTTTCACAACTTCGCCATAACTCATAACTGGAAGAATTTTTTTTCAATTTAAAAAGTAGAAGTTGGAAAATTTCGATAAAATTCAAGTTTGAAAATGAAAAATTTCAATGAAAAATTTAGAATTAAAGAAAATGAAAAAATTTGAACTAAGAAATTTGAATAAATTTGAACTTGGATCGTCGAAATCCTATTTGAGGCAAAAATAATTAGGATCTAGCTCTACCAATGGTGAAATCCAGTTTAAAAAATAAGTTCAGGGCGCGCCACCAGCGCCATGCTTCATGGGAACACCACCACCACAAGCAGGAGCAGTTCAGGGCAGTCCGCACTCCGCAGTCTCATGTCTCATTGTAGTTTCATTTTCATACGTGCAAAGTAGGGCTCTATAATTTCATAGCGCCTTAGTGCAAAGCACACTCCAAATCAGATTTCAAACATTCAAAGAAACTTCACGCTTCGCGGGATCACCTGTGCCCTGTATCCTGTGCCGTCTATAGTATAAATCACATTGTGAAAGAAGAACTAAAAAAAAATGGAATCCTAGTTTAATGTAGATGAGTAAGTTATTACTTTTAGTTTTCAGACTGTTTTTAAATTGAACAATGAAGATGAATATTTATATTTAAGTATATATTCTATTTCACTATTGTGATTATTCAAAATTGATAGTTAACTGTAAATGTGACATACTTGGACGTACGAATCATTTTAGTCCAAATCATGGTCTCCCTCTATAAGTTTATCAGAAACAATGCGATATGTACTCGACTCGTACAGCGGTGGCGTGGTGTAGCTGAGCAAGGAAGGCCACACCAACTACCTTCTTCACGACTCTTGAATACAGGGTAAGAAAAATACCTTTACATTTTTATATCTAGCGTTTAAGATTTCTCGATAACAACGTTTATACAAGGTGTTCCATGAATCGTCTGCCGAACATATTTTTTTGGATATAACCGGGTACCACTAAAAAAAAACTTGAGATGAACATGTTGGCGTGGTGTAGCTGAGCAAGAAAATATTCAAAAAACTAACACGTGCTGGTCGTGTGATGTCACAAGAATAGGCCATGATTTTTATGAGTCCCTAGTTGAATGCCTTCAAAATTCGTATTTCTTTTTAAAAAAATCTTTAGTTGAAAGAAATGAAGAATCCGAATCCACACCGAATGAAAAATCGACTTAAAAAAATTCAAAACTGCTTTATTTGCTGTTTTTTTTACGAGAGTACAAATATCAGTTTCGAAAATTTCACGTTGTAAGGGCGGGAGAAAGGCTTGGGGTGATCATTTTTCTATTTTTTCAAAAATTGAAGAGAACTAGCTAGAAAGTTGAGCGAAGACTTCAATATGACGTATATCTAATAAAAATTTCATCATCTTCCTGACTTCATATTTACCCCTCATCTCAATATCTTTAATCAAGAATACCTGCGGTACAAATTTTTCATCATCGCCCTATTTTCAAACATTTGAAAAATTTTTATTATTCAGTGAAAAATTGAAAAAAAAAATCTTTGACAAATCATATATTTTAAGCCAGAAAAAATCACCAGCTCCGAACTTCCCCGCTTTTTCCAATTTTTGTAAAAACATGCAGAATTCATTCCTATTTACTTTTAAAAAAATGACCTGGACGGAGGCTGATGAACGAAAATCGCCGCTGATAATTATGAGTTAAAATACTTTATACCATAACGCACCCCCAGTACAATAACAACACATCTCAAAAAAATTTGACCTTCGTATTTTTTCCTGAAACGTGCTCATCTTTGATCAGTTTTCAATTTACATCAAAAATAAAGAAGTTCATTTTTTTTGAGATGTGTTGTTATTGCACTGGAGGTGCGATAACATATTTTTGACCCGAAAATAGGCGATTTTCAAAAAAAAAAATCGTTTCTTTTTCTCTTTTGATTATCAGGAGTGGATCGAAAGAGAAAATTTTATGTCATTGTAAATTCGTTCTTTTGAACGATTCTTTCCTCTTCGCTCTTGAATACTTTGACAAATTATTACGTTTTTGTTCAAGTCCCATTTTTTTCAAGATTTTTTCCAACTCCGAAATTGTTTTCATTCCAACATTATTTCAATTTTGTTCATCCTAAAAAGTCACTAAATGGCAGTCATGCCAGGATCACCAGTCTAAGTCCGAATTCGGTTCCTAAGTCTTGACGTAATAAATGGTATTTGAAAAGGGGGAAAATGTTGAAAAATGTATTAAGGTTCATAATTTTTGGAAATCTGGATTTGGATAGAAATAGTTAAATTAAGTTAGAAAAAAGTTTCAAATTAAGGTTTTTCTAAAACTCAATCGTTTTTGTAATGGAAAAAATATTTTTTGTGAATAAGTATTTACTTTTTTTCATGGCTAATCATTATCATTGGTGATCCTAGCTTCATTGCCATTTAGTGACTTTTCATTTGAAAACCAGATAGAAGTTCAGTTTATGAACAGAATGAAAAGGTATGGTTTTGAGTTTAAAATTTCAATAGTCAAGTTTTAAGTTCAATATTTTTTAAAGCCAATTTTTTGAATTGATCACGATAGTAACCAGTGGTTAAAATACATACCTATACCTATAAAAAAAAAATCAGGATTGATAAGTTTCGAACAAATTATTTTCGGATGAAAAAAAAATTCCAAGTTCAAGAAAATTTTGAAAAAATATATGAAGTTAAAAAAATTTGAAATAATGTTAGGATGAAAACAATTTTGGAGTAGGGAAAAGTATAGTCTTGAAAAAAAAATTGGACTTCCAGACTATTCAAGAGCAGAGACGAAAAACGACATAAAATTTGCTCTTTCGAATCACTCCTTGATTACACCATGTTCCCGGCACTTTCGCGGAAATCTGACAACACCGGTCGATCCGCCGTATTTTATAGCTTAATTTCCATCTTAAACTCAAAAATGTCAAAAATGGACTTATACCCCGTTAAGCATCTGCTACTTCAATTTTAAAATAGGACTAAAATATAGCTCGAGCGAAGCGAGGACGAATTTTTTTGAAAAATCATTTTTCAACAGCAAAAAAATTCCTATTTTTCACAGTTTTGTAATAAAAAAATCTATCCGAGCTCAAGGGGGAGCTCGAGCCTCCTGAGCCCCCCTTGGGTGCGGTTATGGGTAGAGTCAATTCTAAACCTTCGAATTTATATTTTTACAGATGTGCAACTGGTTCCGTGACACCCATGGAAAAATGGAAAACTACATTAACAGAAATCCACAATAGCCACATCGTCGTCGGACACATACCTACAACCGATCCACTCAAGGTCAACATCGAAGGGATGGAATTCGACTTGCTGAATTTTCACAATTTTCAAAAATTGCCTCTGGTTGACTCGCCATTTGGAAGAGGCACCGAAACATTGGTTGATAAATCGGTGAGAGATTCGCGGGAGTACACGTTTAGAAATGATATCGACAAGAGGATAGGAATTTTGGGCCAATCCGTAGTAAACGATGTGCTTGGTAATTACTATTACAGCATACCGTATAAAATAATCGTTTACGAAAAGGGATCCTTCTTTTCGGGGCATGTTGACACACCGGAGGATGATTTGGTGTACACGTTGGTTTTTAACTTATACCAAAATCAAATGCACAGAAGGAGTTGACCTAGTATTTTGGCGGGAGAAATCTACAACACTAACTGAGAACAATGCTTGGAAAACCTGACTAAGTCACATCCAATTTCTGGTAGTTGTTGTTCGAATCAATTCCCCCCCGCACTCAGTATTGAAAGGGTTACAGAAGGCTACAGAGCAAGCATTGCCTTCAAAGTGTATAAAACCGCCGAGAAATCAACTAGTTTCACCGATGATCGACCTGTCTTGTACAATATAACATTACCAAAACTTGACGAACCCAATATTCTCTTAGCCTATCCAAACCCTAATGAAATAGTGGAACTTTTGAAAAAATCTGGTATCGACTTTATGTTTGCATATGGCGATGTCAACGAAAACATAACGGAAGTTTATTCTAAAATACGGAAACACGATCCATACCATTTTTGGGAAGAAGATGATAATTTCGAATTTATTGCATTGGGAGTACCGTATAACATCAATAAAATCATTAATATTGGGTTTCAAAAATCATTTAAAGAATTGAGGGGAGATACGGGAAATGAAGGATATACAGAACGATTTCGCATCCATTACATCAAATTTATATTGATTAATCCTACAGATCCTGGTCCAAAAGTAGAAGATCGACATAAAGACTACGGTGAAACTTCGGACTCGGGTGAGGACTAAGAAAACTAAATGCAAATTAGATACCTAGATACCTATCATGCACACGTGCGATATTTCAGATTCAGTGTAGGTTAGGTACTAGGTAGTGTACCTATTACCTAAATACATTATACTTGACTATAATTTAAGTTTAAGTAGGTACCTAAACTATATGTAATAAAATCGGCCACGTCAATGCTTATTTGATAGAAACAGTTAAACTTATCTACTCGTATTTATCGTTAGAATAATAATGTGCTCAAATCCTTTTGTTGTGAGATGATTCTTATCGTTAATTTCAATAGAAAATTTTTAATGAAAAAAAATATTATTTTTGTATACCTATTACCTATGTTCACTGACGAAACAAGAGGGGGGTGTACTATGAATTTCCTTCAAAAGTCGCTAAATTTTGTTGTAAGTCGGCAAACTTGGTTGAAAATCGACAAACTTTTTCTAAAAGTCGGAAAATTTTGTTAAAAACTTTTGCGAGCAATTCATTTTTTTCAATTTTTGAAAAATTTTCAATTTGGATCTAAGCCCAATTTTCTTATGGCAGTGACACGATTTTCAAAAAATTCGCTTCGACGTTTACAAAACGAAAAAATTGTTTTAATAAGATTTTTTTACTGAAAAAAAATGCGTATTGCCACTAATTTAGAAAGTACATAATTGTGATGACGAATTAGGATAGGGGACCTCTCGACCAAAAAATCGTTTTTCACTTTTTTGGCTTAATCCATGTTAAATACCCCTAAAAATCGTCTGAAGATGGTTTCATACCTTAAAATTGATCTTTCGATCGCGAATGAGAAAAGGGACCTCTCGACCAAAAAACGACCGAAAAAGGACCTTCCAACCAACATTACGTTTCAATTCCGAAAGGAAAGTTGAAAAACGATTTTTTCATCAAATAATATGGGGTTCGTGCACCCTGAAATTGCAAATTTTTGAATTTCCCCCTTTTTTGGCACAGAAATGAGAAAAGGGACCTCCCGACCAAAATTATGTTTCCTTCATGAAAAAAGTTCAATAATAACTTTTTAATTAAATGAATAACATTTTTGATGCAAACTTTACTCAAAATTTGAAATTTAATATTCCACGAACAGAAAATAATATAAAAAATGTATCATTTAGCAAATAAACAAATCATACAGTGAATACAAAAAATAAAAATGAGGAATAAATCAGTTATTTCGACGGTGCCGTTTCGTAGCTGGGTCTGTAGTGGTCAAGTTCAGTTTTACTTCAAAATTTTTTTTTGGCGCTCGTTTCAATTTTGAAAAAGGAACTACTCCACACAAAACAAAATTATCCTTCCCGTGTCTGCTATTTATTTCTCTCACTAAAATTTTTTCAACACTGACATTCTTTCTGGAGTACCTACAATTTTTTATCAACCAAATTTTTTTCTCAACTAGAATTTTTTCAACACCAATTTTTTTCACAATCAACATTTTTTCTGAAGTACAATTTTTTATCGACTAAATTTTTTCTCAACTAAAATTTTTCCAACATCAAATTATTTTCTCGACTAAATTTTTCTGAAGTACAATCTCTTATGAACTAAATTTTTCATCAACCAAATTTTTTTCACAACTAAAATAAATTCTCAGCTGGAATTAAATTTTTCTTCGAGAGTGAAAAAATATTTTTTTTTTCATTCGTTGATTTGCAGAGTTGTAATATACCTATGTATTTTCGGGGGAAAAGTGGTGTTGAAAAAATTGTAAAAAATAGTTCCAAGTTCAGAAAAAATTTCAGTTGAGAAAAAATTTAGTTGATGAAAATTTTAGTTCATAAAATATTGTACTTCGGAAAAAAATTCAATGTTGAAAAAAGTGCATGTACACCAGAAAAAATTTCAGGGTGGAAAAAATGTTAGTTTTGAAAAAAATTGAATTTAGAACTTCTTTCAAAAATATGAAAACCTGGGTAAAATGAATTTCCCAGTTACCTACGTAACCTCTTCAGAAATGAGGGGAGGTAAAAGTGTACCTACTCTGTCTATGGAACATTCCATTTCGTTTCTATTCTTTCAATTTTATACGATTGAATCCCGCCGCAACTTGGGGAATCACCGTCATCTCTTTCCTAACTCTTATAAGTGGTGAAAGAGCATTTCATTTCACTTTTGAAATTCCCTGTAACAGATACCCGAAGGAAAAATTACTAGCTCCTGAATCATTTTGAAGTAAAAGGGATTTCAAAGATCCAAGTTCAAACATTTTCAGTTTCTTTAATTCTATTTTTTTTTCTATGCTGTAGGTGTAGGTACCTAATTTTTAAGTTTTTAAATTGGTAGGTAACTTTTTTTATTTAAATTTTCTAAAACATTATCCAACTTTAATTTTTTTAATTTCATATTTTTATTACGTTTTAAATTTTTTTCCATTTTTACTTACTGAATTGGAAGAGATTTTGACAAACATGGAGTTGAAAAATTTTTTTAAATTCAAAGTTGCAGAAAATTTCATATGAAAAAAATTACTTAAAGAAAAATTTTGAAATTATTCGAGACAATTTTAGAGTTGAAAAAAGTTTTGAAAAATTTTGAAGAAATTGAAGTTAGAAACATTTTTAATAGGTACTAAAAATTTTCCCAGATTGAAAATTTTTCCTGCTATAAAATTTTTTTTAATTTAAATTTTTTCAACATTTTCCCAACTTTGATTTTCTTTAAATTTTTTCAAGTTTTAATTTTTTTAAATTTCGTTCAACTTGAAAAGTTTTTCCCAAGAATTTCAAAAATTTTTCCTCGAGTTTTTTTTTCAATTTTGAATTTTAAAAAAACCAACTTCATGTTTTTCAAAATTTCTTTCAACTCAATAATTGGAAGTAAATTTAAAAGTTCAACTGTTGAAAAAGTCTTAATATTAATACAATTTTATTTTTAAAAATTTTGAATCAAAGAAATTTAAATTTAAAAACACCCAGAATGAATTTTGACTTGGATCGCCGAAATTCCATTTGCATCAAAATAATTTACGTGCTAGTTGAAAATGTTGCTGTACAATGCGAGAATACCTTTTCCTTGGGCTGTCTGGTCAGATATATATTTTTCGTACCAATACACAGCAGGATACAAAGCAATAAAGCATTTCTACTACAGTCTGCTCTGCACGGTATACCTAAATATATAATTGTACATTGTACGTGCTTCTCACGAAGGCACTCGCAAATCTTTCCTTCACCTTCAGTCATCAGTCCTGGCGACAATCCGACGGATTCTCATAACTGCAACTTCAACTACTACTCTTCTAGGCGACCATCTGCGATTATAATGGTTGAGCTGCACAGGCAGGTAAACAGTTTGGTGATGGAACAAGAGGGTTCAAGGGATGCAACTGCACCATTCTAAGTGAAAGTGAAGGGGATGTGTATTTGTTGGGTTCTCCTTCTCATCTTATCTTGAAGACCAACTCCATAGATAAAGAATAATATTACGTTCAAAAGACTACGACTTGAAATATAACGTGAACTTTTTCATCTCCAACATCAGTTGGCAACATTAGCAACGTGTTGCACATCTTTATTATTTTATTCCTCGATTGTGGTTATTCAAAATTGATAAAAACTGTAAATGTGGTACACTTGGACGTACAAATCGTTTTAGTTCAAATCATGGTCTCCCTCAATAAGTTTTTTAGAAACAATGCGATTTGTACTCGACTCGTACAGCAGCGGTGGCGTGGTGTAGCTGAGCAAGAAAGGCCACACCAACTACCTCCTTCACGACTCTTGAATACAGGGTAAGAAAAATACATTTACATTTTTATATCTAGCGTTTAAAATTTCTCGAAAACAACGTTTATATGTATGTAGTAAATCAAACTATTTTTAACAATAGTCCTGACAAAAAATAACATTAAATATATTCTGCTATTATTTTGGTGAGAAGTTCTTAAAAATCTAACACGTGCTCAGTGATGTGGAAACGGAACGGAAACGTTTCCAAGAAACGCTCAATTTTGAGAAACGGGAACGGAAACGGAAACGTTTCTTTTAAGGAAACGGAAACGGAATCGGAAACGTGAAAAAAACACGTTTCCGGCGTTTCCAACGCATTTTAAATTTTTTTTCATAAATTTTGATCTCAATTGGTGTCGAAATGTTGAAAATATTGAATTTTCTTCAATTATTATAATTTACATGACAAGGTGTAGTATATAATTTTATACACCCATAAAGCATTGGGAGAAAATTTTTTCATCTTGAAAAATTTTGCGATTTTTGGTAGCTTGGATTCAAAATTATACAGATTTTTTTCTTAGCACTGGCCTACTTTGATCAATAAAATCATAGTTTTTTAAAATTTGTAACTTTTTGTTCGAATCCGTTTTTTTTTTGGAAAACAATTTTCCTAGAAAAAATATGAATTTGAACTCAACTCTGCTAAATTTCGGAAAATTGTGTTTTGATCGATCAAATAGATCACTAATATTGGTAATTTGAGGTTACAGGGTACTGAAATTTATATGAGCCATTCTTATGGTGGTTTCTCCGGGGTTAAAAATTTCTAAAATTTTCTGGAGACTCTGAAACGTTTCGAAACCGCTTCCAATCGATTTGGGAGGTCAAAAATAGGGTATAATGCCAAATTTTATCAATTTTCGTTGATTTTAAATAAATTTTTCGTGCCCTGTAATTTGAAAAAAAAATTACGGAAACGCGTTTCTGGAAACGGAAACGCTGCACTCGGAAACGGAAACGTTCCCAGGAACGGAAACGTTGTGCTTAAAACTAGAAACGTTCCCAGAAACGGAAATTTTTTTTCGCGTTTCCACATCACTGCACGTGCTGGTCATGTGACGTCACAGGAATAGGTCAAAGTTTTTATTGACTCCTAGACTAGATGAATGTCTTTCGATTTCGAGATTTTTTTTTAAATCAGTTAAAAAAACAAAAAATCAGAATTTAGGTAGGTACACCAAATGAAAAATCAACTTTGAACAATTCAAACCGTTGCTTTATTTGCTGTTTTTTTACAAGGTACAAATATCAGTATTAAAAATTTCATGTGGTAGGGGTGGAAAAAAGGCACGGGATGATAGTTTTTCTATTGACTTCAATGCCACTAGTGAAAATTTCATTCTCCAACTCCTATTTACTTACCTCTTCTTACGAAGCCTTAAAATCGGGTTACGTTCAAAAAATTCTAGAAATTGAAACAAAAAAATGTTTCGAGAATAGTCTCGACATAGATGGCCGAGCCCAAAAATATCATTGGTGATGATTTTTTATTTCCGCCTCCTTTTTGATGAGAAGTTGAAAAACGACATTTTTCATTGCCTCTTCATTGATTTATTGCCACTTGTTGGCGGGTTTTTGGCTTATTTTAAATATTCAGAGAAACATTATTTTCAGGAAAATTGTCATTCAAAACTTCAAAAGACCAGTTGAAAATTTTAAAAAAATTTAACTCATTCATTTCGTTCAGTTTTTTTAAAAAGTACTTTTCATCTCCCTGATTATATTTTTTTGGTACAAATTTTCTGTACTTTCAATTTTTATCCGTAAGTCCCCAAAAAATCATAAACAGCGATTTTTTACTTCCTTCCCCTCATTTCAGGGGTACTCAAAATATGTAAGTATAGGTATCATTTTCAGTGTTTTATAGTTTTTGAAATTATTGAGAAAGAAATTGAGGCATCTAATGGGCATAAAATAAATTTATGATGACTCAGAAATATCGTTCTTACTAAAATCATTTTTAAGAAAAAATCGAAAAAATTATTTTTCTTAATTTTTTGAAAATGGCTAGACTTTAGGGTTCGGTACTTCGGGAGGGGTGAATTTGGAGACGAGAAGATGAAATTTTTACGTCGTATTAAGGGCATAGTTCGCATTTCTTTTTGCCTACACGCCCCCCTGCCAATTTACATTACGCTTATAGGAGTTCATGAAATATTAGGTACTTTACTCGAAATGAGAGTGATGAAATGGGCTCAAATTTGAAATATACATTTTTCGCGATGGTCTCTAGCTCTCTACAATCCTGTGCATGGATTGCTCGTAAAATATTCGATGTAACGAGCAGTCCATGCGCAGGATTCTAGAGATCATCGCGAAAAATGTATATTTCAAATTTGAGCCAATTTCATCACTCTCATTGTCTCATTTCGTGTGAAGTAATATTTCATGAACTCCCATAAGCGTAATGTAAATTGGCCACGGCGTGTATAGGCAAAACGGAACCCTTATGCAAAGAACTAGTAGTTAACTACTAAAAAAAAACTACTAGTAAACTACTAGTTTTTTCGGCAAGTATAGTTTTACTAGTGAAACCAAACTAGTAGTAAACTAGTAGTAAACTAGTAGTAAACTAGTAGTAAACTAGTAGTAAACTAGTAGTAAACTAGTAGTTTACTACTAGTTAACTACTAGTTTGGTTTCACTAGTAAAACTACTTGCCGAAAAAACTAGTAGTTTACTAGTAGTTTTTTTTTTAGTAGTTTACTAGTAGTTTACTAGTAGTTTTTTTTTAGTATTTACTTCTTCACTTACCTGGTGTTCTTGGTTTAGAGGTGCACGCCACCATGCTGGGTTGAAGACATTACACTAAAAGTAGTATTTAAACATGAACTTGGGAAATTTTTTTTCTTCAATTTTAATCAAATTGAATTTTTTTTTTGATTTTCTTGTTCATTATAATTTTATAAAATTTTCGGGCACATTTAGCAAATTTTTATCCCACCCCTTGGGGGCTGGAGCCACAAAAATTCAAAATTTAAGAAAAAAGGGTAGCAATAAACCTGCAAAAATTGAAATTTTGCAAATTTTTCGAGCGATATGCCTAAATCTATGTTTTCGAGGGCGTAGAATACGAATTTGACAATATTTTTTGGTTAGGGGTTAAGGGTTGGGGTGAAAAGGAGGTAAGGGAGGGGGTGAAACCTATAAAAAACTGAGTTTTGTAATTTTTGGAGTGTAATATGTCGAAATCTACGTTTTCGAGGGCGTAGAATACGAATTTGACAATATTTTTTGGTTAGGGGTTGAGGGTTGGGGTGAAAAGGAGGTAAAGGAGCTAGTTTTTCGAAAAACTACTAGTTTTACTACTAGTTTTACTACTAGTTTTTCAAAAAAACTACTAGTTCTTGGTATAAGGGTTTTAACTTATCAATATGTGTAGATGTTTTCACATGTACCATAAATTACATCATTTGAATAAACTAATTTGTCAAAAATTTGTTTGTTGACAAGTCTTATAAAACTGGTAATATTTGGTTTTGATAAAAACCACTACCTAGTCTTTTTGAAAAAATAGTATTCTATTTAAAAAAACTACTAGTTGCTTTGAGAAAGTAGTAGTATTTTTGAAAAAACTACTAGTTATTTTTTAAAAAACTACTAGTTATTTTTTAAAAAACTACTAGTCACTATGAAAAACTAGTAGTAGTTTTAAGAAAACTAGTAGTAGTTTGAAAAAAACTAGTAGTTTTTTTGAAAACACTACTAGTTCACTACTAGTTTTTTTTAAAAACTACTAGTTGCTTTAAAAAACTAGTAGTTCTTTTAAAAAAAACTACTAGTTTCTTTGAAAATACTACTAGTTTACTACTAGTTTTTTGGAAAAACTACTAGTTTACTACTAGTTTTTTTGGAAAAACTACTAGTTTACTACTAGTTTTTTGAAAAAACTACTAGTTTACTACTAGTTCTTTGCATAAGGGAATGCGAACTACGCCCTTAAAAATTGAAGCAAAAGAAAATGGGAAAATTTGTACCAAAAAAATTACTAGATATTCATCTCCTTGATTGTATTTTTTTGATACAAATTTTCTTTTGCTTCAATTTTTATTTTCAAAGAAACAACTTACTGGCTACTCCCCTCTTCAACTTTCAAAAAAAAGAATAAGGAGCCCTTCTTGTAACTTTGGAGGGATCATCAGACCCCTGACCTTACCTAGGCTTCTCATTTATGAACATTCTGTGTAAAACACAACAGTACCTAACGACATTTGGATAGAGTCGATTCAAAACCTTCAAAGTTTTATTTTTACAGATGTGCAACTGGTTCCGCGACACCCATGGAAAAATGGAAAACTACATTGACAGAAATCCACAACAGCCACATCGTCGTCGGACATATACCTGAAACCGATACACTCAAAGTCAAAATCGAAGGAATGGAATTCGACTTGCTGAATTTTCACAATTTTGAAAAATTACCTCTGGTTGACTCGCCATTTGGAAGAGGCACACAAACATTGGTTGATAAATCAGTGAGAAATTCGCGAGAGTACGCTTTGAAAAATGATATCGACAAGGCATTAAACATTTTGGGTCAAAGTGTTGTAAACAAAGTGCTTGGTAATTACTACTGCAGCATTCCGTACAAAGTAATCATTTATGAAAAGGGATCCTTCTTTTCGGGGCATATTGACACACCGGAGGATGATTTGGTGTACACGTTGGTTTTAACTTTACCATCAAAGCACGAAGGAGGTGACCTAGTATTTGGAGAATGCTACAACACAACTGAGAAAATGCTTGAAACTGATAAGTACATCAATTTTGTATTGTTTCGAATCAATTGCCCGCATCGTATTGAAAGGGTTACAGAAGGCTACAGAGCAAGCATTGCCTTCAAAGTGTATAAAACCGCCGAGAAATCAACTAGTTTCACCGATGATCGACCTGTCTTGTACAATATAACATTACCAAAACTTGACGAACCCAATATTCTCTTAGCCTATCCAAACCCTAATGAAATAGTGGAACTTTTGAAAAAATCTGGTATCGACTTTATGTTTGCATATGGCGATGTCCACGAAAACATAACGAAAGTTTATTCTAAAATACGGAAATACGATGCAGGCTATATTGGGGAAGAAGTTGATAATTTTGAATATATTGCATTGGAAGTACCATATAACATCAATAAAATCATTAATATTGGGTTTCAAAAATCATTTAAAGAATTGAGGGGAGATTCGGGAAATGAGGGATATACAGAACGATTTCGCGTCCATTACATCAAATTTATATTGATTAATCCTACAGATCCTGGTCCAAAAGTAGAAGATCGACATAGAATGCACTACGAACATTCGGACCCGGGCGAGGACTAAGAAAACAAAATGCAAATTAGATACCTAGATACCTATCATGCACACGTGTGAATTGTGATATTTCAGATTCAGTGTAGGTTAGGTACTAGGTAGTGTACCTATTACCTAAATACATTATACTTGACTATAATTTAAGTTTAAGTAGGTACCTAAACTATATGAAGAGTCGTTTTCCAAAACGCATTCACAAGAAAAAAGTGTTTTCGAGATAAACGAAAAAAACTTTTCCATTCAACAAATCATGCGCATTCGGTTTGAAACCTTTTTAACATAGTAGTTGGGACGACCCTCGATACACTAGGTGACATTGCGAAGTTTCAGACATTGTTACCTATCCACAATGGACTGAGAAAAAACAGCACTAATGCGTTTTGGAAAACAGATTGGGATTCTGATGCATTTTGGAAAACTCATTATTGAGATGAAAATGCATCATTACCCAAAAAAACAGAAAATAAGATTTTATAACTTCGTAACTAATCATTTATTATTAAAATCACAATCTTTGATGGGATCCCTTCACCCCCGGGGGGGGGGGGGAATACAGGGGTCCACAATTTTGCCCGCAATTGAAAAAAAAATGATGAAACGTATCGATTTCTACTGATTCGAAGACGCTGAGTTCGAATATGTAATCGGTTTTTTCAACCAACCCCTCTAAATCTTCTTATTGGCCCCCTTGATGAGGTCAAAATTCAAAAAAATGAAAAATAACGTGTGACCTGTCGTTCATGAGGTTTTTGAGGTCGCTGAGTTCGAATATTTGCTTATTTTTTAAATTTGACCCTTCGGTGCCCTTCTAGCTCCCCAATTTTGGGAACGGGGGCTGAGAAATGAAAATCAGTGAAAATCAATATGCCACACGCAATTTTCATTTTTCAGCCCCCTTTTTCCCAAAATTGGGGAGCTAGAAGGGCATCGAAGGGTCAAATTCAAAAAATAAGCAAATATTCGAACTTAGCACCCTCAAAAACCTCATAAACGACACGTCATATGACATTTTTCGAAGATATAAAGCTGCGCCGTGTCGATAATGCGTTTTGGAAAACAGATGTTGAATTTAGGGTTTCGCTTTATGCTGGATAACACAAAGTTCAAGTAGGTATTCAGGTAGGTAAGTGCTACATGTTGTGTAGTATGTTCTCCTGAACAATTTGGCTCAAAAAAACGATTTTCGAAAAAATGGTCGATAATGCGTTTTGGAAAACGACTCCTCATATGTAATAAAATCGGTCACGTCAATGCTTATTTGATAGAAACAGTTAAACTTATCTACTCGTATTTATCGTTAGAATAATAATGTGCTCAAATCCTTTTGTTGTGAGATGATTCTTATCGTTAATTTCAATAGAAAATTTTTAATGAAAAAAAATATTATTTTTGTATACCTATTACCTATCCCATTTATAATGGGGTTGAAAAGTTGCTGATTGAAAATTTGACGATTTCTTGATTTTTATCAATTTCAAATAGCTAAAATCAGAAAATTGAGCCGAAAACGATTATCACTTGGAATAATTTTTGATAAAATTTTTCAATAAATAAAGTGACGTTCAATTTAATGATCGATGGAATTTTTTAAAAAACACATTATTTTAAATAGGTACCTAAGAAGAGAGCTTTTTCTTTAAATCCTAATTTGACTCCTTAGTCTAAATTCGCCTATTTTCATTTCTAATGATTAGTGATTCAGAAAAGTGTGGAAACTCAAATCCCACCTTTTCAAGGGAGGGTGGTTGACCGAAGTTCCCATCAAGTTATATAACCCAAAAGGGAAAAAAACTGTATTTTTTTCAAAAATGGCTCTACTTTGAGGCCTCCTTGCTCCAACTTCTCTTTGAACTAGGGACTCGAAAATTTCTCCAGAAGGTCTTGAAATGTTTAAACTTGTTAGGGAAGGGTTGGTGGAGTTCATTCATTGATGAAAAAACGCGTGGATAGTTAGAAACAAAAAAACCACAAAAAACAGATTCTTTTCTTGTTTAAAAAAAACAACATAAGAACCACTTAATAACCAATCTTCAATTAAGTATGCAATAAAACCTATGATCGAAAATCTAAACATTACGACGAGAAAACATTTTGAATCGAAGCCTGAGAAAAATACGTATATCGCAATAAAACATGTAGATGAAATTAACTGGATGCCATTCCTTTCTAAATAATTTGAATAGAATGATGTTAATAATAGATTTCATCATTTGATACTCGAAAATTCACTTCCGTCACGAGTCCATCTTCTTCTTCTTCTTCTTCTTCTTCTTCTTCCATTCTGATTGACGTCGGCTGATTTAACCCTAAATGGTGAGATTTTCAAAAAATTATTTATTTAGTATTGACGAAGGGTGAAAATATCAAGATTAAAAAGGCATCTCTTGAAAACAGACTAAAATCCTTACTCACCAGCCCAATGTTCTCTCAAATAAAAATGCCTTATTACGTATAACATTATACCAGCCAACAACAATGCGAGTATGATGAACATGACCGCATACTTCATACCCGTCGTGCAATTTTTTTGCAATTTGCGACAAAATGCAATATGTCACAAATTGCATTCTGTCGCACTTTTGTCGCAAAATATTTCGTGACAATTTGCGACAGAATGCGACAGAATGCAACCAAATGCGACAGAATGCAACCATCTTCGGCAGACCACGAGTTTAAACAATCTATGAAACATACTCGTGGAAAGGACAATCATAAATACGATTTTTATATTCAATAGATAACATCAACAGTCGTTCGAAAAAAATATGTTGATATTGTTAACCAACCGTTTGTCATTGGTTCTGACTTCTGATTGGCTTTGAATTCCTACTTAATTATCTACCTAGTTGAATTTTTTTCATTTTTCATGGAATTTGGCAACCAACGATTTTTTTCGATACTCAAGTATTTGGTTGCAGTTTATCGCATTCTGTCGCATTCTGTCGCATTTCACATTCTGTTACACAATGTTCAAAGTAGTTTTGCGACCAAATGCGACAAAATGCAACCGAATGCGACAAAATGCGACTGGCATGTCACAAATTGCAAAAGTGTCGCAAAACTAGCAGAAATATCGCATTTTTTCGACATTTATTTTGCAACTGTTGCAAAAGATTTGCACGACGGGTAGCTTTAATTATTGAGTCCGATGTTTCACCTTTTTCAAGCAAAGGGCATTGTTTACGTATACGCCTAGCTTCTTCCAATATCTGTTCTGGACAGTTTGGTTTATTCGCTGCAATAAAATAGCAATATAACTGGGTAAATACTTACTTACCTAGGTATTCAATGAGAACAAGGTTGCTGACTCTAGAAAGGTAAAATAGATGAATCGTCCTAAGTTTTTTTTTTTTGAAAAATTGATCTATAAATGACTCATTTGCTTACTTCCCAAGTATCGTGGAGGACAAAAGTTTTTTGAGAGAGTATCAACTCTAACCATGTCACAATATCAGTGGTACATAAGTGCCAGGAAATAGGCGAAATAAAATAATTCCGACTCATTGTAGAATTCATACTCGACTGGGAATTTTTTCGATTTTTTTTTTACTGAATATTGAAAAAACATGCAAAAATGATAATTTAAGAACCCCTGAAAAATGGAGAAAAGATGAAAATTGAATGTCAATAGTAAGAATTTGAAGTGAAAACATTTATACCCACAAAAATTATTTTTAGTCAATACCATCATTTTAGTTTTGAAAAAAAGGCCCTAACCCCAAAAAATTGGCAGACAGGAGAAATTTTGTATCCATCACATAGGTCGACATGAAAAATGCGTTTAAAGTTCAATGGATGATTTTGATAATATTTTTCGCGCTGATCATGAAAAAAATAGTGAAAAAATTCCATCACCCAAGGATTTTTCACAATTTGAATTTTTTGTTGAACAGTGTTTCTACTTTTTTTGATAACTTTTGACACTTGAAGTCGATTTTCTGAAAAGAGAAAAGGTTTTAAGAAAAAAATGAATAGAACATAAATTGTAGAGCATAAAATTTCATTTCTGTAGAGTCTGATTAGTTCTTTCTCAGAAGGCTAAGCTTTCAAGATATTTCAGTTGAAAGTTTAAAGTTCAAATTTTTTTTGAATTAAAAATATCTCAAAAACTAAGCCACCTAAGAAAAAAGTAATTAGACTTTACTGAAAGGAAATTTTACGCTCCACAATTTATATTCTATTCATTTTTTCGTAGGCCCCTTTTTTTGCCAGAAAATCGACTTTAATGGTCAAAATTTTCATACAAAAGTGTAAAACGAATTTTCAACAAAAAAATTCAAATTATAAAAAATCATGATAAGATGAGGTAAAACTGAAATCACATTCAAACTCTACACTAAAAAGTAGGTCAGAAACACCAATCATAATCAATAACGTATGTGACGATTATCGAGTTTGGTTCGTCGACGTGTCGTATCGTCGACGCCCCTCCCTCGCGACGTCATCGTCTGTTTCGCGATCCAGTTCGGCGGGATACTCGCCTTATCATTAGATGATGAAATATTCAGTAATGTTTATGTAATATTCATGTATTCGTTTTTGTTTGTAATAAAATATAGAAAATGTAATTGTTTAATTGAATAATCGATATGAAGATCGTAATAACTGGCGACGAGGATGTTCGTTTAACCATTTCGCGTATGTATTATCGGTAGTGTATGTGCCTTGGTGCTAAATTGGTTGCTGTATATGATCGCGAAATTCATCTCGCCAAACTCATATCAAGATGTCAATAACCAGGTTCGAGATTTGACTCAGCCAAAGAGGTTTTCATTAATTGGTTTGAACGATTTACAGCACATATGGCAGCCGAAGCTATCGAAGATACTGATAAGGTAAATTACTTGATATCATGTATTGGCTCTGAGACGTATGCGATTTTAAAACGCCTCTCATTGCCTAAATTACCTTCTCAACGAACGTACGTGGAAATTCAAGGGTTATTAGAAGCCCATTTTAATCCACAGCCACTAGTTGTGGTTCAACGATTTAATTTTCGGCGAAGGTTTCAAGCAGAGAATGAGAATTTCAACTCATACTTGGCTACCTTACGTGAATTAGCAGCTACTTGTGAATTTCTGACGCCTGCTCCAATAGTAGCGGGGGCTGCCGCAGCTGCTGCTAATGTACCACCGCATGACCCGGACCAACGGCTCAATGAGGAATTACGTGACCAAATTATACAAGGTATTCGTGATAAGGAGGCGCAGAGTTATTACCTACGTACGCCAAACCGTGCAACCTACCACGTCGAAAGAAAATTCTCCTGCCGTTCACAAGGTTAATGAAAGGGTTCAACGTAGGCAACCTAAACCAAATAAAAAAGTGAATCGTGGTTCTTCAGCGAAGGATGAAAAGGAGGTTAAATCAGTCGATGTATGTTTTCGGTGTGGGCGTAAAAACCACAAAGTACCAGACTGTCGTTTTAAAGACCCTACTTGCCATAAGTGCCAAAAATCGGGCCATTTGGCTAATGTATGTGGAAAATCTCACGATGAGATTCGCACCGCCGCGTTATCGCCTCGAAATAGTCGCGTTAAAAATATCGGAGTCGCGCCTGAGCAAGTTGTCGTCGATATTTTTCAAGTTAAATGCGCTCAAAATAGTCTTTCAGACACCGAGGCTCCTCCGCCGAAAGTAATGATTCCTTTGGTGGTAGAGGGAAAAGAAGTTTTATTTGAAGCCGATTCGGGGTCCCCCTTTACGTTTATGTCGTTGGCGAATTGTAAGTTATACGGTTGGGACAAGAAAATTCGAAAAGCTACTCGTGTTTTTCAATCGTATACGCAGTCAACTTTTGAACTTGCCGGTATATTGGCGGTACAAGTGAATTTTCAAGGCCGTTCTTATCGGAAATGCATTCGAGTTGTCCAGGGCGATTTCGATACCATAATGGGCCGCGATTGGATTTATCCCCTGAACATTGATACTCGGTCTTTCGTTCGTAAGACGGTTGATGCCACGGTTAATCAGACATCAGTTACGAGCAATTTACGCGTAGAAGTGGAGAAATTGGTAGACGAGTTCCCGGAAATTTTCACCGATGGAATTGGTTGCGTCCCTAATGTTGAGGTGTCGATTATGTTAAAACCAAATGCAAAACCGATTTTCTGCAATCCGCGCTCTGTTCCTTATGCAATACGCGACGATGTGAATTTAGCCATTGACCATTTGGTTTCGGAAAAGATCTGGTTCCCAGTTAATTCGTCAGATTGGGCCACTCCGATTGTTCCAGTACGTAAAGCAAATGGATCGTATCGTTTAGCGGGTGATTATAGCGTTATGGTTAACCGTGAAGCAGTTCCGGAATATTATCCAATTCCACCAGTCTAAGATATTATGAACGATTTCAGTGACTGCATATTTTTTTCAAAATTCGATATTTGCGACGCATACCTGCATTTAATGGTTACCTTGGAGACCTCCAAAATTCTTACCGTTAATACATTGAAAGGACTATTTCGTGTCGGTCGTTTATATTTCGGCCCTCAAGCAGCTCCAGCTAAGTGGCAGCGGTTCGTGGATCAGTTGGTACGCTGTATTCGTGGATGTAAAGCCTTTTTCGATGATATTGAAATTTCGTCTCGTACCGCAGCCGAACACTTAGCGAGAATCCGCCAATTCTTCGAAATTTGCAACGAAAATAATATCAAGTTGAATCGGGATAAATGCCAATTGCTAACCGATGAATTGGTGTACCTTGGTTATCGTATAAATGCCCAAGGGATTCACAAAACTTCCGAAAAAATCGATGCCATTGTTAAAGCCCCAAGACCAAAAAATGTTACGGAATTGAAATCGTTTATTGGTCTCGTTGGATATTACGGTAGATTTTTCCCGTAATTATCTGAAGTCTGTCGCCCATTCAATTTGTTATCAAGGAAAGGAGCGAAATTTATTTGGACCAACGAATGTGAACGGGCATTTCAATTCATCAAGAAGGAGATCACTTCGGAAAGGGTTTTGACTCCGTTTGATCCAAAGAAAAAAGTGATATTGGCTACCGATGCCTCCCCATTTGCGATTGGGGCAGTTTTAAGCCATTACGACTCATCGGGAGAACGTCCTATCGCATTCGTTACAAGAACGTTAACTGCAACGGAAGAACGGTACTCGCAATTAGACAAGGAGGCACTGGCTATATATTGGGGTGTTCGGAAATTTTTCGATTTTTTATACGGTCGACATTTTGTCTTGCAAACTGACTGCAAACCGTTACAATCGATCTTCGCAGCCCATTCAGCCAAACCGTCGTTGAGTGCCACCAGATTATTGCACTATGCGTTGTTTTTACAAGATTTTTCGTATACCTTGAAATTTCGTAAATCTGAAGATCACGCGAATGCGGACTTTTGTTCCCGTTTTCCAGTAGCAGTGGCTAATCCAGCTCAAATTGATATGCCCACAAGGATCTGCCAGATTCAACTGGAGGCCTTGCCCGTTACAGCCAGGGATGGCGGTCCGAAATGGTCCGAAACATGGTCCGAAACAAGAACCGCTAAAAACCGTAATGTCCTGGTCCGTTATTCCTTGGTCCGGAACGAAAAGAAATTCAGTTAGAGGTCCGAAACTGGACCGAAATCAACGGTCCATAGTCTTGGACCGAAACCGAACCGAAATAAATAACGGACCAGTTTCGGCCCAGTTTTTTTTTTCTAAAAGCTTTGAGTATGATAGAAATACTCTGATAACAACCAATAATTTGATTTTAAAATTTGAATTTTAATTTCAAACTGTGATTTTTCGAGATTTTTGGAGATTTGGCTTGATTTGAGAGCATGTATGTGAATCTGAATTATGAAAATAGATAGAAATACATCGTTTTTTCAAGTCCATCATTTTTTATTTATCAAAATGAAACAATTTGGGAAACAGAATTGAAAGTAATGTTCAACCATCCAACCAACCAACTTGAATTTTTAATTTTTGTGATTTAGATAATTATGCAAAATGAATTTTTAATTTCATGTTCTTCAAAAAACAAAAGAAAAACTTATAAAAATAAAACAAAAAGAAACCTAGTTGGACTTATAAACATTTAAAAAGGTGAAAAATAGGAGCACTTTATTGAAGCCTCGTAAAAACCAAAGAAAAAACAAATTTTGTCAAATCCAAATTTACACCAAAAACTTGTGGATCCATGTTGGAAAAAATCAGAATTGGACCGAAACCGGAACTGGTCTGAAACCTGGTCCAAAACCTCAGCTCTGGACCGAAACTGGTACTGGAACAAAATGTTTCGGTCCATTTCTGGAACGAAACTGGTCCGTTTTTTTTTTTTTTTTGGAACATTGGAACATGGTCCGGAACGAAATCATTTCGGACCACCATCCCTGGTTACAGCCAAGGAAATCGCCTCTGCTACGACTCTTGATGCAAAATTATCGAAGTTATTTCAAGAATTGTGCAATGGTAGTCAAAGCTCAAATGCCCGTGAATTTTCGTTACATGAAGGATGCATTTTCCGTGGAGACCGTGTTTTTATTCCCGTTGTTTTACAACAACGCATCTTAAGAGAATTGCATAATGGGCATCTTGGTATCGAAAAAACCAAGGCTTTGGCTCGTAGCTACATATATTGGGAGAAGATCGATAAAGATATCGAAATTATGATCAAAGGATGTTCCATTTTGTCAAGAAAATGCGCGTAACCGTCAAAAGTTGCTTTATGCCTCTGGGAAAAGCCAAAAGGACCATGGGAGCGCCTGCATATAGATTTTGCCCAGTGGGAAGGAGATAACCTTCTAATTGTCGTGGACGCTTACTCCAAAGTGGATCGAAGTTTTTCCGGTTCAAAATTAACGACTTCCTGCGATTGGTTGAAGAATGCCATCAATAGCTGTTTCTCACGTTTTGGTTTCCCAGCGGTCATAGTATCAGACAACGGACCTCAGTTCGTATCAACCGAATTTGAAAATTTCCTTCTTCGGTCTGGTATTAAACACCCAACTTCACCGCCCATTTTTCCTGCTAGTAATGGGCAGGGCCGAATGTGCCGTACAAACGGTCAAGCGCGGTTGAAGGCTGAAAAGCAAGGTACGTTGAAGCACCGACTGGATAAGTTTCTACTGGCTACCGTCGTGAGCTCCGCATGCAATTACGAAGAAGTTCCCCAGCTGAATTGTTTTTACAGCGAGAAATTCGGACGCCCTTTTAAGTTTAGTCAGACCGTCGGCCCAAATTCCAAGCCTGCAGATTACGTCACTTAAAAACGTTTTTTCAAGTTGGGCAGTCTGTGCAGTTTTGTATGTATGGTGGACGGAAACGGTGGCGGGAAGGGGAAAGAATCGACAAAACCAAAGCGCCACCAGGGCGTTGAACCCCCCGGGTTGGGTAGTTTATGAAATTTTTGAGAGAACCCCAACGGCAAAACCCTCCTAACACACAGCAACACCCGCACATCTACACCAGAAGCCAAAATCACATGGCGATTCCTTCAACCCGCCCCGCTCTGCACCCGGATTCAACCGCCCAGCGCCTATTTCACGGTGCCGATTGCATCAACATCGAATTCTACTCCCGGGCTTCGACCCCCGATCATGATATGCGGTTGCCACAGGTCAACAATTTCCGGCATCGACCCCCCATGTTCTAACTCCCGAGGACTGTTCGCTCGCGCGGCCCCCTAAAACCGTTATTTCCTAGGGGGGGAAGAGTACCAGGTGACCGTTATCGGTTCGGTTCGTCGACGTGTGTATCGTCGACGCCCCCCCTCGCGACGTCCATCGCTGTTTCGCGATTCCAGTTCGGCTGGATACTCGCCTTATCCATTAGATGATGAAATTTCAGAATGTTTATGTAATGTTCATGTATTCGTTTTGTTTGTAATAAAATATAGAAAATGTAATTGTTTTAATGAATAATCGATATGAAGATCGTAATAACGTAGAAATACAATTGTCGGTTTGCCGCCCTTTGATATTCCCATTGTTACCAATGGAAAATGTTAAAATGTGTTTCATTACAAAAAATCGATTTTCTGGCGAAAGAAAGGGCCCTACGAAAAAAATGAATGGAATATAAATTGTAGAGCGTAAAATTTCCTTTCAGTAGAATCCAATTAGTTTTTTCTTAGGTGGCTTAGTTTTTGAGATATTTTCAATTCAGAAAAAAGTAGAACTTTCAACTTTCAACTGAAATATCTTGAAAGCTAAGCCTTCTAAAAAAAATTAATTGGACTCTACAGAAAGGAAATTTTAAGCTCTACAATTTAAGTTTCATTCATTTTTTTCGTAAAACCCTTGTTTTTTTTAGAAAATCGACTTTAAGTAATGGTCAAAAGTTATCAAAAAAAGTAGAAAAACTGTTCAACAAAAAATTCAAATTGTGGAGAATCCTTGGATGATGGAATTTTTTCATAATTTTTTTCGTGATAAGCGTGAAAAATACTATAGAAATCACCCATTAAACTTTAAACGGCATTTCAAAAGTTCAAAATTGTCGACCTGTGTTATATATAACCTTACTATCCTAAACCCAGTAAGATATGTATTTCAACATGCCCCAACTTCCCTAAAATCGAAGAGTATTTTGTTCCCCTTTCGAGAGTGAGAAGGTTCAAATTTAGGTTTTTCAGCTATAACTTTCGAAATTACGCACTTATGAAGAAAATTTGAAACAAAAATTGTAGAGAATTAAAAAACGAACAATTTTGTTCCTTACAATTTTTCTTTTGGACTGGAAAAAAAAGTAAAAGCTGCTTTCTAAGACGATTCACGCATCTCACCTTGCAGGAACTTTTGATCTTTGATAATATCACGAGATCTATTTATTATGAGTAAGAAATAACGATTACCCGCGTCGAAGCATTTAACATTTTCCAATCCTCGAAGTTTGGTTTCGTTCACCCATTTTTTCAGCAGTGTGCACATACAATACCCGGATTCTTTAACATAAATACTATTGGTAGAAAAATTCAATTCTAGTAACCCTAAATTACAAAGTGGCGCTATATCAACAATGGTCATATTATTCAATGGATTTCCACTGAGTCGCAATATTTTCAGCACTGGTGGACTAGGAAGAGTTGCAAGTTTCGGTATGTTTTCGAGGATATTTCTTTTAACACTTATTTCTTCCAAATCTTGGGCCCAGTGAACGTCGAGCTTTCTATAACCATTATCATCGAAGTTGAGACTTTTGAGTTGTTTCGGTAAATGCACTACAAGCCAATCTTCATAATAGCTGCTACTGATTTCGAGGTATTCTAGCGAATTTAGACTTGAAAAGATTTTCGTAAAATTTTCCTGCATTTCTGATTTTTTTGCCGCAACGTTTGTTAAACGTATTTGTTGGTTTTCTTGATTGATGATGCGTTGTAATTGAGGATATCGTTTGAATGTGTTTGGCCACAAGAACACTGCATTAAAGCGCCATCTATCTCTTGGTCTAATATGAATAACCTGTAGTGAAGTCGACTCATTGTATAAATTAATATTTTCTCATTTGAATATCATTTAAAAATGATTTCATTATACAAATATATCTGTACTACGGATGATAGTTTTGCTATTTTTCTCGTAAATTGCGTGGGGAATTGGGGATATCGTTAAGGCTGAAGGTGTGAGTTGATTCCCAACCAAATGTTCATGTGAAAAGCTAGACGAATTGATTCCCATTTTTTTTCAGAAAAATTTCTTCCAACTTGGAATTTTTCACTCAAGAATTTTTTTCAAGAATTTTTTTCAAATTTCGACTCCAATTTTTTTGAATTATTTTCAACTCTCAATTTTACCGAGTCGAGTACTAAATTGTTTATCATAGTTGAAATGAACGTCGGGACAAATTTTTTTCATGTTTTCAGTGGTTTTAAAATTCATTCAGCCGTTTTTGAGATATTAAATTTTTGTATGTTTTTCTTTCACAGTAGGCGTGCACGTGTTTCTTTCAGAGTAGGCGGGGGGGATTGTAAATTTCGATTTCTCGAAAACCTCTCAACTGATTGAACTGAAATTTTCAGAAGTGGCAGAGGGAGGTTAGAGCGTCCTACAGTAAAATTTTCAGCTCAATCGGTTGAGGTGTGTCGACCCTCGAAGAACTTGAAATTTGTAAACAGCTTTTTAAAATTGTTTATCTGAACTTTGAGCGCGAATAACTTGAAAACTAAGCCTCCTTAAAAAAAATCGAATGACACACTAACGAAAGAAAATTTAATTCTCTACAATTTCCTTTCACAACCTTTTTTTGGGGGACACCTCCTTTATTCAAAAAATGGTCGCCAAAGGACGCAATGAGGGTCCAAAACTCGAATTTCACAATTTGGCATTAAAAATTCGGTAAAAGGGCATAATCTGACATATTTTGGGTCGCTGATTCCGAATTTGGTCTTTGTTTTACCGAATTTTTCGATTTTAATCCCCTAGATGTCCCTAGGGACATAAAGATACCTGAGGGGATGGGGAGCGAATCACCAAACAATTTCGGTTAAAACTTGAAAATGGCATACTATTATGTAATTTGGGTTTCTGATTTCAAATTTGGCCTCAGTTTTTCGATTTCAACCCCCTATTTTAATTTTAACCCCTTAGATACTCCTATAGGCATGAGAGGGCATGGGGTTCAATGGTACTGCGCCGAAATTTTAATTTTGAGTAAAAACTTGCAAAGGTAAAATTTATTTAATTTTCGTTGCTGATTTCAAATTTGGCCTTAATTTTTCGATTTGAACGCCCGTAGACGCTCCTGCCCCTGGTGACATAATTATGCCACCAGGCTCAAAATTTCGATTATTTCCCCCTTTTCATTTATTGAAAATACATTTTTTACCGCCTTTTTTTTATTCCAATGGAAATTTATTTTTTCACTTGTTTTTAATTATTTTATTTTTTACTGACCCAGTTTTATTTAAGAGAAGAATAATACAGATCGACATTTTTGAAATTTTGAAATGCTGAATTTTTCACATATTTGAATTTTTTGTTGAACAGTTTTTCTACTTTTTTTGATAACTTTTGACACTTGAAATCGACTTTCTAAAAAAAAAGTTCTACGAAAAAAATGAATAGATTGTAAGTTGTAGAGCGTAAAATTTTCTTTCTGTAGAGTTCGATTAGTTTTTTCTTAGAAAGCTTAGCTTTCGAGATATTTTAGTTGAAAGTTCGAAGTTCAACCTTTTTTTGACCCTTGAAGTCGATTTTGTGGCAAAACAAAGGGTCATACGAAAAAAAATAAATAGAAAATAAATTGTAGAGCATAAAATTTCCTTTCAGTAGAGTTTGTTTAATTTTTTTTGAGGTGGCTTAATTTTTGAGATATTTTCAATTCAAAAAAAATTTGAACTTTGAACTTTGAACTGAAATATCTCGAAATCCAATCTTTCTAAGAAAAAACTAATCGAACTTTACAGAAGGGAAATTTTACGCTCTACAATTTATGTTCTATTCATTTTTTAAGTAGAACCTTTTATTTTTTCAGAAAATCGGCTTGAAGTGTCAAAAGTTATCAAAAAAAGTAAAAAAACTGTTCAACAAAAAATTTAAATTGTGAATTTTTCTTCACTATATTTTTTTGTGATCACCGCGAAAAATGCTATAAAAATCACCCAGTAAAATTCAAGCAGCATTTTCCATGTCGACCTGTGTAATTAATGTTGGTTTGTTGATTAATAAAATTATGCTAGTTTATGAGACTAAGTATAGGTTGAAACTTGAAAAGTTGGTTACCTTACGCATCGGCGTAAGGTATTTTTTTTCTCAAGTACTTACTGTAACGCCAAATTTTCTTCAACCTAAAATGTTTTCAAATTTTTTCATGTTTAAGTAAACTTTTTTGAATTTTATCCCCAAAATTGTTGTCGATCCTGAAATTTATCTTGAATTTTTTCCTAATCTAAAATTTTTCTCCATTTTTTTCTACTTTAAATTTCTTTGTATTTTTTTCAAACTCTCAAGTTTTTCCCCCATTTTTTTCAACTCCAAAATTATTTCCATGGAATTTAAGTAGGTACAGATTTTTAAAATAATTTAAAGTTGGTAAGTACCTAAAAATTTTATAAAGTTTTAAATTTGATAAAAAATATTGAATTAAATTTTTTTTTAAATCCAAGAATGTTTTAGTTGGAAACAATTTTTGTGATGAAATTGCAAAATGTTTTGAGAAGAAAAATAGAGGTTGAAATAAATTTTAACTTAGGCATTGTGAAACAATTTCAAAGTTGAAACAAGTGAAAAAAAATGTCAAGGTAAAACAATTTTAGAACATTTCAGATTGAAAAAAATTTTGTTGAAAATATAAGGGATTGAAGTTGAGTTTTGAGCAAAAAATTCAGGGCTGAAAAAAATCCGAAAAAAAATGGAAATCAATTCGTACATATCCCGAAAAAAAGTGAATCAATTCACGCATTTTTAATTCAGAAAATCAGTGTCTATTCTTTTTTTTATTTTTGAAAAAAACATGCATGCAGAATACATTTTGCCTCTTTTCAAAAGTATGGCCTGAACGACGGTTGATGATGAAAAATCATGACCGATGACTTTAATGGGGTTTCGGAGTTTTTAATAGGTAAATGTTTCAAAAATATGAGAAAAGTGATATTTTCAAAGGATCCCTGAAAAAATAAGATGATAATAAAAAACGGATGCCAGTATTATTCATTTTTCAATTTTTTTTTTAAATAAGGTCTAATTTATTATCTGGTAAAAGAGGGTAAATATGAAATTGGGAGGGGGTGTGAAATTTTTAGTGCATAGTTTTGAAAAGTTCACAATATTTTTATACTATTTCCTACTCAATGTTGGAAAAAATTTGCATAACGATCACTCCTAATATGTACCTGTAAAGTTACTGGAATATTGTCAGGAATCAAGGGATATTCATGTCCCCAATTAGGATCATTGCTTCTCCAATCTATATCACAGTAGGCTGTGGATATCCCAGAAGTATAGTTATGCATACACCATGCTTGTTTGAATGATTGAACCCAGATTATCTTTACACACAAAAATGAACTTACTATCGCTGAAAAATAAGTTAGTAATTACAATACAATATCAAAAACACAATCCAAGAATTAAAAAATATATTGTAAGTAGGTAGGTACTCTAGGTACTTCCTTTAATTTTTTTTAAACGCTTCTTTGAATACGTTTTACCTAATTTGACTCGCTTAAACCTTTAATACCTACCCACTTTTAGTCTTTACGTCTCAATATAACTTGATTTTCACTATTTTATCATCAAAATCCTGGATATTTTCTCCAAATTTGAAAAAATTGACAAACCGCAACAAAATTTTTTAGATTTTTACATCGAGTCTATTTTCATGTATCTGAGAGTATCAGTTTTGAGGTCAGATTATTGTTTTAAAAAAATGTGTTTTTTGGAAAATTAAAAATTCGGGTTTTACAGTAATTACAATTTTTTTCACCGTAAAATAGTCCAGTAGAATTATCGAAAAAAAATGGGGTATAGGGAAAGACTACACGGCCATCTGAATTTTTACTCAAACAGTCAATTTTTATGCCCTGCATATAAATTTGAGGTGTCTAGTCACGTCCGGTGTGCCCATCTCCCTCAAATTGTAAACCTTTGCCCCCAATCAGGTTTTTGGCCCATATCTGCCAAAATATTGATGCTAGAGCAAAAATTAAATCTATTCGCAAACTGTAAATTTTTCGAAAAAAATTACAAGACCAAAATAAAATTTTATAGGAGGAAAGCAGCTTAAAATTTACCATAAAGAGTGCGGGGGTGGACTTTTGAGGCTCCAGCTTCCTTGTGTGGTGAGGTTGAGAAAAAATCAGCATTCTTGAAGTCGATTTCATATATTTAAATGTGTCCCAAATTTCAGAATAAAAATTCCCCTATTCACCAATATTTATGAAAAATCTCCAAAAATCGAAGTTTTTTGCCCCTACATCACACACAATGGTCAGGAACGAATTTTTAATACGATATTCGGATAGTAGAGGTCACACTCAAACGATAGACTTACATCGTTACATCCCAGCTTCATACGTTTTCATGGAGGGGAATAGAAAGTGCCACAATATTTTCAATTTCGATAATTTTTGAGTTATCTTTGAATATTTTGGTCTCGGCACGTAATATAAAGAATTTTGACCCATTTAGAATTTCAAACCTATTTTAATATCCGCCAGTACCCTTTGGACATAATCCGAGGCACATTTTTTTTTCGAGTAAATACCTATAAAAAAAATCGATAGACTTATTAAGCAGCAGTATTAGTTTCGTGATTACCTACCTAATTGAAAAATCTCACGGAGATTCATTACGTCGATGCTCGAACATGAACATAATTTTTTGGAGGTCGGGTTTACTTGAAAAACGATAACCGTCCTTGTCCAGTTTATTTTTTGGCGACGATCAAAACGTACTGAGAGAGAAAAAACAACACACAATTCTACGAAAATGTTACGAAAAAATAAAGTTATCAATATGAAAATATGAAACAAGTCTTGCACCCACAAAGAATAATTCAAAATAACACAATATAAACATTTACCGAAATATGAAATTGGAAAAAAAGTCATTTTGGCGATGAAAACATCAAATCAAAGAAAACGTTCACATGTCGAACCAAATTCGATGAATGAAATTTAATTCAACAAATCTGCTAGATCAAACGAAAATTATCATTTTTCCTAAAAACTGATAAAAAAAATGTGCGTACATTTAATTATATTGAATTCAGTAGCCATTTGTTGTTCTCCTATCTACACACTTAAGGTGTTCAAACAGCAAACTACTGACGACGAGTGTCTCTGGTGGAGGCTCATTTTTTTTCGTTTTTTTTTCTGAGTCCATTATCTGAGACGTTCAGAGGTCCAAATTTTTTTCCAATCGTAATTTTTTCACACCAAAATTTTTTTTCTCAACTAATTTTTTTTCAAAACGTAATTTTCATTTTTCAACAAACTTTTTTTTCAAAATTTTTTTCAAAACGAAATGTTCACACACCTAAATTTTTTTTCTCAACTAAATTTTTTTCAAAACGTAATTTTTACACACCAAAATTTTTTTCAAAATGTAATTTTCACACACCTAAATTTTTTTTCTCAACAAAATTTTTTTCAAAACGTTATTTTTTCACGCCTAAATTTTTGTTGAGAAAAAAAATTTAGGTGTGAAAATTACATTTTGAAAAAAAAATTAGTTGAGAAAAAAAAATTAGGTGTGAAAAAATTACGTTTCGAAAAAAATTTTGTTGAGAAAAAAATTTAGGTGTGTGTTGTGTGAAAATTACGTTTTGAAAAAAATTTTGTTGAGAAAAAAATTTAGGTGTGTGTTGTGTGAAAATTACGTTTTGAAAAAAATTTAGTTGAGAAAAAAATTTAGGTGTGTGAAACCTACGTTTTGAAAAAAATTTAGTTGAGAAAAAAAATTTAGGTTCGTAAAAATTACGTTTTGAAAAAAAATTTAGTTGAGAAAAAAAATTTTGGTGTGAAAAAATTACGTTTTGAAAAAAATTTAGTTGAGAAAAAAAATTTAGTTGAGAAAAAAATTTAGGTGTGTGAAAATTACGTTTTGAAAAAAATTTAGTTTAGTAAAAAAATTTTGGTGTGAAAAAATTACGATTGGAAAAAAATTTGGACCTCTGAAGTCTGAACGTCTCAGATAATGGACTTGAAAAAAAAAACGGGAAAAAAATGAGCCTCCACCAGAGCATTTTCGGGAAACAGACACTCGTCGAGTAACGTCGAGCCAACTTAATAAAGGGAGCGTTCAAAATTAAATTTACTTTGAAAATTCGAGGTTCATCTCCACTTGAACGGAAATAATTATACAACACTAAAAACATTATAATTTCCATTTCCATTCATTATACTTTCAATATGTACTTTTTTTTTGTCAGAAAAATAAGGAAGAATTTTGCGATATACCTAGATAATTTTTTCTGATTTCTGCTACTTCCTGAAGTTATGTCTTTTTCTACGTGCATTGAATTTAGTACGGATTTTTAATGGTGATGTACATTGAGTTGAACGGTGATACAAAAAAACCATTGGACATTAAACAGAAACATTTCGTTTTGAGTGCTCTCTTTCGTTGGACCCATTGGAAGGGAGGCTGCAGATGTTTGGATCGTTCGGATAGGTACCATCGGAAATACTCGTCCAATTTTAGGTACCTATACCTCCTACGTTATTCGTCGAACTTATAGTCGAACTTCTGATTATGATTTTGTGTTTTTTTTGTACTCCGTCAAAATTTTCGTTTATCATTTTTTTCTACCTGGACTGGACAATATTTTTACTCGAAATTTTTTAACAATCTCGAACCTTTATTTCTTTAGTGTAAAAATTTTGACCCGTTATCTTTTAAATATTTTTATTTATTTTTTCTCCATCATTACTCGTTTTTTCCTGTGTTGAAATTTGCGCACTTATTCTAAGTATTTTTTTCAAACTTGGAAATTCCTTCTTCCTTTGTTACTAAAAAAAAAGTTTGCAACTTTATTAAGATGAATTTCTTCAAATTTGATAAAATGGTTCTTTTATTGTGTTGAAATTTTCACACATTTTTCGAATTTGAAACAATAATGCAATTGAACAATCCTATGCTTAGCTGTGAGTGCAAGCAGTGTAAAGATATGGTAATAGAACATATATGTTGCATATAAGAATGAAATTGACTGGGTTTAATTCCATCTGAAAGAATTCGAATAAAATATGTTAATAAGGGCTCAGCTACATAAACAGCAACCAGCAACTGGCAACTAGCAACTCGAGCCACTGACTTGTTAGTCAGGTCTCAATCGCACAAAAAAAGGCTTCCTCGTGAAATTCCTGTTAAAATTGATTTTATGATTAATTCTTGTTCTGGACACTAAAACAAAGAAATTAACCTCTCATGCCCTTTTTTCTCCCTCTCCCTTTCCCCAGGGTCCACCCCAACATTTCAATCGCGTGTATTGCCTTATCTATGAGTCGTAATGAAAAAATTTTCAAAAAAAAGTTGTTCCTCAGCACCTAATGTACATTTTAATTTCTCATCAAAATCCATTTTGGAGCAACTCCTGCCCCCCAAAATTTGAAAATAAAACCGTTTTCAGAAAACTTCAAAATCACGTTTTCTTCATTTTAAGCGAAAAGTTTCCGAGATACGGCAAAATTTGTAACCACAAAAAGTATTCAGAATTGAATTTCCTTTCCAATAAGCTTTGTGACGACCATTTTCACCAACTTTTCCCGACAGGGTGGATTTCTCCCCCTGCCCCTTATCTCAAAAGTTGGACCCACGAGAAAAAATTGAACGAATTTTGTTCTTCGATATCTAATGCATAATTTCATTTATTATCGAAATTCATTTTGGAGCGAATTTTGTTCGAGGGTCCAACTTGGGTAAAAATGAAGAAGGGGAGAGGTCCACTCTGTCGGGAAAAGTTGGTAAAAATGGTCGTGAAAGAGCTCATTAGGAAGGAAATTCAATTCTGAATACTTTTTGTGATTACAAATTTTGCCGAATCTCCGAAACTATTCGTTTAAAATGAAGAAAACGTGATTTTGAGGTTTTCTCAAAAACATGTTTTGTTTCCAAATTTGGGGGGGGGGCAGGAGTTGCTCCAAAATGGAATTTGATGAGAAATGAAAATGTACATTAGGTGCTGACGAACAACTTTTGTTTGAAAATTTTTTCATTACGACCCACAGATAAGGCAATACACGCGTTTGAAATGTTGGGGGTGGACAGAGGGGAAAAAGGGCATACGGGCTTAATTTCTTTGTTTTAGTGTCCAGAACAAGAATCAATCATAAAATCAATTGTAACAGGAATATCGAGCGGATGTGCGATTGAGACCTGACTATGTATTTACACACACACACAATCGAAGCTGCTACAATTCAGGCAACAAAATCCGAGTTATTCGAAGTGGGTTGCCTGGTTGCTGGTCGCTAGTTGCTGGTTACCACTTATGTAGCTACCGCCTAAAAAATTTCACCCTTTGATACTGGATTCTTCACTGCCTTCAGACTTCATTTCTTCTTCTCCTTCTTCCATTTTGATCGACGTCGCTTGAGACATCTTTAAATGGTGAGCTTATAAAAAAGTAGATAATCATTTAATATCGGTGAAAAGTGAAAGTATTGAAATTAAGAAGGAAATTGTTGAAAATATTTCTATAAGTTTTACTCACCGGCCCAATATTCTCTCAAATGAAAATGCCTGATTAGGTATAAAACTAAAGCAGCCAACAACAATGAGAGTATGATGAACATGAACGTATACTTCATTGCTTGAATTATTTTGCCCGATGTTTTACCTCTTTTGAGAAGTGGGCATTTGTTACGTATACGCCTAGCTTCTTCTAATATCTGTTCTGAACAATTTGATTTGTTCGCTGCAATAAAATAGCAATATACCTGGGTAAATAGGTATTCGAAGCGAACAAATATGACTCTAGCAAAGTAAGATAGGTACGCAAACCGTCCTAGAGAGCATTTTTTTTTTCGCAAAAATGATTTATAAATGACCCAGTTTAAGACTCCGTAGCTCATTTCCCAATTATCGTGGAGGACAAAAATTTTTCGGAAGAATTTCGACTTACCCTTAAATTCATATTCGAAATTCTCTATTATTTAGATACTAAGCTTCGCTTTAACTGACTGAAAAACGTCTGACAAGGGAACCTCTTGAGGTATCCACCTCCGATTCTAACAGGAATTCAATTTTTGTAAAGAAAATGTCTTAAAACACCAGTGGTTATAATTTGAGTTGCCCAAGTTGATACTTCGATTTTTGGCCAATTTAAAAAAAATGAAATTCGCAGCTTCAGAAAAAATGCTACAAATATCGGTTTCTTTGAAAATGTGAATTTTTTAAATATTATCAAAGATATTTTTTCGAAATGTAATACAATAATTTTATTTTTTTCTATTTCACCAGAAATACTAACTAAAAATTATCCAATATCCATTTGCTAAAAATTTATATAATTTTTTTTTTGATATTTTCATAGAAATTGATAGTTGTAGTTTTAGTGCAATCTCATTTTGTGATAGATAGAATTGTGAAACATATCGATACCGGGTAATTCAATTTTCCCTTCAATAAAAAACCAGACAACCCAGATCGCGTTAATAAAATTGCCTATCGAATTCGCCGTAATTACGTAGATGCGATGCTGTGTTTCGTATTTACGGCGAACAGGTTATGCAATTTTATTAACGTGATTTTTTCTCCAGTTTGAATAATGTCATTTTTGATGATTTTCAAAAACCATTTCAGGGGACTGAAAAAGTGTCATTTTTGTCGTTTTTTGAAGAAACGACGATTTTTAGAAAAGTATTGTGAAAATGTCATTTTTGATGTTTTTCAAAGACCACTTCAAGAGACTGAAAATGTGTAGTTTTTGTCGTTTTTCAAAAAAACGACAAGAAACAACCATTTTTGAAAAAGTATGGTAGGAATGTCATTTTTGGAGTTTTTCAAAGCTCACTTCAGAAGACTAAAAAAATGTCGTTTCTGTTGTTTTTTAAAGAAACGACAAAAAATATCTGTTTTAAGGGTATTTAAAAAATGTCGTTTTTGACGTTTTTCAAAAACCATTTCAAAAGACTGAAAAAGTGTCGTTTTTGTCGTTTCTTGAAGAAACGACAAGAATCGACAATTTTTGGAAAAGTACTGTAGAAATGTTTTTTTCGTTTTTCAAAAACCATTTCAGGAGGCTGAGTATTTGTCGTTTGTGTCGTTTTTTGAAGAAAGGACAAGAAACGACGATTTTTGGAAAAGTATTGTGAAAATGTAATTTTTGATGTTTTTCAAAAACCATTTCAAAAGACTTGAAAGTGTCGTTTTTGGATAGTTTGAAGAAACGACAAGAAACGACGATTTTTGGGAAAATATTGTACATATATAATTCCATTCATTTTACGAGTCTGCCTGGAAATCACAGCAAAAGTTTGATGTGTGACTTTCCTGACCCCATATTTATCTATCATTCCACCCTCCTCATGGTCTTAAAATTTTATTATGTTCAAAAAAATTCATTAAAAAATTTGGAAAAAATTAATTTAAAAAACATATTGGTAGTATGGATGGCTTCAACCCAAAACATCAATGGCTCCAATTTATCATCTTTGTCCCATTTTTCAGGGCTTCTTGAAGAAATGAATTTTTCATTTTTTTTTCAGTAGGTCTGTTATTCGGTAAAAAAGAAAAAAAAAATGAAAAAATGCTTCATAGGACAATTCAAGCATCTTACCATGTGAGAAACTTTGATCGAAATATCACGAAGTATATTTAGATATGACTAAAAAATGACGATTACCCGGATCAATGCAGTTAACTTTTTCCAATCCTTTAAGTTCGGTTTCGTTTGCCCATTTTTTCAACATTATGCACTTACAATATCCGGGTTCTTTGACGTAAAGACTGCTGGTAGGAAAATTTAATTCTAGTAACTCTAAATTACAGAGTTGTGCTATATCAACAACGGTCATATCATCCAATGGATTTCCAACCAGCCGCAATATTTTCAGCGCTGGAGGACTTGGAACCGGTGCAACTTTCGGTATATTTAACAGGCTGTTATTTTGAACACTTAATTCTTCCAAATCTGTGGCCCAATGAACGTCGAGCTTTTGATAACGATTACTATCAAAATTGAGATTCTTGAGTTGCGGTGGTAAATGCACAATGAGCCAATCTTCGTACAAGCTGTCACTGATTTCGAGGTATTCTAGCGAATACAAACTTGAAAAAATTTTCGTAAAATTTTCCTGCATTTCTGCTTTTCTTGCAGGTAGCCTTGTTAGTCTCATCTGACTGTTTTTCTGATTAATGATGCGTTGTATTTGAGGATATCGTTTGAATGTGTCTGGCCACAAGAAGACTGCATTAAAGTGATTATCATCTTTTGGTCTGATATAAATAACCTGTAGTGAAGTCAATTCATTGTTCAAATTGATATTTTCTTGTTTGAAAATCACTTGTAGATGATTTCATTTTATGTACTCCGAATGATCGTTTTGCTATTTTTTTCGTAAATTGCATGGGAATTACGGTTAAGTTAAAATTATATCAAAATATCGTGAGTTTAAGAGTGTTTATCCTTTTTCTAGTTCATCAGTACTGAACAATCCTGGCAAAATAGGTACCTATTTTTAAAAAAAGTTGTCCAAACATCAAAATAAGTGATGAAAAATTTCTCCTCCTGACCCTACATTTACCCTTCAGGGTTCTTTAAAAAAAGGCACGATCGTTTTAAAGAGTACATACAACTTTTGTCTTATCCCCATTCAATTTTGAAAAAAATTTCAAAACGATCACTCCTGGTATGTAGGTACCTGCAAAGATATTGGAAGATCTGCGGGAATCAAGGGGTAGTTATGTCCCCAATTAGGATCTTTGCTATCCCAATTTATATCACAGTAGGCTGTGGATACCCCGGAAGTATATTCATGCGAACATCTTACTGTTTTGAATGATTGAACCAAGATTATCTTTACCCATAAAAATGAACTTACTATTGCTGAAAAATAAGTGAGTATTGATTACAATACAATACAATTCAATTCCCCAAAATAGAAAACACAAATCAAGAATAAAAAATATGAGTAGGGTAAGTACTTCCATGATAATTTTTTTTAAAAAGAACTTCTTTGAATACGTTTTACTTTATTTTATTCTTTTGAACCTTTAATACCTAGGTACCTACCTACATAGTTTTTACGTTCTGAACTAACTTAATTTTTTAGGGAATAGGAGTCGACTCCGAAGTCGGAGTCAAACTGACTCCAAATTGACTCCGAAGTCAAGCAGGAGTAGAGTCAAGTCAATTAACTCCGATTGAAATTCTCGACTCCGCGATGCATAGACGAAATGACTGTCAAGGGGTGAGTCGCTGAATGACTCGGCAAGGCTGCATGGCACTTGCACCTACTTACCCAGATTTTCAATTTTTTTCTCTCTAGGGACAATTTTTTTGATAAAATTCGCTAATACATATATGCCGGTGGCAATATCCTTTTTTCAATAAAATTTTCGATACTGAAAACTATTTTGAGAAAAAATTCAGAAAAGTTCTTATAAACATGAAAAAATCGGAGAAAATTTTCGGTTGAAAAAAATGCTGGTGTTGAAAATACGTGAGAAAAAAATTAAGGGTTGAAAAAAATTTGAAAAAAATTCAGTGTTCAAAGAAATTTTTGAAAAACAGTGAGATTCAACTTCTACATACCCCGAAAAAATGGGAATCTATTCGGCCATTCTTTCACATTGGTAACATATTTCGTCGGGAATAAACTCACCCACAGCTCGCAATTTCTTGAGAAATTGTTCGTTTTTTGGAAAACCTTGCAGTTTTTATAAAATTGTGGAAATTTCATAAAATTTTATAATTTGTAAAGAATCTTTCTTTTTTATAAAATTGTCCAAGTTTTGGAAGATTCCTCAATTTTTGAAAATCGTTCAGGCTGTGGAGAAGAGTCGCTCTACTTTCGGAAAATTATGCGGAGTTTTGAATAATTTCCCAGTTTTTGCAAAGTCATCGCAATTACACGATCTCTGAGAATTTAAATAGGTAACGCTGAATGTACTAATTTACATTCTTCTTATGGGGTATTTTCTGTCAAGTTGTGAAAAAAGTCATCAAGTTACATTTTTCGATGAAAAGTCATCCGCTTAATTATTTTTATTTCAAGAATTCGCCAAAATTTGAAAAATGAACTTCAACATCTGAAATTTTGCATAATGAGGCTTTTTTATGATGTACTTTCGATTTATTTTTGTTTGAGCTCAAAATTTTACGTTGACTTGGAATATCTAAAATTTCTGAAGCTGAAGTTCATTTCTCGAATTTTGGGTAATTTTTGAAATTTCAAAATTACTTCATCGCTCTGCAAAAAATGAAAATTTTATCTAATCAACGAAAACAACTGAAATTTGAAAAATTTACCCTATTTTTGACCTTGCGAATTGATTGGGAACGGTTTAAAGATGTTTTGGAGCCTCCAGAAAATTTTTGAATTTGTCGATTTTTTGTTATTGTGGGTAATGTTAAAGTTGTTAAAATGCAAAGTCCTCTCTAATATTTATGCCAACTCGACAAATTAATGAATTGAATTTTTCCAATCGTCATTATCTGTATATTTATGATACCTAAATAAAATGACGGTGTATGTAAGTCAAACGATTTGAAAATTTATGACAAATCGTTTCATTAATTTCGTTCTAATATTAATATCCATTCAATGAAAAAAAAAGTTTAATTTGAATTTCGATTTTGATTCAGATTTTATTTTTATTTTAATATGAAATTTTTTAGACATGGATATTTTTTTTGATTCCATTGAAGGGCCTCAAAGTTTTGGCACACTCTACTCAGAAGGTCTAGTCATGCCTATGCTCCGGAGTCAAGGTGGAGTCAGGAGTCAGAGGGTAAGTTTGACTCCGGAGTCAAGATGGAGTCAGGAGTCGAGGTCTTAAAGTGACTCCGGAGTCAAGGTGGAGTCAGAAGTCAACTTTTCGGCTGATTTCTATTCCCTAGTCCAAAATTGAAGTCAAAATGCCTCCAAATTGACTCCGACTCCGGCTTGACTCCGAAGTCAAGTCGGAGTCAGGAGTCAAGGTCATAGATTTACTCCGGAGTCAAAGTGGAGTCAGGAGTCAAGGTGGAGTCAGAGTGTGAGGTTGACTCCGGGGTCAAGGTGGAGTCAGGAGTCAACCTTCTCACTTGACTCCAGAGTCAAGCTGCAATCAGGCTCAGGAGTCAACTTTTTGGCTGACTCCTAGTGTCCTAGTCCCTGTAATTTTCACATCTTTTCCAAATTTTAAAAAATTGACAAACCAAAACGAAAATTTTTCAATTTTCATGTCGAGTTTATTTTTGCGTAGGTACCTCAAACTACTGATTTCCAGGTCTGGTTTTTGTTATAAAAAAAATTGGATTTTTTAGAAAACTAAAAATCTCGATTTTTAAAGCAATTTACAATTTTTTCCACCCTAAAAGTGGAATCAATAAAATGCTCAGTGGGCCGGGGGAGAAAGTACAGAAATTCAATTAAACTCCTTTATTTTATTTTCCTATCCATGTCCTTTTGATCGAGATTCATTCATTAGGAGACCAAATCAAAATTATATGAGTATCCTTCTTCATCCCTAAATTTGGATGAATTCTGAGGCATGTTTGCTCTTTCGTACCAGTCAAGTAAAAAATCAAAGTATAATGGAATTTAAATTCCTTGACCTCAAAGAATTCGAAAAAATACTCGTGTAGATACCTTAAAAAAACAGTATTGGTTTCGTGATTTCTCACCTAATTGAAAAATTTCACGGAGATTCATTACGTCGACGCTCGAACACGAACATAATTTTTTGGAAGTCGGGTTTATTTGAAAAATGATAACTATCCTTGTCCAACTTATCTTTTGACGACGATCAAGACGTACTGAGAGAGAAAAAACAACACACAATTCTACGAAAATATTACGAAAAAATAAAATTATTAATATGAAAATATGAAACAAGTCTTGCATCCACAAAGAACAATTCAAAATAACACATAAACATTCTCCGAGATGTGAAAGGGGGAAAAAAGTCATTTTGGTAATGAAAACATCAAATCAAACGAAAAGATCACTGGATCACATATTCGACTAAATTCAATAAATGAAATTTAATTCAAAAATTCTGCTTGGTGATTAAACGAAAATTATCATATTTTCTGAAAATTAAAATGATAAAAAAAATGTGAGTATGCACATCTAATTACATCGAATTCAGTAGCCATTTGTTGTTCGCAATAGGGACCTACATTATATGTGACAAATTTTTTTGGCAAAATTTCTATTTTTTCGCAATTTTGTGTTTTTTTGTACGTTGTCAAAATTTTCACTCGTGATTTTTTTCCATCCAGACAAAATTTCTACTTGCTATTTTTTTACAATCTTGAAAATTTATTTCTTTACCGTAAAAATTTCTTCAGGCAAATTTTTACAATTTTAAATTTTTTAAAAGTTCTCTACAACTTTTGTTTCAAACTCTTGTCATACTGTATTTTTGTAGAATTTGTATGTAGATTGAATGTAAAAACTTGATGAATTACCTAATTTGTTGCAATTCCTTCTGATAGAATTTTAATGGATCTTCCACAAAGAAAAAATAAAGTCATTCTTTATTATAAAATTAATTCAAACAAAACAATCTTGCGGAAGTTTAAATACTAAAAATTAAATATAATTGAATAATTTACTGCTGAACAGGGGGGAAAAAAACTTGGAAGGTAGGTAAGAAGAAAATGATGAAAAATGTACACAGGTATACTTAAGTAGGTCTAGGTAGTAGGTACATCAAATTTATATAACTATTTTGTTTTTTGGTATACCACACATTCTTAAACAGGAAGATAGTTACACAATAAATTAGGTATTAGATTAAGGGTTATGCTAAAATACATTTCTATCAGAACTTAAAATTATTTTGAACAAAAGCAGGTATAGCTCATTTTGAGTGCGCAGAAGGAACATGGTATACGTATCATGGAAGTAAGGCTTGGATGAATTAATTTTGGTGCAATTTCTTTTGAGTAACGTGGAATGACATTGAAACAATTTCACCCTTTGATACTCGAATCTTCACTTCTCTCAGAGTTCATTTCTTCTTCGCCTTCTTCCATTTTAATTGACGTCGGTTGAGACATCCTTAAATGGTGAGCTTTTAAAAAAGGAGTATCAGTGAAAAATGAAAGTATTGAGATTAAGAAAGAAATTATTGAAAATAAATTTGAGTAATTTTTACTCACCGGCCCAATATTCTCTCAAATGAAAATGTCTAATTATGTATAAAATTAGAGCAGCCAACAACAATCCCAGTAGGATGAACATGAACGTATACTTCATAGCTTTAATTATAGTAGACGATACTTCACCTTTTTTGAGCAGGGGACAATGTTTACGTAATCGTTTAGCTTCTTCCAATATCTCTTCCGAACAACTCGGTTTTTTCACTGAAGTAATGCAAAAATTACATATGTAGGTATGTACTTTACAAGGAAGGTATCCCAACTCAAAGTAAAATTTTGAACCAAAACAAAAATAAATCGAAAATACATCATAAAAGAACCCAATATCCACAATTTTGAAAGCTGAAGTTCATTTGTCGAATTTTGGCGAATTTTTGAAATTTCAAAATTACCTCATCGTCCTGCAAAGTATGAAAATTTGATGTAATCTATGAAAAAAGCTGAAAATTATAAACCCTATTTTCGACCTCCTAAATCGTTTGAAAGTGGTTTCAAGAAGTTTCAAGTATTCCAGAAAATTTTGGAATTTTCCAGCACTGGAGAATAGTACATAAAAATGGTCCATATGTACTTCAACCCCTATGATCGTGGATTACCCATATTAGGAAGTCGAAAATAGAATATATACCAACTTTCAACTTTTCACCTCGATGCGAACGCTGCGAGTGTATTTTTCAATTTTTTTCAGTAATATTTTCTACCAAAAAATATTATACAGGGTGTTCCATGAATCGTCTGCCAAACATATTTTTTTGGATATAACCGGGTACCACTAAAAAAAAACTTGAGATGAACATGTTGCCTATCTCAAGAATTTAAGGGGCAAATGCTGCTTCTAAAAAAATCACGTCAAAAAAATTTTTTGACCATGGGAATGGATAGTATTTTGAAAACTGAACAAATTTTCACTATTTGACTTTTTGTCTAACTCAAAAATTGAAGGGGCTACAAATTTTTTTTTCAAAAACAATTTTTAAAATATCAACTAATCAAGGGAATGGATAGTACGTTGAAAACTGAAGAAATTTTGTTCTGTGCACTTTATGCCTAACGTCGAAAATGAAGGGGCTACGTCTCGCGCAAAATACGTGGGCTTCAAAACATTTTCGAATTTTCCCAATTTTAAATGACCCTTGGCCCCTTCATTTTTGATGTTAGGCAAAAAGTGTATAGAACAAAATTTTTTCTGCTTTCAACGTACTATCCATTCCCTTAATTAGTTGATTTTTTAAAAATTGTTTTTGAAAAAAAAATTTTGTAGCCCCTTCAATTTTTGAGTTAGACAAAAAGTCATATAGTGAAAATTTGTTCAGTTTTCAAAATACTATCCATTCCCATGGTCAAAAAAATTTTTTGACGTGATTTTTTTTGAAGCAGGATTTGCCCCTTAAATTCTTGAGATAGGCAACATGTTCATCTCAAGTTTTTTTTTAGTGGTACCCGGTTATATCCAAAAAAATATGTTTGGCAGACGATTCATGGAACACCCTGTATTGGACGTTGGACCCGGCAGTTACAAATTTTGAAAAATTGTGCTTTAAGGGCATAGTTCGCATTTCTTTTTGCCTACACGCTCCCCTGCCAATTTACATTACGCTTATGGGAGTTCATGAAATATTACTTTACTCGAAGTGAGAGTGATGAAATGGGCTCAAATTTGAAATATACATTTTTCGCGATGGTCTCTACAATCCTGTGCATGGATTGCTCGTTACATCGAATATTTTAAGAGAAAATTGAATTTGAAAAATCGGTGAAAAATCCACTGATTTTTCAAATTCAATTTTCTCGTAAAATATTCGATGTAACGAGCAATCCATGCACAGGATTGTAGAGACCATCGCGAAAAATGTATATGTGACCCGTTCAGGGACAGGGTACCTAAAGTCGGAAAACATAATTTTGAGTTAGAGACAAAAATATGAAAAATGGGCAATTTTTTTCAAAAAAATTTTTTTCGCTTTTTTAGGTAGTTCAGACCTCTACGCAGCTTTAAACGTGTTTTTTCGATTTTTTTTTTTTGAAAGTCATGATTTTTTCTAATTTTTAAATGTCTCTATCTCACCGAAAAATTGACTTAGGATGCTCATCCAGGTCTTAAAATGTTCCGCATACCGGGTGCTCGATTAATTCTGGCTCCCCCCGATACTTTTTAGGTCAAAAATCGTAAGTTGGCTACACTTCGTTCGATTTGTTTAATTTAAAGAAGTATTGCCAACTTACGATTTTTGACATAAAAAGTATCGGGGGGAGCCATAATTAATCGAGCACCCGGTAGTCTCCCCTATCATTTAAGCCAAAAAATATGTTTGGCAGACGATTCATGGAACACCCTGTATTGGACGTTGGACCCGGCAGTTACAAATTTTGAAAAATTGTGCTTTAATCGATCAAATAAGTCGCCAATAGGTAAGATATGGGTGATCCGTGATTATAAGTTCTAAAATTTATATGGACCGTTTTTTTAGAATTCTCTCTGATGCTGGAAAATTCCAAAAATTTTCTGGAGGCTCCTAAACGTCTTGAAACTACTTTAAATAGATTCAGGAGGTCAAAAATAAGGAATATACCAAATTTCAACTTTTTCCGTTGATTAGATCGAATTTTAACATTTTACAGGGTGATAAGGTTAATAAGGTACCTAACCTACCTACCTAATTTGAAATTTAAAAAATTCACCAAAATTCTTGAAACTGAAATACTTTAATTTATTTTTTTTTCAGCTCAAAATTTTATTTCGAGTTGGGAAAACCCCCTTGTTAGAAGATGAAACCCTCGTTCAATACAAGCAAATTTGTTAAAATTTGGTCCAAGAGTAACTTGAAATTACCCGGGTTGAAGCATTCAACTTTTTCCAATCCTCTAAGTTCGGTTTCGTTTGCCCATTTTTTCAACATTATGCACTTACAATATCCGGGTTGTTTGACGTAAAGACTGCTGGTAGGAAAATTCAATTCTAGTAACTCCAAATTACAGAGTTGTGCTATATCAACAACAGTCATATCCTGCAATGGATTTCCATTCAGTCGCAATATTTTCAACGCTGGAGGACTTGGAACTGGTGCAACTTTCGGTATATTTGAGAGGCTGTTATTTTGAGCACTTAGTTCTTCCAAGTCTGTGGCCCAATGAACGTCGAGCTTTTGATAATGATTACCATCAAAGAAGAGATGCTTGAGTTGCGGTGGTAAATGCACTACATACCCATCGTCTAAAGCAGATTCACTCAAATCGAGATATTCTAGTGAATACAAGGATGCAAACATTTTCGTATAATTTCGTTTTAGTTCTGATTTTGCTAAAGTTAAAAAAATTTGAGCACTTTTTCGATTGATGATGCGTCGTAATTGAGGATAGTTTTGGAATGAATCTGCGTGTAAGAAAATTCCATTATAATTCTTTTCATATTTCACTTTGAATTCAATAGCCTGTAAAACGGTTAATTCTTGAAAAAATACTTAAAATGAATCCAGTAAGGGTAAGGTTGCCATATTTCGACCACTTTTTTTCAAACTTCCACCAATCGAAGACTTTTTGAGGTGGAAACGTCGAAAATGGCTTAAAAAATGCCTTGTTCCTTCCTCTACCACTCCCTAAAATTTTGAGCCGATACAATCATTTTTTGTATTTTTTGCGATTTTTTTTTTCTGAGGGAACTCAAAAATCGATTTTGAAATTTTGGGTTCCTAATTTCGACCACCAGCTGATTTCGCCCGCATAGAGCAGAATCTACTCGAAAAGAATTTTTTCATATTCTGCTTTCACAGATGAACAAAATGAGACCAAAACGACAACCCTACCGCCAAAACTCGCGGAGAAAATCAGACAAAGAATTTGAACTTTGGTGAAAATTTTTGTTGCGTACCTCCAGTTGTTTTCAAAAACGACGATTTTATCGAAATCTGGTACCATGCCCCATTACAAATTACAATTCACAATTATTTGGTAGAATTCATTAAAAAAATTATTCATAATTTGAGATCAAAGAATAAGTAAGAAAAATGTTTTCACCTATGCGATTTCGTTTTTTTCAATTTTCTCCGCTAATTTTGCCTGTAGGGTTGTGAGTTTGCGGTCTCCAATTGTTCATTTATGAAAAAGGAACATGAAAATCTTTTTCGTGTAGATTGCGTCCATAGCGGCCGAAACCGGCCGGTGGTCGAAATTAGGAAGCGGTCGAAGTTAAGGCACTTTACCCTTATGGCTAATATTTTTTCCAGAACCGGTGAGAAGAGATGTGCAAAAGAAGCATTTGTCCAGATTCGCCGGGGCCTTGTATGTACAGTGCACAGCAAATCCCGAAAAACATTGCACATTTCAGATGTACTTTTATCAACACTAAAAGACCCATACACTTGAAAAAAAATTAAAGAAATGGGTACATTTTCAAAAAAAAAATCAACCTAATTTTCGAGAACATTAGTAAATTTTACAGCAAAGCAATTCAAAAATTTCTTAAAAACAAATTTTTTTGAAAAATTAGTCGAGAAATTTGGACTGTAATTTGAAAAAAAATGACGAAAGCTTGAAAATAATGTCGTTACAAATACATTTTTCAAAAAATCACAAAATTTTGACTTTTTCATTTCATAAATTAAGTATGATTTTGTATGGGAGGAGGAGAGAAAGTTGAAAATTTTCATTTTGAAAGGGGGAAAAGATTTTGAAAATGGTCTGCTCTGGGACGTGAATTCACTCTCACCGACTCCGATTTTTATTACATACATATGTAATGTACCTACCTGCAAAGTAGTTGGAAGATTTTTTGGAACCACGGAATAAAACTGTGAAAATTTACCCTCATTATAGTCTGTGGCACATATGGCTGTAGATAACCCCTCAGAAGATATGCTATGGGTACATGCCGCTTCTCTAATTCCTTGAGCCAAAATTAACTTCACATTTAGAAATGAATTTACTATCACTGAAAAACAGGAATACAACACATATTGACTAAACAAACAAATTTCGAAAAAAATTGTGACTTTGTGAGTAGCCTCCAAATCTATTTAATATACGTAGTAGTTTTTATTAATATAATCGATTTTCGTTGTGTTTGAAACGTTGACAACACTGAATCACGAAATTTTCAATTTTTTTTATCGATTTTATTGAAAGTACTTTGAACTTGAAAATATATTTTTTTTTGGGGGGGGGGGGGTTATTGTTTAAGGTGAGGGTAATCAAATTAAAAAGCACAAAAAATGCACAAGTTTTCTTTTGAAGCAAATGCTTATAAATTACTTATGGATAAATTTTAAAGATGATTTTTTATTGAAATGTCAGATCGTATTGCATTTTTTTTAGTTAATAGGTTTTTTTTCAAAAATACATACTAGTTTTTTTTCTAGTTTTCAAAATTGCTAAAAAAAAATGTCTGGCAAAAATGTTAAAACGATATTAAAATGTAAACTAAATTGTTACCTATCACTTTTTAATCACTGAAATTTCTCAGCAATTTTGTAACTTGAAAAATATTAGAAAGACTCTAATATTTGACATTTAAATAAAATGCCATCAATTTATAAAAAAAATTATTATTATGTCATTTCAACAAATTCTGTGATATTTTGACATTTTGTTAATTTTGTGACACTTCATTTATCATTTTGATATTTCTTCAGACGTCTCTAAGTTTTTCCAAGCATGACAAAATGTCATTATGTCAGCGATCGTAAAAATTTAACTCAGAAAATTCAATCGTCAAAATTCGATCTTAAAAATTTGGTGTTGAAAATTTGATCTCCAGGTTCACAGATTGACCTCCAGCACTACAAGATATTCATGTTAAAAGTAAGTAGATACTTAGTAAGCCTCTAAAAAAATCTAAAATTTCTTTAAGGGGGGTTTATCAATGTCCTGAATCTATTTTGGGAGGGGGGGAGGAAGGTTACTTCGATTTTGAACACAAATGTTGACTGTCAACTTTCAGGGATGGGAATGAGGAACCGAAATCGAAAATTGTTTTTTGACACCCTGAATTCATTTCTGGGGTTATTTTGTTCCCAAAACCAAGAAGTTGACACCCTGGAAATGAAAAAGGTCAAAATTTCAAACTACGACGAAAAATTTTCAATTTCGGTCCCGCTCCCATCACCGATAATCTATTTTTGGCTCTTGGAGTCAAAATAACCTCAGATGGATTCGGAGGAGGAGAGAGGGGGTCAGAACATCTGAATTTCGATGAAGTTCAAAAATTTTTCAATTTCGGTCTGATACCGTTCAACGAATGTTCAATTGAGGACTTGGGATCATCACAAATGGATTCATGAGCTTCGAAAACCACCTTAAAGCCATTTTTAAAATTTTTAAAAATTATTTTTATTTGATTTGTTTCTTAAACACTTGTACTTATTGGTTTTTTACCTGTTAGAAAAATCCCATGAAGATTCATTACATCTACGCTTGAATATGAACATAATTTTCCGAAAAGTGACTTTATTCGTAAAACAATTATCCAGTTTATTTTGTGATAACGATCAAGACGTAACAACAAAGAAAAAGCAACACGAAATTCCACAAAAATGTTATGAAAAAGTAAAATATGAAATAAATCTTTCATCCAACGATGAATAACGATTACAAAAAAATAAAGTAACATAAAAGCATCGTCTAAAATATGAAAGAAAGAAAAAAATCATTTTTGTAAAATCATAATCAAAACATCAAACATAAAATACGATCACATGTTATCCAAATTTGAAGATATTTTTTCAAAGTAAAAATAATGATAAAAAAAGCACATTCATTAATTATATCAAAAGTAGGTAACCATTTGTTTTTCGTACCTACACCTAATTTAGTCGGGTGTTTTTTTTAAATTCACCGCCTCTTCCCGTCTTCTCACGCGGCCTTAAAATCCAAAAGTTAGAGAAAACTTTTATTAAAAATGGGTGAAACGAATTTTTCACAATTTTTTCTAAATATTTTTTAGAAGGTTTTTAAAAAATAACTTTTAAAAAAATTTATAGAAAATTTTTGTTGAAACAATTTTTTCTAAAATAATTTCATTAGAGTAATTTTTTACGTTCCAAGTGTTGGAAAAAATTTTCCTTATTTTGAAAGAATGACCATGACAAAAGTGGTGATTTCGGAAAATCGCCACCAATAATTTCTATGGACTAAAGTATTCAGACTAATGTACCTCTTTCAGGAAAAAATTTTCATTTTCAATTTTTTTCTGAATAAGTACGTATGAAAAATATGAAAAAGTGAATTCTTATGAGAATCTGTGGGATACTTATTAGTGAAAAATAGGTACGTAATAATGGTACCTACTTTTTTCATACTTGGACCATCTTAGACCAGTGTTTCCAGTTTTTCCCCAATTTTTGGAATTAGACATCAAGGATCACGGTAGTGATCCTCCCCCGCCCCCTCCATGTCAGAATCGTAAACGTCATGTCAACGTACTAGCGTGAACCTTATATTCTCTAATCATTAAATAGCCCTTTTTCACGTTTTCAATTTCTTTTTTTTCAGAAATGAAACGTTGAATTAAAAAACTTTTTAGACAAAAGTTTCTTAATTTTTCGAGTTCTTTTCAAAAAAACAAAAACGGAAATTGCAGGAAAAGAACTCGCCGAGTTCCAGACCCCCCAAATTCACTGTTTTTACTAAACTTGGACAAAACTTACAACAAGGCTGGAGAATAGACGTTTTGTTTGAATTTGGTGAAAATTTGTACTTGGGATCTACTCGTCAATTCGGACAATGTGATCGGAGCAAAAATTTGAAATTTTGAAAATTGCCCCTAACCTCCCCTTTTTTATGGGTCAAAAATTTTCAAAAATAAAAATTGAAGTTTTCAGCGGATTTTACGAGTGAAAATCATCAATTTCTTTGAAATTCCAGTCTGATTGGTTTTTTTTTGCCATTTTTAGAGCTTTTGAAAGTTTTTGAAATTGTTGAAAAATGGCCATTTTGAATGAGATGTAGAAAAAAAAAAGCAACGAGTTGAATGTCGAGAATAGCAAAAGCGATTGAAGACATGTGTGAACTAAATATGTACAAAGTTTGGTTTTGATTGATGCTTTCAAAAACTTTGTAGCTTTGCGGAAAGATTGCACAAAAGTGAAAGCGTAAAAGTGAAGCTTTGACGAATTGTTTATACTGAGCACCCCATATTCATGGTACCAGCCTGGTTGTAAAAGTTAGCCAGAATCGAAATAAAAATTGCTGGTTTTCAAATTCTATGGAAAAGTGAAAAAAGCTCAACCATTAGGTAGGTAATGTAGTAGGTAAAAATATGTAGTCAATTCTTTTTTTTAGGGTTTCAATTGATATTTATAATGCAATTTTCGAAAGATTTTTGAGCAAAAAATAAGCAATAACGAAAGTTATATAATAAAATAAAAAGAAGATTAAGAAAAACAGGAAAAACTAAAATTTAAATTTCTGTCACAAAGCTGGTAATTAACTGACAAATAGTTGGTTAGCAATAGTCAAAGGCAATAACAATGAACAATGTTTAAATTCATTATCATTTTTTAATTAAATTTTACGCACGTCAAAAATGATGAATTTTCTTGTTGCAAGCAGGTTGAAAATTTTTATATCAGTGCCCTAATTCTTATTCATAATGGCCTGTGAAAATCGTGAATTAAAAAAAACGATTTTTTCGTGCCTACAAATCAAAGGTACCATTTTTTTCATTTTGCATCAACCTATGTGAAAAAGTCTTATCAGCGTGACAAAAAATTGATAATTAAAATCTTCCGAAAAATGGAAACTTTCAAAAAAAAATCAACAATAATATGGAAAAAAAAGTAATGAATTCTGCAATCATAATTTTTTTGAAAATAATTTCTGTAAAAATCCACGAATTGAAAAAGGTAAGCGAATTGTACGAAAGAAATGACTAGAGTTTTTTGAAAAATTGTAAGTAAATAAAACTAGAATTTTTGGAAAATTTAAATGGTTTTTTACATTTTGATGAAAGTTTAGAAAAATAGTTGTTGAAATAGAAATTTAAAAAAAATCAAGAAGTAGAATTATCTGGATCAATCGAACATTATATAGAAATTTCAGCCAGATTGGTTAACTACGTAAAAAAAACAACTGATATCCGCCAAAAAAATTCTCCAAAAAAGAATTAGTCCCCGCCCTCTGGACCACACAGCTCCAGTGTGAGTCATCATTGCTTATCTACGAATAATACGTGCCAAATTTTAATGCCTCCTAATAAGTTTTTCGATAGGAAAATGTTATGATATAAAAGTGAAATCCGCCCAAAGGCCCAGAAGCCCAGAAAAACATCCTTCCACTTCACCAATTATTTAACCAATTATTTTGGTAAAGACTAAAAAATTGAAAAAAAAATTGAAAAAAATTGTGGGGCGGACAGATGCTTAATTAATTATGCTTAAAAGAATTGGTACTTTTCTCAACACTTTCAACTTTAAATTATTCTAGCGTATTGAAAAACATGTGAGGCATCTGAACGCCCCACAATTTTTTTCAATTTTTTTTTCAATTTTTTAGTCTTTACCAAAATAATTGGTTAAATAATTGGTGAAGTGGAAGGATGTTTTTCTGGGCTTCTGGGCCTTTGGGCGGATTTCACTTTTATATCATAACATTTTCCTATCGAAAAACTTATTAGGAGGCATTAAAATTTGGCACGTATTATTCGTAGATAAGCAATGATGACTCACACTGGAGCTGTGTGGTCCAGAGGGCGGGGACTAATTCTTTTTTGGAGAATTTTTTTGGCGGATAGTAAGATTTTCAAGTCTACTGGAGGGCGATAAGGATGATGTTCAGGGGGGGGGGGGAATTTTTACCAGGTCATTTCAAGATGTAGACAAGTCTTTTGAACTACTCTCTCCCTTCCACTCACGAAAAAATAAGGCTAGTGACCATCTGGGTGTTCCATGAATCATCTGCCAAACACATTTTTTGGATATAACCGGGTGCCACTAAAAACACATTGAGATGAACATGTTGCCTATTTTAAAAATTGAAGGAGCAAATGCTGCTTCTAAAAAAATCACGTCAAAAAATTTTTTCAACCATGGGAATAGATAGTACTTTAAAGAGTGAACAAAATTTCATTTTATGACTTTTTTCCTAACTCTAAAATTGAAGGGGATATAAACAAAAGAAATTTTCAAAAGCTTTTGTTACAAAATAGGTACCTACTTAAGTACTTACCTGTAAATTTGCTGGAAGGTTTTTAGGAACCACCCAATCAAAAACTCCTTTATCAGGTTGGAACGTAGGTATTTGTTATACATTTGGCTGTAAGTAGTCCTTCAGCGGAATTCCAAACTTTACAGTTTCCTTCGCTCTCGACCTATCCTTCAATTGTCTTTATACAGAGAAGAAATAAACTCATTATTGATGATGTGAGACCTACAGACAGAATTTCAATACCTCCATATAATAGGTACGTATAATTATAGACATTTCCCGAAACTTTATTACAGGTACTTACTTAACCTATTTGTACATATAATTACTGTCAGTCGGCCTCCCCTTTGCCCCTACAATCCCTGGTTTACAATTTTGAACGAATTATTTTTATTCTAACGGTGAGAAAATCACCAAGCATTTTTTCCATCCTGTGAAGGGGTCCACTGAGGGAGCTAGAAATTTACAAAGAAAACAAAAATATGTGGCATACCACTTGATGTGATTTAAGGGGTGCTGATTCCGAATTTCAACTCAGTTTCTCGATTTGACTCTTCAGAACCCGACCGTCAACGATATCAGGTTGCATATTGTAATGTTTTCGAGGATCCGTACTCAAATTTCAACTCAGTTTTAAGATTTGGCCTCATTTAACCCTTTACCCTTCTCTACCAATCCTTAAAATCTAACTACATGTGCTCAAAATTTGAAAAAAAAAGTATTTCTTCCCCGAAATGACTTTAGTAGGTATAGATGTCTTTATCCAAAAATATCATCCACATTCATTTTTCATTTTTATAGGTACCTAGACCTACCTAGACCTACCCTACTTTTTGGGTCATGAAAAATATTACTTTTTTCATGTTTTTTCGATATCTTTTTTTTTGGGGGGGGGGGAGGGTTCAGACTACTAGGTCTATCAGCCCATGCCAGCAATAATTAGAATTCATTAGAAACGTATAACACCATTGGTGAACGCTGTCACCTCCTGTATAAAGGAACTTAATGCAGTAATCTGTAAGAAAGCGTGTTTTTTTTTAAAAAAAACTTCTGAAATGTTGTTAGTATGCCCATTTCAATTCATACAAATCATTGCTACCAATTTTCCATCATTATCCCCGTTCAGATCAATTTTTCAACATGAAGAAAATGCATTGTGCACATTTTTTCAAAAATTGAAAACAGCTTGGAAAATTGGCATCGATGATTTCTATGAGTGAAAATATTCCCTAGGTACTATCGTTTTTTTAAAAAAAATCTATTTTTTTACAAATATAGAAAAATTTTTTAAAAATGAGTGCGAATGGTATTTTTTGATAAAGACATCCATGCCTACTAAAGATATTTTGAAAAAATTCTCTTTTTTTCAATTGTTTAAAATTTCTTGAACTGAGTCAGATTTTGGGGCCGTGAGGAAGGGCGAATGTAGAGTCAAAGGGGTAAGGCGTAAGAAACTTCTACCACGTCAGTCAACAGTCAAGTATAAGTTACATATGTAGGTACCTATACCAAGAGATACAAACTACTTACTTCGTCGCTTCGATGTGCTCATAATTTTTCAGAAGGGGTTTATTTGAGAACAACTGATTGAATTCACTTTATAAAGAGAGTAAATATTGGTGGCGAAAAAATAACCCAAAACTCTAACACAATGTTACGAAAAAGTAAGATTATTATAGCAATTGAATATGTCACACGTTTATCCATGATTAGGTACCTAATACCTATTATTCAAAATAAAAAAATCACAGATAACTAACAGATTTACAAAAAAAAATGTTGTAGCTTAAAAAATCAATGGAAGCGTAAAATTACACCCTGTGAAGAAACGATGTAGAATTTAGTGGCCATTGGTTTGGTTTTTTTATTGTTTTATACCTGATTTTTTGTTTGTTTAGTTTTCGATAAAACATCACTGTAAAAAATAAGCTACTTAGACCACATATTCCATATATTCTATATAGTGTTGAAGAACTATCGATAGTTCGGACTATCGATAGTTTCGATATATCGTTAAGCAACTATCGATAACTATCGATACTATCGGTTGAATTTTTTTTAAATGGGAGATTAGATTTCAAGTAATTCGGCAAAATCTTGGAAATTTCGGCAAATTAAAAAAATGTTTGGAAATTTTGCAGCATAAGTAATGAAAAACTGAGCCTCTTAAAATTTCAAGTTAACTGTCCTCTTTCAGAAATTACAATCCAACTCTAAAATTACTTACTCTCAAAGCAACATTTTTCAAAAATTTCGGCCTCGCTGCGCTCGGTCTTATTGAATTTTTTCTTCCATAATTTCAAAACACTCTAAATCCTATAAAAATGATTTTTTTTTTCGTATTTTTCCTCAAAATTATTTCTCATTAAAACTCATTTTCGAGGTTTGGAAATCAAATTTTTCAAAAGCTTCGACCTCGCTGCGCTCGGCCCTGTTTATTTCTTCTTAAATAAGTTTTGAGGAAAGTTGGCCGATTTTTTATTCAAGTTAATTAATTTAAAACATTGTTTTATGGCATTTTGAATTTAAGGTCTTCAAAAATTTTTGCCCTCGCTTCGCTCGGGCCAAATTTATTTCTCTCCTATTCACATTGAAACTATAATCTTTGAAATCAAATAGGCTTAGGAAATTCCATCGGATTTTTCAACTATACATATGTACAATGAAATTACCGAGGGAAATATTGAGGCATGAGCAGGAATGATTCGTTTATTTTTTCACATAAGAAATTTTGTTGTTCATAAGCAGGGATGAGCAAGAATGGCTTTTAACAATGGAAATATATTCGAAAACCCAAGAAATAATTTCCAGGCGTGAGGAAGATTAAAAATTGACCTGAACATGATGTTACTTTTCAAGTTTTATACTCAATTACTCGAACCTATCTCAAAAAAGCAACACTGTTCCGATATATCGATAGCGAAATTTCACTATCGATAGTCTATCGATAGTCATCACTATCGATACTATCGAAATACTATCGATAGTTCTTCAACACTAATTCTATACGGTCTAACGAAGGAGGTCACAGAACTGTCCCCACGAAATATGAATGAAAGGTGGTCTATTTTGTCGCCCGCGACGCGAATATCAAAATTCCAAATTGCTGGGTGCCCGTTTTGAAAACTGATCCAAGGCCGCTATGCGATCGAAATTTCGATTTTACATGGATTTTTACATGTGTTTTAAATGGAGGAAAATTTTTTTCTCGGAAATCATCATTTGTTGTGACCAATTGATAGTTCGTGTCGAGAGAAACAAAAAATATGATATACACATTTTGCCTAACTCCAGTATTGCAGGGGCTAATATGTATAAATTTAATATAGAGACCCTTCAATTCTTGAGTTAGGCAAAAAGTGTATATCATATTTTTTGTTTCTCTCGACACGAACTATCAATAGGTCACAACAAATGATGATTTCCGAGAAAAAAATTTTCCTCCATTTAAAACACATGTAAAAATCCATGTAAAATCGAAATTTCGATCGCATGGCCTAGACCAGTTTTCAAAACGGGCACCCAGCAACCTGGAATTTTGATATTCGCGTCGCGGGCAACAAAATAGACCACCTTTCATTCATATTTCGAGGGGACAGTTCTGTGATCTCCCTCTAAGATAAACTACAGGGTGTCTAAGTCTAATTGAACCACAGACGCACTCAAAAAAATAAATAATAAATTTTATTAAACGTAATAATAAAAAGGCACCATTCACAAAACTAGTAAAATTTATTCAAAAAATAATAATATTTATCGCAAAATAATAATATTTATCGCAAAATTGACAAACTTTATTTTCTATGCAATAAACTTTACCAAATTTCGTGATAAATTTTATTATTTTTTTTGATAAAAATTGCTAATTTTGCGAATGGTGCCCCGTTATTATTTTTTTTGGATAAACTTTTAGCCCAGGAATTATAGCAAAATTTTTACGCGAACCTCGGAATCGTTGGGGGAAAGCTGAATTTTACATTATTTGTACATAACAGCCTACCAAACATACTCCTAAAAGTTGCACCCCCCAACTCGCCGGCTACCCCCGCAAGAGGTCAATAACCTTTGCGAATATACGTTTTTTGACTGTAGCGCTGAAAGGAAGGGTCGGAGAGGGAAAAAGGGTGAAATAAAAAATGTTCTATGTGAAATTTCCTACAAACTTGACCGGTTCAGTTGTTCTCAAAATTGCAACATTCGACTTACAGTGGGGGTTAAACTTTTTCAACTTGGAAAAAAGATGTTGAAAAAATTGATTTTTTTTTTGTAATTTGAAGTTAGGAGAGGCTCAAAAATATATTGTCAAAAGTTGCATCCGGCAACTTGTGAGCCACCCCCGTATGAGGTCAATAACCCCTGCGGATATACGTTTTTTGACTGTAGCGCCAAAAGGAAGGGTCGGAGAGGGAAAAGTGGTGAAATAAAAAATGTTGTACGTGAAATTTCCTACAAACTTGACCGGTTCAGTTGTTCTCAAAATTGCGACATTCGACTTACAGTGGGGGTTAAACTTTTTCAACTTTGAAAAATTTTGAAAAAATTGATAATTTCCCGTGTAATTTTAAATTAGAATGGGCTCAAAAATATAATGTCAAAAGTTGCACCCCGCAACTTACGAGCCTCCCCCGTATGAGGTCAATAACCTTTGCGGATATACGTTTTTTGACTGTAGCGCCAAATGGAAGGGTCAGAGAGGGAAAAGTGGTGAAATAAAAATTTTTCTACGTAAAATTTCCTACAAACTTGATCAGTTTAGTTGTTCTCAAAATTGCGACATTACACTTACAGTGTGGGTTTAACTTTTTCAACTTTGAAAAAACTTGAAAAAATTGATAATTTTCCGTGTAATTGCCGGGTGCAACTTTTGACATTATATTTTTGAGTCCATTCTAATTTAAAATTACACGGGAAATTACCAATTTTTTCAAATTTTTTTAAAGTTGAAAAAGTTTAACCCCCACTGTAAGGCGAATGTTGCAATTTTGAGAACAACTGAACCGGTCAAGTTTGTAGGAAATTTCACGTACAACATTTTTTATTTCACCACTTTTCCCTCTCCGACCCTTCCTTTTGGCGCTACAGTCAAAAAACGTATATCCGCAGGGGTTATTGACCTCATACGGGGGTGGCTCACAAGTTGCCGGATGCAACTTTTGACAATATATTTTTGAGCCCCTCCTAACTTCAAATTACAAAAAAAAAAATTAATTTTTTCAACATTTTTTTTCCAAGTTGAAAAAGTTTAACCCCCACTGTAAGTGGAATGTTGCAATTTTGAGAACAACTGAACCGGTCAAGTTTATAGGAAATTTCACGTACAACATTTTTTATTTCACCACTTTTCCCTCTCCGACCCTTCCTTTCAGCGCTACAGTCAAAAAACGTATATTCGCAAAGGTTATTGACCTCTTGCGGGGGTAGCCGGCGAGTTGGGGGGGGTGCAACTTTTAGGAGTATGTTTGGTAGGCTGTTATGTACAAATAATGTAAAATTCGGCTTTCCCCCAACGATTCCGAGGTTCGCGTAAAAATTTTGCTATAATTCCTGGGCTATTTATTTTTTTTGAATAAAATTTATTTTTTTTGAATAAAATTTATAATTTTTTGCAACACTTTCTATTCATTTTTCATTCTCCATTTTTCTCAGTGCGTAAAAGCGGAAAAATCCCGTTCTTTTCCTCACCCCTCACTAACATCCTATTTTCATTTGATTTCAATTGTGCGAAGAAGAAAATTTTGTCCTCCTTTCCCTGAAAAAAATCGATGGAATGGTTGAAAAACGCCCTACCATGCCATAGTCCTGTTTTTCCAGGTTTTCGAGATTTTCGTTTCTATAGAAATGGCAAAAATCAAATACACAAGAAAATTTTATCTAAAAAACAGGGATGCGAGAACGCACGAGAACAAAGAACAAAGAACCAAAAAGAACCAAAAATTTTGAGAACGAGAACGAGAACAAGAACAATGTTGAAAACATTAAAAGAACAAGAACGAGAACGAGAACGATAAGTGAAGAACGAGAACGAGAACAAGAACGATGATTTTGCATTTTTTTTCAATTTTTTGCTTGAAAAATGCCGATATTTTTGAGTTTTGAGAAAAATAAAGAACCAAGAACCAAAAAGAACGGAAAATTTAAAGAACGAGAACGAGAACAAGTTTTGAAGAACAAGAACGAGAACGAGAACGATATTAAATATTATTGAAGAACGAGAACAAGAACGGGAACGACTTATGAAGAACAAGAACGAGAACGGAACCAAAATTTCATCGTTCTCGCATCCCTGCTAAAAAACAACAAATTTTTCGGTAATTTTTTCAGAAAGGTTGCTCTTTGCTCTTAACACCTCGACAAGATGTAACTTTCACTTCCGTTGAAATTGAAAATTCTTAAAAATGATGCAATAAAATAGCCAAAATTCCGAACGGGGAGGAATCGCAAAAAAATTTCCAGAATTTTTTTACCTCAAGGGAGACCATCTGAAAGGGTAAGAATGAAAATCGGAGCTGAGACGAATTTCACCTCTTATCCGGCTAGACCGTACAATAAAATATACCTAGAGTCGAATCAGATTTTAAACAGTACCTACCCAATTACGAGTACAATTATTTTCAAAGTACCATACTTATGTATTTAAAAATTTGATGAATATATGTAGGTACAATTCTCTGAGCAGAATTTGAAAAAAAAAATACAGTTGATGAAAGCATCCATTCTTCGATACATCAGTTTGCCTTTTTCTAGGTAACCCGAACAGTTTTTTTTCGTTTCTTTCGTTTCTTTTTCTTTCGTTTGATGACGGTTGGCACGGTCGGTCGCAGAGTTGGTAGATATTCCATTAAATTGAAATAATTTACCGCATATAAAAATAGAGGAACGGCCAACAATAGTACGAGAAATATTAAAATGGATCCATGTAAAAGTGGAGGAATCGATAACACAGCGTCTAAAATTATTGCGAAATAAGGTAATACTCCGAATTTAGACGATGTAAGGTTCTTTTTCGGAAGATGTGGCGGCGTAGGTTTTGTAGGTATTATCGGTGTACCCGTGGGTTGTGGAGGTTTCGGTCCTCTCGCAGAACAATTCTTATGTATAACTCTGGCCGATTCCAAAATCTGTTCCGAACAGTTCCGTTTCCTCACTAAAATAAAATAAAAATTATGAATATTCTACCTTGACTTGCTTAAAATTCCGCTTAAGGCCAGAATATCGTGAAATGCGTGATCTCATAAATTGAATGGAAATTACCCGGTTCAAAGCATTCAACATTTTGCACTCCTTCAAGCTCAGTTTCGTTGGCCCATTTTTTCAACATAACGCAATCACAATACCCATCAATGCTAACATAATGAGAACCGGGAGGAAAATCTAATAATAAAAACCATAATTGACAAAGTGGTGCTAAATTTTCAGCATTCATATAGCGCAATGGATTTCCATTCAAATTCAATATTTTTAATGAACTTGGCACGGCAAGTTTTGGTATTTGAATAAGCTTATTATTCACGGCATACAATTCTTCCAAGTATTTGAGCCGTTCAACATTCAGATGTTCGTAATTATTTTGACCAAAGTCTAAAATTTTAAGTTGTTCTGGTAAGTTCACTACATTCTGATCATCTAAAAAACAATTTTTCATTTCGAGATGTTCCAACATAGGTAAATTTACGAACATCTGTAACAATGCTTCCTTAATTCCTGGAATCAAATAAGGTGCTTCATTTGAAAGCGTAATTATAATAACGTTCGCCATGAGGATGCGTTTTAATTGAGGATACGGTTCAAACATGTCCGATGTGAGAGAAACTCCACTCATTTTGTAACCATCATTAGCCGATTCTGGCACTTCTGGTCTAAGATCAATAACCTGTTATGAAATAAACTGATAGGTAATTAAGATTAATAGGTAGTTAATTCTTGCCGATCTCGATGCTAAAATAACAAGACATTTTTACCGCTAATTTGAAGAAGAGACACCCTCTGCTGCTAGATTTTACCCAATACATATGGGATGCGATTTTAAGCAACGGCGAAAAAGGGTGTCATCACGACGATAGTAGGAACTTTTAACAACGAGAAAAATAGTATACCATGTCTGCATAATGAATTGACATTTTTCAAACGACAAAATAATTTATTGCGCGACAAATTTAAAAAATCACTACATGCATTATATTAGTTTGAACAACTATAAAATACCTACAATTCACGACATTACTTTTTAGCTCCAAAAATGCTATTTGAGCAACAAAAAAAAATTTCAGTGACAAAAAAATGAGGCAAAGGAATCAAAATTTTCTATCAGAGATCAAATTCTTCCTTCTTCAGGTACGATTTTCATTATCTTTCCAGATAAAAACTTTCTGAACTAAAAATTCAATTTTAGTAATTATTGAGAGGATAATTTTTTTGAAAGTCTGGAAAAGTCAAAGAACTTTGGTATTTTCACTTCAAATTTAGAAAATTTGTAAAAACTGCGAAATTTCACCTAAAGTAGCTTCATCTTCTCCTTCACAAAAAAACGAATAAGTATTGATAACAACAAAAAACAGTAGATTGAGGGGGCAAGATGGACATATGCAGGAGAACTGAAAAATTAAATTGTTATGAAACCAGAATTGCTTGAAAATCATTTTTTCAAGTATAAAATTAAGGATTTTTTTTTCAAAATATCTCATTGACTACCTGTTTTGACTATGTGACTGTGAAAAAATACGTTCAACAATGCCATTATTTTCAAAATCCGAGGGAGAGAAGTCCCTCAAATTTGAGATCTCTCAACTCGTGTTTTCGCATTTTCCCTCAAAACTACCTAAAAATCACATTTTTTCAACTTTGCACAACCTGCCGACCTTCCAACTGAATTTTTATTACGATTTTCGAAATATACGGGTAGATTACCATGTTTATTGACCTTTTTCAGTTTTCTATACCACTACTCTGAGTGAACAGAAGGGTCTAAAGGTACTGAAATTGGACCAATTTTTCACATTTTTGGGTAAAAATCACAATTATTTAATTATATACGAGATAATGTTTATGGGCCGAAGTTTTTTGTGCGATGTCTGAGTAGTATAGGTTCAATACAACAAATACAGGCCCAGAGGCACTTCGCATCCCTCCCTCTGTGGGGGGGAGTCATTTTTGACTGGCATTTTGCCCAATTTTGATTACTTGAGTAAAGTGAAATTAGTTTTACATTTTTTTTCATCGCCTAATCGTGGAGTAAATTGCTGATTAATATTATCTAATGTTGCTGAATTAACCCCGATGCCTTTTCTCCCCTTTCATTTTTCCGAGGGTTCACGGTCCACTCTCTATCTTAAAAACGAGTGTAGCGCCTCCCCTGTAGGTTTTCATACTACAAAAATTATTCCTCAACACATTGAGGTTGGTACATACTGCAATGGACACTCCACCTGTGTCCATAGGACTTGCACTAGCTTTTCTGTTTCAGGGGAGGGGGGAGGAACATTTTTACAAAAAAATCGTCATACGTATCAAACCTATGTAGATTTCAATTTGCAAATCGATATGATAAGAAAAAGATATTCAGTCATTACAAACCTTACAATGTGATTAATTCTACTTAATTAAAAAGAAAATTCAAAACATTAAACTTGATAGAAAATTAACTTTTCAATTTTTAGACGTTTCATTTCATTTTGACAGAATTCGTGCCTACTAAATTTCAAAGTTTCAGATTTGAGACGATTTTATTTGTAAAAATGCCCCCCCCCCCAATAGGCTCACCCCTGCTCGCCCCTTAGCCTTAATTCCAAAATCGATAACGTATTTGAAATCAGCGTCTTTGAAAAGCTAGATTTCAATACGTATATCGATTTTTTATCAAAACATTACCCCTTTCCGTAAATAGTCATCCCCTCCCAATTGAATTTAATGAAAAATCATTGACTGATATGGATTCAGCAACATTAGAAAATATTAATCAGTAATTTACTCCACGATTAGGCGATGAAAAAAATTGTAAAACTAATTTCACTTTACTCAAGTAGTCAAAATTGGGCAAAATGCCCGTCAAAAATGACTCCCCTCCCCCCAGGAGGGATGTGGGGTGCCTCTGGGCCTGTATTTGTTGTATTTGACCTATACTACTCAGACATCGCACAAAAAACTTCGACCCATAAACATTATCTCGTATATAATTAAATAATTGTGATTTTTACCCAAAAATGTGAAAAATTGGTCCAATGTCAGTACCTTTAAACCCTTCTGTTCACTCAGAGTAGTAAGGTCAATAAACATGGTAATCTACCCGTATATTTCGAAAATCGTAATAAAAATTCAGTTGGAAGGTCGGCAGGTTGTGCAAAGTTGAAAAAATGTGATTTTTAGGTAGTTTTGAGGGAAAATGCGAAAACACAAGTTGAGAGATCTCAAATTTGAGGGGCTTCTCTCCCTCGGATTTTGAAAATAATGGCATTGTTGAACTCAGCAGGAATCAGACGTATGGAAATGACACCAAAAAAAGGCCGATAGCCCAATTTCGAAAAATGGGGGGCAGAACCTCATTTCAAACCTCCCCCTCCCCCTACTATGGGGTTTGGGGATTGCCTCCAGGGCTCAAAAACTTTTTCATGATGTCCTTGTTCGCCATACCAAATTTCACATTTCTATCATTGTTTGCCGTTTATGTCCAAAAAAATGCAATGTGCCACTGGACTACTACACCTCATTTGGACGTGCAAATGCTTGTCGTGATGACGCCCTATGCTGGCGTGCAAAAAAATATTTCCTATACATATGGATTATAGCAGTTTGGATAGGTGACAAAAAAATTTTTTAACTACAACTCAACAAGTCACCAATGAGACTCTTTGAGATTTTTCTCGAATTGTAAAAATTATATTTTTCAGGTAGTTAAATTTTTATCTCTTGAATTCTAGTTTGCTAAAAAGTGTCTCATATGCAAAGAATTAAGTATTTTGGTTCACTGTCATTTTCCCGAAGCCAAAATCCCAAAAGGACATTTTCCCGAATAAGATTTTTCACGAAAAAATTTTTCACGAATCCGTTTTCCCGAATACCAAAATCCCGAATACAATTCTCGAATTACCTTTTTCCCGAATGCAAAAATCCCGAATAAAGAATTTCCCAAACGTAAAAATTCCAAATATAAAATTTCACGAATCTCCTTTTTTATTATTTCTATGGAACAGTAGTTTTTTTTCATCCTCCGGAGGTTTTTGATAGTTTTTCAAGGGGTAAAACCACTAAAAAATGGCATAAAATTTCAAAAATCAAATTTTTTTCTAAAAGTTGGTCAAAATTGATGACACCTTGAAGAAAACTGATTTTTTGAATGTGTTTTCTTTTATTTGTATGGGGCTTGGGCCAGGGCCTGGGCAGCACCCCTGACAAAAATTTTTTTTATATATTTTTCAAAATTATCACAACTTATCTCAGTAGGTACATATACCTACGTATTCTTTCTTCTGAAAACTCATTTTCTATGTTTGAAAATCAAATTTTTCAAAAAATGTTATTACAAAGTACCTGTAAATTTGGTGGAAGGTTATTAGGAACTTTAACAACTGGATCATTATTATCATAATCTGTAACACATTTGGCAGTAAGCAATCCTTCAGTGGAATTCCAAACTTTACATTTTGCATCTTCAATTTTTGTTTCTTCGTTGAACACGGTCTTTATACAGAGAAAAAATAAACTCAGTATTGCTAACGTGAAACCTATAAACAGAATTTCAATCGGTACTAACTCAGGGAAAAATTGTCAGGCATGGGCAGCCCTGAAAAATGGCCGCGTTTGAGCAGGTGTGATCGTACCTGATCAGGCATGAGCAGGACAATAAAAATAAGGGTTTTGGATAAATTAATTTCATTGTTAGAAGCCAGGCCTGCTCTGGCCTGCCCAATTGCGGCCATTTTTCATTACTCATCAGGCCTGAGCGGGGTGATCCAGTCATGCTCATACCTGATTGTACCTGAAGATTTTTCCCTGGGATACCTAATTAATTACAGAAATTTTTCCAAAAAATTATTATATCTAGGTACCTACTTTACCTTATGTATATGTATTGAAGATCTTCTAAATCTACGACGAAAAAATACACCTTTTGGGTCAAATTTTGATTTTCAAAGTGTCAACATACCTAATTAATTTACAGCCCAATGAAGTTCATGGACTTACGTTGTTTTGAAATTGAACGTCATTTTCGACCATAAAAGTTGTTTAAAATTTCTCCGGAAGGGCTTCTAAAGTTGGAAAATATTTAGAATGATGTAATTTGACAAAACGTCGCGCTAATGCTAAAACCAGCTAAGTGCCATTTTTTTCAAAATTGAGGTTTTTAGAATTTTGGGCTCTTTGTATCAAGCTGCATCGATTTAAAATATAAAAAACGTAAATTAATTAATTTAAACCTAAAAAAATGAGATTGAAATTTGCAAAGTCCATAAGCGCAATGCATATATTGTTACGTTTTTTGCCTTTCCTGTAAAAAAAAAACAATTTGGCACTTAGCTGGTTTTCGCATTAGTGCGACGAAAAGCTCCGTAAAAAGTTCAATTTAACGCCCAAAATGTATTTCTAAGAAAGAAATTAAAAATCCGTAAAATCCGCCTACATTGAGGTAAAAAACTGAAAATTGGAGATACAATATTTTCGACCTCCTGAATCGATTGGAAGCGGTTTCAAGACGTTTCGGAGGCACCAGAAAATTTTGGATTGCATTTTCAAAACGTCTGATTCAACGAAATGTGGTATCATGCTCAATCGATACAGAATGCAACATACCATCAGAATCGACAATAACATAAAAATCGCCTAGAATGGGAGTGCGTTGTTTTGCAAATGTCTGGTTCAAGTGCAGATGTCTTTATCCAAAAATACCATTTACATTCATTTTTCATTTATGTAGGTACCTACCTAGACCTACTCTAGACCTACTCTACTTTTTGGAGTCATTAAAAAATGAGTGTGAATGGTATTTTTTGGTAAAAACATCCATACTAAAGATATTTTGAAAAAAAAAAATCAGTTTAACATTTCTTGAACTCAGACCGATTTTGGGGTCTAGTGAGGAAGGATGAATGTAGAGTCAAAGGGGTAAAGGTTAAGAAACTCCTACCACGTTAGTCAAGGTCTAGACAACTTTCTAGCTATGTTTGTTATTCAAAACGATTAGCCCATTCCTCACAGTTTGCCTATAAATTACATATTATGCACGTCCGATTTTGAGGCCTGGCGAGGAAGAGTAAATATATTGTCAGAGAATATGAGTGAAATTTTCACCATGTAGTATCTTCTTTGACTTTTGAAAATAATTCTAAACGATCACACCAGTCCACACAGTCCATCCAAGTATAAGTTACATAATCACTATACCTACCACTAGATACAAACTACTTACTTCGTCGCTTCGATGAGCTCATAATTTTTCGAAAGGGGTCTATTTGAGAACAACTGATTCAATTTACTTTATAAAGCGAGTAAATATTGGAGAGGAAAAAATTGCCCAAAGCTCTAACACAATGTTACGAAAAAGTAAGATTATTATAGCAAGTGAATATGTTACACGTTTATCCATGATTATAGGTATTATTCAAAATGGAAAAATCACAGATAACAAGATTTACAAAAAAAAAAATTCGTAGCTTAGGCAGTATTCACAAGCTTTGGAAATAAGAAATAAGAACTTTACTCTAATTACGTCCAATCAGAATTAACTGTTTCAAACATAGCCAAATATTTTTCATGAAGTCGCTATTCTCATTGGTTAAAAAAAATGAGGTAATTACGGTAAAATCTTTGATTATATATATTACATGGATTGCTAGTTCAATAGTTAAAAAACGTGTTTTTTGAAACAGAAAAAAGAAAAGATCGAAACGAAGTGCGCATGCTTGAAAATTATTTGAAATTTGTTTGTTTTTGATACAAAATTCTCGCCGTTTGATTGGATAATTGGGAGAAATAAGTGGCTGGAGAATGTTTTGTTGACATCTTGGATTAATGTTTTGAACTTTTGAATGATAGAAAATGTTTAAATTTAGAATTTCTCAACAAGTTGTTATGAAAATTTTATTTAATCAAAGTGAAGTGATTGAAAAATTCTTAAATCCGTCGAATTACAATGTTTTTGGGATTCTTTTAATGGTAATTTATTAATTTGTGGCTTAAGATTCAATTCAAACACAATGTCAACAATTGACGCATGCGCTTCCCAATTCTGTCTTTTCTTTTTTCTGTTTCAAAACACCTGATATGAACTAGCAATCCATGTAATATATATAATCAAAGGGTAAAATTCTTATTTAGCGAAAATTATCCTGTGAAGAAACGATGTAGAATTTAGTGGCCATTTGTTTGTTTTTTCATTGTTTTATAGTTTTTTATTTGTTTAGTTTTCGATAAAGCATCACTGTAAAAAATAAACTACCCATCATGTATCATTCTACATATATGAGCCTTAGGGTGGTCCTTATTTTTAAGTTAAAGCAATTTTGCGTACCCCCCCCCCCCCCCCCAACGTTTTTCCTTTTTATGAAAAAATAATTCCCTATTTTTTTATTTTTTAAAATAAAAACACGTGCCTGTAAGCCCTTCAATATCCCTCATAATCAAAGTTCAAAAAATGAAAAAATACCAATTTTTAACAAACATTTTTACAATTTTAATTTTTGTGCCCAAACCCCTCCAAGTGATTCATTATTCATGAAAAAGACTCGAAAACACTTTTTAGCCCCTTCCTATGTTGATTAAAATGAGTCCTGAAAGTGGTAAAAATTTGGCAATCTTCTGTATAGTATAGTTGATATAGCTCCAAAGGGAGGTGGACCCGGGCGAAAAATGATTTATAAGCCTTTTTTGCTGAAAATGGTCCAAGACCATGCCCTGAGCAATATATAACAACTCGCCCCCAAACTTGTTGCTTTCCCCTCTACGGTGGATCAAGGCCCCCAAAATGTGGTTTTTGCTTCTCCCTCCGCAGATCTTAATTTTGGGGTAAAATTAGTTTAGTAGCTTTTTAATCTACCTATACTTACCGCAATACCTACAAAACGTCACTTTAAACAAAATTTTAGCGTCAAGAGGGAGAGACCTATTACCATTTAAAGTTAACCACCTTCAGGAGGCTTACAGAAATATCGCAGTTGATAATCAATGCAAAGGATCGAATTCGCCGATTTTGTGATTTTATAGGGCAAATATTTATTTTTAGCGTCCCATTGCTAATTTGTCATTCCCATCCCTCCCTAAACAACCCCTACCCACACTCTCACCCCCTTATAAGTAGATATGTACTGTAGGGAAATTAATTTTTTGTGACAGAAAACCCTAAATTGACTTGATCAACAACAGATTTCGGGAGGCCGGGTGATTATATTTTGTTTAGGGCATGGTCTTAAGACTATTTTCAGCAAAAAAAAGTCTATATCATTTTTCGCCGGCTTACGTCTGCTTACGTCCTCCTATCAATATTGTATGTACTACATGTACTTATTACTTACTTACCTACAGAAAATAATAGCACTTAGCTGTTTTGAATACAGTACCGGTACTACTTATTTGTAAGGGAAGGGGATCAAAAATTTTCTAAACTTAATTTTTATGAAAAAAAAAGGAATTGAAAATAATAAGTTTGGCTTTGGTCATTTCGCTGTATTTTTCAATTTTCTTCAATTTTGGAATTTTGTGGGCTTACAGACATGTGTTAATATTAACTTTGGCGGCCAAAAATTTCAGGGAATTATTTTCTCATAAAAAGGAACTAGGTACATTGAGGAGGGTACGAGAAAAATTCAAAAAAAAATTTTCTCAAGTAAAAATAAGGACCACTCTAATGAGACTGGATATAGAAACCACCCTTAGGTGTCAAAAATTGGTTTTTGAGTTGACACTGATTTTGGTCTTTTCAGAAAGGGACTCAACGGGGAAGCTTAACTCAAAAGCGGGGGAAAATTCGAAAATAAATCCTGATCGATCACTCTACCAAACAAAGCGTCTAAATACTTATATCGTTTAAAAATGTCGAATTAAAAAAAAAATTAAAATTGAATAAAAAGTAGTCAAAACATGTCAAATTATAATAACCTCACCTACGACCTTAGGTATGTCTTGTCACTTGTCAGTTCAATTACCTAAGCAAAAGGGTCTTGTCGGATAAGAGATGAAATCCAATCCCATAGGTATTCGTCATTGGTATTCGTGTTCGGATGCGTCCATAGGTACCCTACCTACCTATGAAATTAGGCATACCACATTCAAATGAAAGCTGTTAGGTTTTCGAGATTTTCGTTCCTAAAGAAATGGCAAAAACCAAATACACAGGGAAATTCTAACTAACAAAAAAAAACAAATTTTTAAAAATTATCATAAATACACCTCGACGAGATGTAACTTCCTTCACTTCAGTTGAAATTAAAAATTCTTGAAAATGAAGTAATAAAATGATCAAAATTCCGAACGGGGGACGGAATTGCAAAAAAATTTTCCAGAATTATTTTACATGAAGGGGGCCGCCATCTGAAAGGATAAGATTGAAAATCGGAGCTGGTGGATTTCACCTCTTATCCAGAAACCGCACAATAAAATATAGAATCGAATCTTATTTTAAATTCTAAACAATAATTAGGGAGTAAAGTTATCTTCAAGGTACTATATTATGTATTAAAAGATTTGATGAATATAGGTAGGTACAATTCTCTGAGTAGAATTTGAAAAAAAAAAATACAGTTGATGAAAACATCCATCCTTCAATACATCAATTTGCCATTTTTTTAGGTAACCTGAACAGGTTTTTTTCGTTTCTTTTTCTTTCGTTTGATGACGGGCGGCTCGGTCGGTCGCAGAGTTGGTAGATATTCCATCAAATTGAAATAATTTACCGCATATAAAAATAGAGGAACGGCCGACAATAGTACGAGAAATATTAAGATGGATCCATGTAAAAGTGGAGGAATCGACAACACAGCGTCTAAAATTATTGCGAAATAAGGCAATACTCCAAGTTTAGACGATATAAGGTTCTTTTTCGGAGGAAATGGCGTAGATTTCGTAGGTATTAACGGAATACCCGTGGGTTGTGGAGGTCTCGGTCCTCTCGCAGGACAATTTTTATGTATAGCCCTGGCCGATTCCAATATCTTTTCCGAACAGTTCCGTTTCCTCCCTGAAATAAAATAAAAATTATGAATAAATTCCGCTTAGAGGCCAGAATATCAAGAATATCATGAAATACATGATCTTATAGATTTATTGAGAATTACCCTCGTCAAAGCATTTAACATTTTCTATTCCTTCAAGCTCAGTTTCGTTGGCCCATTTTTTTAACATAACGCAATCACAATACCCATCAGAGCCAACATAATGAGAACCAGGAGGAAAATCTAATAGTAAAAACCATAATTGACAAAGTGGTGCTAAGTTTTCAAAATTTATAATCTGCAGTGGATTTCCATTCAATTGCAATATTTTTAATGAACTTGGCACGGCAAATTTTGGTATTTCATTAAGCTTATTATTCGTGAGATACAATTCTTCCAAGTATTTAAGGTGTTCAACATTGATATGTTCGTAATTATTGTGACCAAGGTCTAAGATTTTAAGTTGTTCTGGCAAATTCACTACATACCGATCATCTAAAAAACAGGATTTCATTTCAAGATGCTCCAATGCAGTTAAATTTACAAATATCTGTAGCAATGCTTCCTGAATTCCTTGAGTAACGAAATCTAAGGGAAAGATAACTGAAACCAAAATTTCATAAACGTTCGCCATAAAGATACGTTTTAATTGAGGATATGGTTCAAACATGTTCAATTCGAGCGTAAGTCCACTTCTTTTGTAATATTCATCAGCCCATTCTGGAGTTTCTGGTCTAAGATCAATAACCTGTTAAAAAATAAACTGATTAGGTATAATATATTACGAATAATGGTTAGGTAATTCTTGCCGATCTAGATGCAAAAAAAACATAATATTTTTACCGCTAATTTGGAGAAAAGACATCCTTTGCTGCCCGCTTTTACGCAATTTATTGCTAAGTGGATTAACAGTTTAGATAGGTAACAAAAAAAAATTTAAGCGACAACAGAACAAGTCATCAATGAGGCTCTTTGAGACTTTTCTCGAATTGGAAAAATGATATTTTTTAGGCAATTCAATTCTCACCTTTTGAATTCCAGTCTGCTGAAGAGTATCTCACAATGCAAAGAATATTTGAGCTCTTACACGGAATTTACTTCGCAGTTTTTCAACAGGGGTGTACCTACTGATAAGGAGTTGGGGGATGGAGGTAACTCACTCCACGTCGCGTCGTAAATACTCATGCACTCTCATGTTTTTTTGTAGAAAATCAGAATTAAATGATAATTTTCTACTATCATCCACGTTTTCCTAAGTAGAAAAAATTGAACAGTTCTGTACTTTTACGTTGTTTTTTTAAATTATTAGGTATTACGAAAAAGCAATCAAGTTTTTCAAAAACTTTAGGGTCGCTGCACTTGGCCTTATTGTACTTATTTTTCTTTCTACCTATTGCTTTAAAATAGTCCAAATCAAGCAAAAATATTCTTCATATTTTTCTCAAAATTATCACAACTGATCTCAGTACATACATATTCCTTCTTCTAAAAATTCAATTTCAATGTTTGAAAATATAATTTTTCAAAAACTTTCATTACAAAGTAGGTACCTGTAAATTTGGTGGAAGGTTTTTAGGAACTCTAAAACGTTGATCAGTAACGTTTCTATTTGTTAAACATTTAGCCGTAAGCAGTCCTTCAGTGGAATTCCAAACATTACATTTTTCTTCTGGAATTTCCCCGTTACTCTCGGTGTTCATACAGAGAAAAAAAAATAAACTTACTATTGGCGATGTAAAACCTACAAACAGAATTTCAATAGGTACCTAATTAATTATAGACATTTTCCCGAAACATTATTTTAAGTACTTACCTTATCTACATGTATTATTGGATCTTCTAAATCTAGGTACTCAATTTTGAATCAATCAAAAGAAAAAGCACCCACCCGAACAATGAGAGTATCTATATCTAGTACCTGCTACCTACCTACCTACTGACTTGCCGCAAAGCTGGTATAAACAAGTGAAATGGAAATGATCTCTTTTGATCGTGAAAATTTGATAAAAAAAAAATCAATTTTTAAAAGCTTTGTTTTGCATTACCTATGGTCTGTTTCCGAATTTAAGAGGAAATCAGCTTATACGATGAAAAACTATAAATTCAAGTCAATATCCATTAAGTAGGTACGCAATGAAAATGGATTCAAAGTTGCTGAAATTGTTAAAATTCATCTAAAAGAGTATCATATTGAAAACACATTAATATCGTCATAACTACTTCTGACAGAATATTCAATTGTTTGAAATTGGTTTTTAAAAAAATACATAAAAATGTTAATATAACGTACGCATTGAAAATCTCGTCAGATGGTTATACGTTAATGATTTTTTGAATGAAATTTGTTCCTTTTCATTAGGTACCTAGACCTACTTACTAACAGCGACGTCTATAATTTTAATATGTATAATATAGCTGAATATAAAATCTACTGATTTTTTTTTAATTTCTAAAAAGGTGGAAACGCTTAGGTAAACACAAAATTTTTTAAATTTTTATCGTGGTTAAATTTATTCTGTGGTTTGAAAAACATTTTTCGTTTTATTTTTTTTGAAAATCAAGAATTTACATATTTGGCTAGGTAAGTAGGTATGTAATATGTATATACATCTTTTCAACCAAAAATGAAATCGAATTGACCGCCTATTGGTTCAAAAGGATGCAAAAACTCGAATTAGGTATACTTTTTTAGCTTCTTTCTTTTTTTGGTAGGTACTAAACCATAGTTCTGCCCATTTATAAGTAGAGGGGTCAAAATTTTGTATGGTGAGTTTTCAACTACCAATGTGAATTTGATTCAAAATTACTTACACTTTTTTTTTTTATTCAGTCTGCCCCTTTATGAGCAATCAACATTAAAATTAAGAAGCTATCTGACTCATCTTATCGTCCTCAACAAGAACATTTAAAAGTGCGCATTGCGAATTAGAAGTTTTCAACGGTTAAATTCCAATTGCTCAAGTAGGTAGGTTAGGTACTAGGTAGCTTATTACTACAAAATTGAATCCAAATTTTAATAGAGTTGAATAAATTTGAATTACATTTTTACAAAAAATTTCATGACAATGGTGCCAACTGAATTACCCAAATAACCTTTGTAGCATTTCAAAGTGGTAGTACCACGATAAAAAATTTCAAAAAAAAATCACGAATAATGTAAGTAAGTATAAAAGTTGAGTATTGTGATTAGAATATTTTTTGGATCACTTTTCTGGCTACTGAGTACCTACTGAATGAGCAACCTTTTTCTCAAAAATGTCTTTCAACTCTGAATTGGCTCAAAATTTTTTCTCTACCCTAAAATTTTCTCAAATTTTTTCTTCCTTTTTGAATTTTTTCTCATAATTGGTTTCAATCTTGAAATTTTTGTGGTAGCATTACCATGAAACAATAATTACTCAGTAACCACCAAAAAATTATGTTGTTTTACCTTCTTTTTTTCTTTGAAATTCGTAGAGGGAGCGGGCTGGTGTAGTAAAAAAAATCATCCCCCGACTCCATATTTACCCTTACCGACCAGTTTTTGAAATTTCAACTATATGTACAAAAATTTTAAAAAAAAAACTTAATAATATATACCTATTTTTATCCAAAAATACCATTCACATCCATTTTTCATGTATATAAGTAGGTACCTACCTACCTAGCCACCTTATTTTTCTGGGGAGTTCTTTCAATAAAGACATCCATTCTTATATATTAAAGATTGGAAAAAGCTTAGAAAATCGACGCTGATGATTTTTATAAATTTAAAATATCCACTACATAAGTAACAGCATTCATTTCGGGAGAATTTTTTCTCAATTTTTTACAGATTAATTGTTGATAGAACATGAAAATAGTGATATTTTTCAAGAATTCCTAAAAAGAATATAATAAGATAAAGAAGAAAAATGGGTGCGAATGGTATTTCGGGGTAAAGACGCCCATACTAGAGTTAAATTGAAAAAAAAACAATTTTTTTCATTTATTTTGAATTTTTTGAACAGAGCCAGATTTTGCGACTTGGTAAGGAAGAGTAAATGTGGAGTCGAAAGAGGGAATGAAATGTTAACAATGTCATTTTAAGGTCTAGGCACAAGTTCCTAGCCATGTTTTCTCAGACTTGGAAATAATTCCAAACGATCATTCCAGTCCACACAGTTCATCCAAATACAAGTCACACGCACCAATATAAACATATGTACTTACTTCGTCGCTTCAATGTATTCATTTTTTTTTGGAAAAGGTCTATTTGAAAACAATTGATCCCCATTCACTTTATAAAAATACTAAATATTGATGGAGAAAGTGTTATGAAAAAGAAAGATTTTCATAGAAAATGAATACGTTACAAGTGTATACCCATGATTATCGTTTAAAAAATCAAAATCACAGATAAGTAACAGATCCTATTATACTAAAATCCACTTTCCGAACTTTTCGAATTTTATTTTCCATGGGGACGATCATCGTTAGCGGGCGTAAAATTTTGCCAGCGTCGAAATAAAAATTACTGGTTGCCAAATTCCATGGAAAAATGTAAAAATTTCAACTAGGTAGGTAATTTAGTAGGTAAAAAATTATCTCAGAGCCAATCAGAAGTCAGAAAAAATAAACGACTGTTGGTTAGTAATGAAAATTAATTTTTTTTTTAAAAATAAGCCTTACCATCAATATTCGGCTATTTATTTTTAGAAAATTTAGTCAGTTTTATGAAATAGGTAGGATTTTTAGTAGGATTTGTTGTACGTACCGTTTTTACTTTCCGGACAGCGCGAAGCGTTGTAAGGAAAGTATTGTTTTCGGGTCGAAATTCGTTTTCGCCAATATTGAGTTTAGACAAAATCTGATTTTGTACAAGTTTGTTTTGACCATTTTCCAGGTGATGTTCCGTATGTATGTGTGTATGTATGTATGTATGTATGTATGTATGTATGTATGTATGTGGGACAAAAAAGTGTCTGTGAACACGATTACGCCCGTCCTAATTGATAAATTTCGTTGAAATTAAAATGGGAGTTGAGGTTTGAACAAAGGAAGGCTACGCCAAAATTTCAGATCGATAGGTTCAGTAGAAAAAATTTTACAAGCAATTTAATGCAAAAATCTTTGAGTTTGGTCATTTGCCGCGTTACATTGCATGTAATCGTAATCTAAAACGCGATAATAATTCCTCTCCTTATCGATGGAGAAACGTATTTAGTGAGAAACATATGTATCCCGCGTCAGCATTTTTGTCTTTTTCTTTCAAGATAACTGATATTTTTTCCCGGCAAACATAATGATACACGAAATTGATTTAGTTAATTTTTTTTTTCATGGGCAAAATTCAGACAAGTAGGTACCTACGTTTTTCGCTCGTTGATTTTTTTTACACCTGTCCGGAAAGTTTGTGATGCTTGCATCACTGTTTATTTTACTTTCCGGACAGCGCGAAGCGTTGTAAGGAAAGTATTGTTTTCGGGTCGAAATTCGTTTTCGCCAATATTGAGTTTAGACAAAATCTGATTTTGTACAAGTTTGTTTTGACCATTTTCCAGGTGATGTTCCGTATGTATGTATGTATGTATGTATGTATGTATGTATGCGTTTACAAGGCGTACGTTGTTCGGACTCGCGTTTGACGACTCACGTGCGTTGACCGGACCAAAAACGTTGTTCGGACTTTGGCCAGGTCCGAACAACGTTTTCTCAACGAATTCGTGATCTACGTTCAATTTTAAGCCAGGGAAAATTATCAAAAATGGATTATTTAATATGTCCGAACATGATACAGTACATGTGACACTGAGTTACACCTATACACATCACGCACACCCTGAAATTTGGTGTAAGTGGGTCGAATTTTTACATGCGATGTTCGGACTCCAAATTCTGTCATACTTTGCGGTTGATGTTCGGACCTTCGGTTGCAACGTTGCCATCGGAACATTGGAATTTGCATTAGTCACCTGGTCGCATGATGTGTGATAATTTCTTAGAAATGGTAGTTGGATTTCAACTATCATTCTTTATCACACATCCTTGGTGCTAGGCGCTTCAATTTTGTAACATTGTGTGTGAATGTGAATTTCAAATGCGTTGATCGGACATTCAATTTTCGAACCTGATTTTTTTTTAAATTATAAAGTTAATGGTGCATTTCATCAATTTTCAAAATTAAAATATTCTTAAAACGTGTTTTTTCACGTAGATTCACCTCACGCATTCAGTTTTGGCGATTAAGGTGACGCAAGGGTCAAAAATCGCAAAAACCGTACAGAAAAGTGTTATTTTTGCAGATTTTTCAAATTTTGACCGTTTTATGCGGAAAGAAATGAACCGAGTGAAGAAATTAACATCGGATTCGTGTTCAGCAGGTCAAAATACCCCGATAAACACCCCTTTCGCTATCATTTTACTTTAAATCTCAAATTTCACTTTTTTCACTGATTTTTCATGACTATGACAGTGAATTTTGAGATTTAAAGTAAAATGATCGCGAAAATGGTGTTTATCGGGGTATTTTGACCTGCTAAATACGAATCCGATGTTAGTTTCTTGACGCTCGGTCATTTCTTCCCCCATAAAACGGTCAAAATTTGAAAAATTGCCAAAACAGCAACATTTCTGTTCAGTTTTTCGCGATTTTCGGTCCTTGCACCACCTCCATCGCCAAAACTGAATACGAAAGGTGAATCAACATTAAAACACACACATTTTTGAGATACTTTCAAAAAATAGTTGAACTTCGTTACTGAGGTCTTTTTCACAGTTGAAAATTTTAAATGGCCAAAACCTCATGAAGGAGTGCATTAAAATTGATGGAAAAATTGAGGTAAATACACCTCTACGAGATGTAACTTTGTACCAAAGAACAGAATTGATTCACTTCCGTTGGAATTAAAATTTTTTGAAAATAGTGCAATAAAATGGCCATTGCTTCAAAAGGGAGGGGATGGGGGGCTTAAATTTTCTTACATCAAGTTACATCATCTGGAGGCATTACATCTGAATCGGGGCTGGGGCCAAATTAACCTCTTACCCGGCTATACCCTTTCCTTTTTTTTCAATTTTTGAAGTCCCTAATAGTCCAGGCAAATAAGAGAAAAAAGTACCAACCCCCCAAAAATTAAATCCTGATTTTTTTTCGCGTTTTACTTTTGTAATGGTCCACTACACAATATACAGTACTAAAATGGGCATCCGCACAACCCTCCACTATCTCCAGTGGAGGAGTAAATGTCTGCTAAAAACCGGGTTTTCTTGAGTATCTCGTCAAATGAGCCTCAAAATTGAAAAATAGTTATGAACATTCTTGTTCTACGTGTGATTTCCTATCAGAAAGTTTTTTTGTTTTCTCAAAAACAATCACTTCCTTGACCAAAAATTAAGGGTAAAAAACGCCTATTTTTCAACAATTTACAGCATTTTTGAAAAAAATCGAAACTTTTGTGATCTCCACAAATAAGCTTCAAAATGGAAAAATGGGTATAAAGAATCATGTTCTACGTGTAATTTTTTGTCAGACAGGATCGGTTTTTTTTTTCTAAAACATCCACTACTTTGCCCAAAAATTAAGGGTAAAATGGCTATATTTCCAATATTTAGAGTATTTTTGGATATGATGAAAATACGAATTATACCAGTGAAGAGTAATTTTTTTATATGTACATGCTGGTAGGGTATTCCAAAAAAGGTCACCGCAGGAAGTTCAACCCCTACCATTAATTATAAGGGAGATTATTGAATACTGTACTAATCTCTCTTATAATAACGGTAAGGGGTTAAAGTTCTTGCGGTACCTGTTTTTGGAATACCCTACCAGCATGTATAAAAAATTACTCCTCACTGATATAATTTTGGGTATTTTCAACTTCGTATTTCGGATCATTTCCAAAAATACTGTAAATACCTATTGAAAGAATAGGCGTTTTCAACCTTAATTTTTGGGCAAAGAAGTGGATGTTTTCGAAAAAAAAAGATCCTTTCTGGTAGGAAATTACACGTAGAACATGATTGTTCATAACCATTTTTCCATTTTGAGGCTTTTTTGAGGAGATATTCGCAAAAGTTTCAATTTTTTCCAAAAATGCTGTAAATTGTTGAAAAATAGGTGTTTTTAACCCTTAATTTTTGGTCAAGGAAGTGAGTGTTTTTGAAAAAACAAAAAATCCTTCTGATAGGAAATTACACGTAGAACAAGATTTTTCATAACTATTTTTCAATTTTGAGGCTTATTTGAGGAGATATTCACGAAAACCCGGTTTTTAGTCGACATTTACCCCTCACCTGGTGGTAGCAGAGGGTTGTGAGGGTGTCCATTTTAGTATATTGTGTAGTGGACCAAAGACTCCCTCTTTTTCTTATTGTATTTAGGTATTTTCTTTCTGTAAATCATCAATTTTTCGAAGAATTAGCCCTCGCTTATTTCGGACACATAAAGCCCAAAATATATGTATTATCAGGAATAGGAGTTGAGGATTTTGCCCTCCTTTCAATCCTGAAATATTAATTTAAAAAAATAATGAAGAAATTTCAGATTTTGTTTCCATTTTCCTGAGCTCAGTATGTTTGAATAATTTTTTGAAAATAGTGAGGCTCAAATGACCCCCGATCGCAAAATTAAACTCATTACAAGATTCAGCATTTCAAGTCGCATCTTTTTAGTGCAATTACATAATTTCAGATGAAAAGGATTCAGGGGATTTGAATACAAAAACAAAGTCTTTTGGGAGAATTTCAGCTCAAACTATGTCACCTACCAAAAAAATTAGCGAAATCAAATGACTTTTTCATTTTTCGAACCATCCTATTGTCCATATCCATCATGTTTTTAATTAGAAAGATGGATTCCCTTGAAATCGGGGCGTCTTACAAAATTGCATTTTAGCAATTTTTACCACATTTAAGGTTTGCTTGAGTTCTGTAGGTGTTACTTTCGTCATTACCTAACCAGTAATATGAACATATTTGAAAATGAGTCATTATTTCACCAACAAATTTCTTTCATTTCTCAAAAAATGACTTTTTTGCAACATTGTTTTTACTTGTCTTTTTTTAAAAAAATATTTCAATGTAATTTTCTTCATTTACGTAATTTTGAATGAATTGAATTATGTTTGAAAATGAGGTAGATAATACATAATATCTATCCCCAACTCGCTCATTTATAAATCAGTAAAAATTATCAAAAATCACTGGAAAACAGTCAGAATTGCGGTACAGTAATAAACCCGTGACAAAAATTTACTGATTGCAAACAGTGAAAAAAATTTCTGGAAAATCAGTGAAAATTCACTGAAAAGTCGGTACAATATCTGAAAGTTCATGAAAAACAATGAAATTCATTGAAAAATCAGCGAAAACCACAGAATTTTTCCAATTTCCTCTGTGGTGTAATTCTAACCTTTTTTCAGTGATTTTTCACTGATTCAAAACGAAAGAGTACCCATAGGAAGGGCATGAAACATCCTCTAAAATCATTTAGAATGACATACGTAACTGAAGTACCTAATAAAATACTTTCTCATTCTGAATCAGTGAAAAGTCAATAATGAACAGTCAGAATTGCAGCACAGGAAAAACGAGCAAAATTCACTGATTTTCAGCGAATTTTCACTGATTTTTTTTGTGCTGAAATTCTGACTGTTTCTCATTGTTTTCAATGATTTATAAATAAGAAAGTAGGTAAATTTAAAATTTTTCCTCAAAAAACTGAAATTGTCAAAGAAAACTTTCAAAATCACCAATACTAATTGAATTTCTCCAACAGATTTATCAATTATTCTCAAGTTTTTTGTTTTTAAAAAAATTTACGTCACTCAAAAAATATTATTGAATTTTGAAAAACTTTCGGATGAAATACATTATTTCAATAATTTACCACTTGACTGGGAATTTTCATTAATTTTACAATTTGCATTTCGATTTTCAACTACTTTACAAAATTTTAAAGTGTTTTAAATTTTTAAATAAAATTAAAATCATGCTTCTTTTCATTTACAGTAAATAATTTGATATTTCATTTTCAAGCTAAGTAAAATGTTAGTAATTATTGTAATTTTTTTAAATGATTTTCCACGAATTTTCTCATTTTTAAAGATTTTTCCATTTGATTTACATAATTTTAGGTTATTTTGAGAATGCTCAAACGTTTTAGGGGGGATTAAATTCCAGGGTCTTCAGCTGTTAGGCTGTTACCTATACCTAATAGTTTCATTTTTTTAAAATCAGGTGATCATAAAACTTTACAAATTAATCCATAAATTGTTGAAAAAAATACAATGATCGCGAATATATTTCTCTTCAAAGGTTCAAAATGTCTTTAAAATTTGTTTAAAATAATGTACCTAATTGAAGTAGGAGTACGATTAAAATTTTAAAATGCTGTAAAAAACCAAAAATTTTGCAAAAAAATTGACAAAATTGCCTAAAAAATTGACAAAATTGCCAAAAAAATTAAATATTATGAAAATTTTATTGGATCATGGTTTAAAATATTGTAAATAAAGTGAAGAATGACTAATTATTTGATGAAAGATGAAAATTTGGTAATTTTAGAAAATAAATAATTGAAATTGACCAAAAAAAACATTCAACTTATCAAGTCCAACCAAAGTATTTGAAAATTTTATAATCATACACACACTGAAGCTGTGACATGACATTACAGCTCGACTCTAGAATAATGGTGCTTAAATACACAAAAAGGTCCGATCAAGGTAAAATGTAATTTGTGGCAACATGGCAAATGAAGTCCGCAGAAAGTATGCAAAAATCTTACGTCTGTAAGTTGAAAGTCCAACCAACGCATTGAAATTTCATACTCATACACAAATTGAAGTCCGATCATGTACTGTCCCCTGCAGACATGGGTGTATGTCTCTTACACCCATGGTCCCACCATGGCATGTGAAAAACATACTTTTAAATATTGAACTTAGAGAAAAATTTGATTAGTCACAGAGTTCTATTTTTAAAACTGATTCCAACAGTTGTGAAAAGATATTTCTCAACCTATTAGATCGCTCAATATCGAGGGTCCGAACAACGCATGCAAGAAATATAGGTCCCATCATGGTATAGTTCGTCGGTAATGATGTATGTATGTATATATAATTGTTTACAGGCAAAGTCGTAACCTTTTGTATAAACAGCCAACCCGCACCATGCCTGTAGTTCGCGTCTATCACATCGAGGGGTTCCCAACGCCTTCTCTCAGTGTTGCCACCATTGTTTTCTACCTAATTTACCAATATACACTCCAAAAAATTCATATTTTATATTTTTTTCGCGTGTTTGAAGTTTGGGCAATTTTGAGAAGTGTATAAACGGCAAACTCGCAACCCTGCTAAAAACCATCTAGAAATGTGTTATTAGGGTAGTAGAATCATCTGAGAGGTACTTGGCAAAGTCGTAACCCTAAAAAGTTACGAGTTTGCCAAAACGTTACGACTTTGCCTGTATACAATAAAAAAGGTTACGAGTTTGAGGTTAAATAAAACTATGTATGTATGTATGTATGTATGTGGGACAAAAAAGTGTCTGTGAACACGATTACGCCCGTCCTAATTGATATATTTCGTTGAAATTAAAATAGGAGTTGAGGTTTGAACAATGGAAGGCTACGCCAAAATTTCAGATCGATAGGTTCAGTAGAAAAAATTTTACAAGCAATTCAATGCAAAAATCTTTGAGTTTGGTCATTTGCCGCGTTACATTGCATGTAATCGTAATCTAAAACGCGATAATAATTCCTCTCCTTATCGATGGAGAAACGTATTTAGTGAGAAACATATGTATCCCGCGTCAGCATTTTTGTCTTTTTCTTTCAAGATAACTGATATTTTTTCTCAGCAAGCATAATGATACACGAAATTGATTTAGTTAATTTTTTTTTTCATGGGCAAAATTCAGACAAGTAGGTGCCTACGTTTTTCGCTCGTTGATTTTTTTTACACCTGTCCGGAAAGTTTGTGATGCTTGCATCACTGTTTATTTTTCCGAGTACCACGAACCAATGTACAGAGTAGGTAATGTAAAATAATAATCAAAAAATTTAGGTATTTCTTCATACGTAATTTTTTTTTAATTTCTTGTACCTGTACCGCCTATACCGTATATAAACAATTTTATTCAAACTTTTTTGCAATATATGTTAGTGGGATGGGTAGAGAGTAAAATTTTTAATGAGATCAAGATAGGATAGCATATAAAGGTTCGTCAACAGGTTAGGTACTATAGGTAGATACAAAAATCTTTCTCAATTCATATTCAAAGGTACCCAAATTATAAATTGGTAGTTTGAGATATTTAAAATGGAATAGGATAAGTAGAGTAGAAAATAGAAAGGACAATTTTTTTTTTAAATTCATTCATCAATATTTACAGTTTTAATATTTTTTAATCCTGGGCCGGAATGAGATGGGTGGAAGATATTCTATGAGAGGGCAAAATCTGAAATTTTGCTATTGAAGAGCACAGAGGAAAATTTCAAAAATAATTTTTGGTTTTAAAGTCCATTATTTGTGGACAGGATGTTGGATTTTTGTAATTTTTTCGGTGTCATAGGCAATTTTCCGAAATTCAAATCCCCATTATTCCCTCCCAGTCAACTTTTGAAGCTAAAATTTTGACTGTGAAGTTTTTTTTTAATATTCAAGATGCCGGTAATTTTTTGGTGTGTCAGCCTTTAGGTACTCTCTTAATTTGAATCAGTCAAAATTGACTGATTTAAATCGACAAAATTGAGTCATTGTAGGAATCAGTGAAAAAATTTACTGATTCAATCAGTAAATTTTGACTGATTGAAATCAGTCAATTAATTTTTACTGATTCTATAATCAAAATTCACTATTTGAACCCGTAATTTTTCACTGATTGGCAGTAAAATCTCACTTATTAACAGGGAAATCAGTGGGATTTGACTGATTAATCGGTGACTTGATTTTCTCTATTTCATCAGTCAATTTTGGCATTTTTGACTGATTCAAATTAAGAGAGTAGATCTATTTTGAGAAAAGAGAAAGAATTTAGGATGGGTCTTATCAATAAGACATGGTGGTTAGGTTGAATTTTTAAAATTAATTCATTCATTAATATTTTACAGTTTTTTAATATTTCAAATCGATGGTAGGACTGAGTTGGGTGACTAAGAAAATGAGTTTGATTAGATTCAATTTAAAAATATGAAAAATGGATATTCACAGAATCCCATCCGAAAGATGGGCAATCAATGTTTTAAATTAACCACTTTCGATTTTCGATGACGCTAAAATTTCATATTTCGAACCCAATACAAAAACATGCATATTTTATTATTGTCAACTGTCATTGTGGTATTCCTTTTGAAATTTCTAAATAAAAAAGTGTCTTTGGAAAGTAATTATTCAAATGGTGTAAAACTTATTAATGAACGATTCGCAAAAATTATCCTTAAAATATGTTTTTTAACGTAGATTCACGTCACGTATTTAGTTTTGACGAGTTCAGTGGCGCAAGGGCCGAAAATAGTGAAAATCGTAAAGAAGTGTCGTTATTTTGGAAAAGTTTTCAAATTTTAAGAATTTTATTCGAAAAGAAATGACTAAATAAAGAAACTAACTTCGGACTCGTGTCATGCAGGTCAAAATACTCCGATAAACACTATTTTTGTGATCATTTTAGGTACCTAGGTACCTACTTTAAATCTCGAAATTAAACTTTTTCGTAGATTTTTTATGACAATAAAACTGAATTTCGATATTTAAAGTGAAATAATCGCGAAAAGGGTGTTTATCAAGGTATTTTGATCTGCTTAAACACGAATCCGACGTTAGTTTCTTCATTTGGTCATTTATTTTCGAATAAAATGTTCAAAATTTGAAAAAGCCCTCAAAATAACATTTCTGTTCAGGGTTTTGTAATTTTGGCTCTTTAGTTTGAAGAAACAGAATATTTCTTACAATTTCATTGAAATTGAAAATTTTTTATTCAGTGAAGAGGAGGTCTAAAAGGGAAAAAACTGACGTGGGAAAATGAGTTTGATTAGTTTCAATTTAAAAATATGAAAAATGGATATTCGCATAATTCCAACAGAATATTTCCTTCAATTTCATTCAAATTGAAAATTTTTTATTTAATAAAAAGGGGGTCAAAAAGAAAAAAAAACTAACGCGGAACAATGATTATGAAAATAATTTTTGAAGTCCTGGAAAATCAGAAGAACGAAACATGATTAATTCGAACGTTATCGTTCTCTTCCAAAACGTCATACAAGCAAGAAAATCCCTCTTTTTCATCAGGATTGCACCACCGCAAACTTTAAAAGCTTGTATCTCGAAAAGTTGTTTTTGGACGGAAGGGTGGTTTTGTCTGCTAGGGTCACATATAAGCCCAAAAAGGTATGTATTCGACATGCCCTAACTTCCCTAAAATCGGTGAATATTTTGACCCCTTTCCTTTTAAAGGGTGAAGGGGTTCAAATTTTGGGCTTTTGGCTATACTTTTCAAAACTACGCACCAACGAAAAAAAATTGTGGACCATTAAAAAACAAACATTTTTTTATTGGATAAGAAAAATGCATAACCGACTACTCATCTCAAAGTAAGGGGGTGGACCCTTTGAGGATAAATCGCATTTTTCCCCAAGAGTAGCTCAGCTACAGCGAAAAATTCGAAAAATTGGCTCCAACCAACGTTGTAGAGTAGTAAAAGACGGACACTTCTCTTTTTCAACTTTTTTTTCTATGTGGTCTTGGGGACAAGATATTGCAAAAAGAAAAAAAAGCTGTGTTCAGAAATCCGAATTCCGAACATCCCATTTGGGGCCCAATTGGAGTTCGGGTGCTAAAAAATTGATCCGATGAGCAAATTATTTCTACAAAATTACAAAAAACTTCAGATGGCCTATGGCGAGGTTAGTTCGTGGTAAAAAAAAAATATATACCTATCTAAAACGCCATAAATTGCGGAGTGATTTCAATTTTTCTATTTCTCACATAAACTCAAAATCATTATACCCCTAACCCATCCGAAGGATGGGCTATCCCCTAGTTTTTAAAAAAAATGCTGTTCCAAAAATAATTCAAACGAAATAACAATGTAAAATTTAGTGGCCATTTGTTTTTTTGGTTTTTATTTTTATTTTTTTGTTTAAGGGACTGTTCACAAGCATCGGAAATAAGAAATAAGAAAAAAAATAAGAAATAAGAAATAAGAACTTTACTCTAAAATTACGTCCAATCAGAATTAACTGTATCAAACATAGCCAAATATTTTTCACGAAGTCGCTATTCTCATTGGTTAAAAAAATGAGGTAATTACGGTAAAATTCTTATTTCTTATTTCTTAATTCTTATTTCTTATTTTCGATGTTTGTGAATAGACCCTAATATTCAAAACATCACTTTCTATAGTCTATTCAAGGTAAATAGATACTTACGTAGGTAGTATCTATTTACCTTGAGTCTATTCACTTTGAGATGGCAACCTCTTAAAGCGTCAAATTTCTCTTTGTTGACCAGTGAAATTTATTTTCAATCAATTTTTTTTCAAAATTCAATTCAAGGTTCTTCCACACCAGAGAAAATCGTGACGTTTCCCAATTTTATTCAAAAACGTCATTTCTTATGAAAAATATTATCCAATACGAAAAATTCAAAATCAAAATGAAGAAAAGTTAGGTTAAAGTGCATCTATGTTTTTATTACTCAAGATTTTCATTTAATAAAAATGTAAAATTGCCACGATTGATATTTGAAGTGTAGAGGTACTTTTAGTTTAGAAAGAAAAATTTACTGAAAAGAATATAGTTGGTTAGCAAAGAGAAATTTTATGCTTTAAGAGGTTGCCTTCTCAAAGTGAATAGACTATACTGAACCACATATTGCAGAAACCGCGTAAGTCGCTTTTTTGAAATTTTGAGAAAACAACAAAAAACTGATTGTACTGGATATGAAATTTTTTGGGGAAAAATGAATTGCGCCATCTTAAAGACCATAAAAAAAGGGAACTTTTTGTAAAAAAACTTTTTTTCAAGGGTCCTCCATAGTGCTGTACAGACGCGTTCAAAAATCGTCGACCTACGCGGTTTCTGCACTACATTACATTAATGGTCCAGAATTTTTGAATTAAACGAGTCTATCACGTAAATAAGACCTCGAGCACACTCCAGGGGGGCTTAGAATACTAAAATTTACACTTTTATGACCTCACACTCGAGCATTTTTCTATATTTTGGCTCATTCACGTAAAAATTATCAGCAGGAAATCTCAATTTTATCAGTACAATACGCGTTGTCCTAAAAAATTATCTCTACTTTTGATTAGCTTGGTGCAATATTTTATCGACTCTCAGAAAATGTAGTGCAGAAACGTCATAAAACCTGCACTTACACGTCCTTTCTCCACCAAACCAAAACTTTGGACCGCTGCGGACAGCGCGGGATGCGGTACCGCGACGCCATTTTTTCTCAGAAGGTGTGTCTAACCTCAGAGAACCAAAATCTGCAAAAACATGAGTTTTGATTTTTTGGCGACTTACGCGGTTTCTGCAATATGTGGTTCACTTGAATTTTAGGAAATTTAGAGGATTTCTCTGTTTTTTGAGCCTAAATTGGACAAAAATTAAACAAAATAGAACACTAAAAATTTTGAAGAAATTTCAGAAAAAATTGGGATTTTGACATGAAGAAAAATGTGTTTTTTAGCTGATTTTTCATATTTTCTCGAAATATTGAAAACAATCTGTAGGTAGTTTGAAAATGAATCGGTGGTTTCGTTAGCAAATTTTATTCAAAAAACTACCTAATTTTCGGTGGTTTTCATGAGATTTTTACAAAACCACCGATTGACTAATCGGAGGTATTTCCTCCTGTAACATCACTACTACGATCTGTCGAAAAAACAATGTGAAATTTAGAGACCATTTGTTTTTGTTTTTGGTTTTAATATTCAATAAAACATCACTAGGCACAAAAAATAAATCACCCATCATGTTATGAAATCTGTATTAATAAAATTTAACAAAAAAAGAAGAAAAAATGACTTTAAATAAAACATCCGATTAGGACTTAATCTAACGTTACTCTCAACGATAGTTTTCGTCAATGATTAAAACATTCAACTAGGTAGTAGGTACTACACGTATGCATTCCAACTCCATGATAGCCTGTAAAATTACATTACGTATACAGCGAAATAAATTAGCAATAGAAGGTAATTGAGCGTACAACATTTCGAAAACGTATAAAAGTATACAAAGTAGAAAAAAAAGAGGAAAAGGAAACACTAAAGCAGTCCTGAGTGTTCAACTAACTATACTGATAGTAAGTGAAAAAGTGGAAAAAATTCAATAAAAAACCCTCATCGATCACTCTACCGATTTTTTGGAATGTACTAACGTGAGAAAATCACTACAAGTCTACTAAAAACAGATACGATTACGTATCAAAGTGATCAAGTATCTAAATACAAAACTACTTAAATATCTAAATATAACGATACCCTGTTTTCGTTCGTTCAATCACAGTACGATTACATCATTTACGAAATGATATGGAAAAAAAATCACCATCTAAATATCTCGTTTAAAAATGTCGACGTAAAAAATCAAAAGTTAAATAGAAATTTTTTCGTCAACATATCGAATCATCATAAGCTCACAAAGGACCCTGTATCTAGTCACTTGTCAGTTCAATTAAGAGAAATTTTTTGTAATTTCAAACATAATTTTCATTTTTAATAAAACCATTAGGTACGATTGTTAATCAGTAAACTGCCTTCTGGGAAATACCTCTTACATTTTTACTGTTAGTAACTAACAAAGTACGTAAATAAATGACTAAATTGGTTAAAAAAAAGTAAAAACGTCTCTCGAAACTTCTTGCGAGAGATAAAACTACAATACCAATCTACGTACGCCGCATTCGCAGCAGAATTTGGCAATATTTAAAGGATACTTGGCGCCACATTCGTGACAAAATTTCGATAATTTGTGGCTCTGGTCTTGGAAATCGGACGCGAGTGAAAGTGTGGAAGATTTCAACGTATCTGTCTCCGGCGTCGATGTTTTACCGAAATATTTATGAGATTCCGAAAGCGCAGGAGATTTACGATTCAAGCTGCAAATCAACGAACTGATTAAACATTAGAATAGGATATCGATCGATAAAGACGAAAAAAATGTAAAACTTACCTATTGTAGGCTGAATCGATACTCGTCTTACTGACCATCGAATCTCCTCGTTCTAATTTGAGATTCTGTTTCGACGAAGGATCCGATGGCACGGTGAACGTGTCGTCGAAAATTGTATTATTTAAAACATTCTCGAATTCGGTGAAGGAATTAAGCAAATCGAAATTTTCACCGTCCAGCAGATGATTGAGCTTTTCCAATTTTTCGTCGTATTTACTCGGATACGTCGTGCCGGTCGTGTACGTAGAATTGGGATCTTTCGATTCTTTATTTCCGTACAATAAATTCTCCATTTTGAGATTCTTCTTCACAGCATTTTTACCATTTTTATCGGGATTACAGGCGGAGACGGATCTTTGCAAAATCTGCACCTCGTTTTCAGTTCTTGGTTTATCGGCACTTTTGCACATTTTTCTGTCATCCGGAATATCGATGCTGACCGAAGAACATAGACTTAGATTGCTTAGACTTATCAAAGGATAACGATTCATGTTCGTATCGTGATTGTTCGGCGTTGGCTCGTGTTTCGTAGTGATCGGAGGCAAAACGTAAGTTTGATCGTTTGCTTTATCGTATTCGGAAAACGGTATCGGCGTAGGCGATCGGTTCAATAACTCGGTGCTACCGTTGGTATATTTACTGAATGCAGATGTTGGCGAAGTTTTGAAGTGTTTCTCCGACGCATCTGTTTGGCAAGATATTGTTTTAACCGGGCCATTATACGATGAAATATTCTCTTTATTGTTGAAATTATTCCATTTTTCGTCTCTGGTCGGCAGTGGCGAGTTCGAGGTGTCCAATTTAGCCACCGTGAACGTCTGGTTTAATGGCTGTGTTTCTACATTGGCGTTGACGTCTTTTAATAATTCCTTCATTTGGTGCTCGGCCAATATATACGGGTTATAGTTATCGTACACCCTGAAAGATCAAATCGATTAGTAAAATGGGATATTTGATAGTAAACTAGGTTATTGAGGTGATCAAAAAATAATGGTGGTAAAGTTCAAAAGGTAACATGCAACAGCTGAGTATGAAAATTGAAATTCTCTATTGTTTTGAAAACGCATATGATTCGACGTGAGTCAATATGCCTATAGAACTATAAAAGCCTAGGCAGATAAGAAGGATTAATTGGTTTCAGGATCAACGTAGAAAGGCATTTCAGCATCCGCAAGATGAATTATTCCCACGATTTTTGAAAGCCAACCGTGAGTGATCCTGGAGTAAGTATTCAAAAACTGAAAAATATTTTTGTTTCAGGATTGACTAGGCTGATTTTTTAAAAATTAGATAATTGATGAAGATATATTTGAAGGGCAAAGTATTAAAAAAATTAAAGCCCTTCCCATTATTTTTACCCCTTTAATAATTTGATTCAGCAGTTTGAAACTCTTCTCACCGATAAAGGACTTCCAGCATAATTTTTGAAAGGGTGCAGGCGACATTTGAATTATCTAAAAAAATTTGTTCGGGAGAAAGACAGGGGAAAATTTTAAATTTTCAAATTTCAGCTCTTGAGGAGGGTGGTTGAAAATAGAAATTTTCATTACCAAAATTTTGCTGCGAGAGGGAGGAGAGGAGAGGACGATAGAAATTTCAATTACCAAAATTCTATAATACGTTTATCTATCAACCAAAAAAAACAGAAATAAAAAATATAATTTTGAAAATTAAACAATTTTTTGGAAAAAATCGACACCTGATTTTGAAAAAATTGACATCTTTTTGAAAAAAAAATCAATCCTGTCATTTGAAAAAAATTCAACTACTTATTTTTGTTTATAACGATATTTTTTTTAAATTCAAAAATCAAAACTTTGAGCACTTTGGGGTGGGGAGATCATTACCCCGAAAAATACCAAATTTTTGCCACGTTTTTTCGAGGACATTTCACAACAATTTTTTACAAGGGCCCATTGAAATTAGAAAAACTGGAAAAATATGAAAACGACTTGCCTAAAATTATGCTTTTTTTCAAACAGTGCAAGTAAAGAGAAACATTTTTGCGAAAGAGGACCCAAATAAAAATTGAATTTCATTTTCATGTTTGTAATGGTGAAATGCGAACTATTTCGATTGCAACTTACTAATTCTTCTACATGCATTTTACCCGAATTAAAAATCTTGTAAGTGAAATTTTGAAATAATTAAAGATTTGCACAATTTCGCAACCACTTTAAAATTTTGCACCAAATTCATTCGCAATTGCGTTTCCAACATTTTTTTTTTTAGATTATTCAGCAGTTACTTCAAAATTTTGTTTCACATTTTTTCATTTATCACGAAATTTTCTTTGATTGTTTACTTGATTGAAGATCCTGATGAAAATTAGGAGAGGAGACAAAATTTTTATGCCAATTTTTTGGGATTTTTTGAATTCGAGGTCGAAATTTGCCTGAAAATTTAAAAAGCTTAGAAAGTAGAGTAGTTTTTGAAAATACAGATTTTTTTGTAAATTAAAACAAAAATATCGGTCGAATGATGTGAATTAAAGCAACCATTATTTGAAAAATACCATTTGAAAAGCAAATAATGGTCAATTTTCCAACATTTCAAAAGCAATTTTTGACTGGAAGGAAGGGGAGGATTTTTTCACGTCTTATTTTTGAAAAAAATACACCTCATTTTTTGTAAATGAAAAAAAAAGTCAATGAATTCATAGTCATTTTGAAACAGACAGAACGGTATTTCAGAAAATTTAAAATATTTTGGAAATTTCAATTTAAAAAAAAAAAAAACAGTGGTATGGCATTACTCAAAGAAAAGATTCGAGGGTGGGGGTGGGGAGTAAAAATCTTGGTACTGAAATGCCTCATTCAAAATTTTTTCCACTCCTGACAGTTGGAGTAAAAATGCAAATTAGGTCTAATTTTATGGTTCATTAAAAAAAAAATTAGCTAAAAGAAGCTAAAAGGAGGATCAAAAATTCTCAACTTTTGGAACCCCTGAATCGGTTTCACAAATCGATTTTGAAAATTTGAGGACAGTTATGGATTTGGCAGGAGGTCTCATTTCTATTTTATTTTAAAAAATCTATACATAGAGCACTTCACGTGCTGCAGATTGCATACTCATCTCACCAAGAGCCTTAAATTAGCCGATAGGTCGAAAATAGCTCCTGCATGACGTTAGATGGACTCCAGACCATCTGGACCATTGTTTAGATTTCTTACCCTTGAACTAACCCACCGATGAGTATGCAATTTGCAGCATTAGCAACATGCTCTATCGACCCACTTCGAATCATTTTCAACTTTTAGAATGAAAAATTATCAATACCTTTCTCAATCAATAAATATTGTTCATTTGTGTAACCTCATCGCATTCAACCTACTTTAGACAGTTAATTAGAAACTATCGATTACAATTTCAATTCGGTTCACAATGGGAATAAAAAATTATGAGATTATTTCACTACTAAACTGAATACTTTTTTTTACCAACTACGTGTGAGTTTGTCTAGAAAGCCAGATAAACACTCGTAAAGATAATTTTGTTTGTTATTCGTGGTAAGATTTGAACTTGAAATATACGATTATTACGTACATGCTTATTCACATCATTTTAGGTGTTTTAGATGTCTGTGCTGCAGGTTTGATCTTCGTCCCGTTTGCTGATATCCAATTTTGAATTGCATTATACTCGGATTTTTTATTTTGATAATTACCATTTAGATTATCTTTTCTGTAACATTCGATTGAATTTTTAAAAAACGTAAAACAATGATAAAATAAATATTGAAATTGAATAAACAAAAAATAAAAATTTCAATAGATAAGTTAAGTAAACACTTACTCGGCTTTGGTTTCAGATTTTTTGGGTAATTTGCTTTTATAACTACATCTGAGAACATTTTGACGTATAAAATTCGTTTCCTTGGGTTCTTTTGATTTTTTAGTTTCTGAAAAATAAACAGAATTGTATCGATTACGTTTCAAAATAACACCGATAATAAATATGTATTGAAAATCTCACCTAATATTTTAGTCTTCGGTTCGTAATCGAATGGCTTAGCAAATACTTCGTCTCGTTCTTTTCGTATTTCATTTCTTTGATGTGAAAAGTTATTATGATTTTCTTGAACACTCACTTTGGGTGAATATTTTTCTCGTGTTACGCTTCTTCTTGATTTAAAAGACGGGGCTCGATACTGAAGGGATCATAAAACAGCATTAATATTTTAGCCATCGCATTTCATCTTTAGTTAGAATTTATTACTCACATTAATTCTTGCCTCCAACCTCTCCTTAGCTTCTTGAGTAGTAGCACTTGACTTTGAATTAATCCGGATACTCTGCTCTTTGCACCATTCAATATGACGATCGAACGCTTTCGGTCCGAAGCTTCTATCACAGTAAGGACATTTTTCATGATTCGATGATTTTGATATTGGACTAGTAACTTTGTTTATTTTACGAGAAGGAACATGATGAGGGGTATCGATATGTTTCATCAAAGGTGCTAATCTCTCTCGACTCTGAGATCCAGTCATGGTCTCCTTTTTGGGAACCATGACTGGTAAAAATTCGGCCAATTCTGTGCCCTGGATACGTTGCTTAGCCGAGTCGAAAGTTTTACGTTTTTTGTGTAAAGTTTTCTCGCACACTTTCGAATGCTTGGCTAAACTTTCGGGTACAAATTTACGATTGCAGAATTGGCACGGTATTCTATCCGGGGTAATTTCTCGGCCTGGAACAAATCGAAGTATTGATTATTCGGCGTGAAATACAAGTCACACGATATTAACCAAAATTGGTCCTTATTAGTGCATCGGAATATGTAAAATTCACCAATTTCGTGGTGGGCTGCTCAATGCCAAATAAACTCCCACGAATATTCGACTGATGATGGTTCGATATATTAACATGGTGAAATAATTCTCACCGTACAAAATTTCCAACGTGTTCGATTAATAATTACAAAAAGAGAGTAAAATTAATTAAGATAGACTTATATAAGGGTTAGAATCATTAACAGATCAAGGTATTAAATAATCACCGATTTACCTTCGTCTTCAAGTTCCATTTGAGGTATGAATTTATCAACTTGATACGAATCGATGTAACGTTACAATTAATCAAAAAGGAAGAAAAACATGCACTTGGGTGATCAACGAAAATAATTAGATCGATAGTTTTAACTTAATTTAAATTTAGAAACACTTTTCTTATCGATAGAAGTTTTTCATTTCGAGATGATGTTGTTTATTCTCCATACCAGGTACACAGGTACACAGACAGGAAGGAGGTAACTTTGGGTATGACGTCATATGACGTACTGGATTATCAGCGGAGGACGAAAGACGAAAGAGGAGGTAGGTGAACTGGATATCGAACGAAATGATCTGTTATGTAAGATACTGGATTTGGGCTGAGATTACTTTTTATAGTTTTTATTTTGGAGATCTGGACTGTAAACTGGATTTTTTTTATTTCTTAGTGATTTTTTAATGTACCGTGATTCTCGTGAGTAGAATAAGCAATAAAAATGAAAACAATAACATTGAAAATCTAAAAAATATAAATAATTTTGCCTAGTTAGATATAGGTAAAGGTGGTAGGTAAAGGTGGATAAAGAATAAGGAAATGATCATTGATCAAAAAACGACAAAAAAAAATTAAAATGCAAATGCTTAATGACGTTTTAAGAACCTCAAATCAACTCGATTAATTAGAAAAATTCAAAGAGAAAAAATTAAGGTTCAGTTATGATTGAAAAAAATGAAATTATTAAGTGAAATAAATACCATTAAAAGAAAAATGAATTGAAAGGTTAGTAATAGATCTCATTAATTTATTACTCATCCATTTTATTTCATGCATCACCCATCATCATCTTACGTTTAATGAGATAATCGAAACGTTAAAGAGAAAATTTGATAAGAATTTTTTTCATTGATAACCTTTTGAAATTTGTTCTAATTTTCAAAATTTCTAAGCAGTTTCATTACGTAGGTATTGTGATAATTAAATTTGACATTTCTATTGATATTTTGCCAGGAATGATTGATAGAACCGACGAGAAAGACTGCGAATTCAATGCAAAATTTTCAGACCCTCATTTTTTCTGAAAAATTAAAAAAAATTTCTAACGCGCTATTCTCCGTTATTCACTTATTCTGCCGTATTTGAAATCTCAAAAGTTGAACTTGATTTTTTATTTAAAAAAAACTATTTACTTACCTACCTATTTTTCTATTTTTTATGTTTTTATCAGATTTGTTCAAAGACATTTTTCAAATTTTGGAAATTTTTTCAATATTACTCGCATTTGATTTGATATCTTCAAAATATTGCATCGTTAAAAAAATTGCCCCTCCAAAAACCATTTTATAAAAAAAATAGGTACCAAAATTTTTTGAACATAGTCATATTTTTATACCTAGTGGGGAAGAGGATGAAATTTTACCAAATCGTTTTGAGATGTACATAGAATTTCTTAGCTACCCCCCCCCCCCCCCATCATAAAAAAGTACAAAACGATCATCCCTGGGGAAAATTCATCACTATTTTGGCATTTATTCTCAAAATCTGAATTTTTATCATAAGTAGTCAAATTTGACATGAAAAATTTCAAGTTTTCGTACGACTGATGAATTGTTATTATGGCAAATTGGATTTTTTTAGAGCTCTTTTCCGTCTCAAAAATTGTAAATTGACTTCAGCCCTAAAAATCCAAGTTGAATAAAAATATTAATCTCGAAATTTTCAACTTTTTTAAACAGGTATTTATCCAGTTGTTGAAGTTCGATTCTTTCATGGAATTAAAATCAGAATTCATTTTTGTTTCTTCATATCGAATTAACTTACTCTCACTCTTACATCACTCCTTAAATTTCAAACTGATAGATATGATAATTGAAAAATAAATTCAAACAATATCTTTTTTTATGATCATTCATTCGCAAAATTTATAGTTATCAAATTATTATGCTGGCTATCGCAAGACTTTGACCTTAAGAATGAATATCCAATTACCCAGGTGCACGATTTCATTGTTTAGATAAAGAAAACGATTTTTCATTCAATTCTAATTCATGGTTGAACATAGAAAAAAATCTAAGAATTCGTCATTTTACACCTACACCTCGACGTAATTTAATACTCGAAACTCGAATTTCCAAAATTCATAGTATTCACTATTCAGTTTACTTCGCGAAAAAAAAAATAAAAAACGAAACGAACGATATTAGCCATTCATTCGGGTACAGAAAAGTAGGTAATCTAGAAATGACGTCACAACTCCAAATAGGTATTTTGTAACATGTTTCATCACGTTTGAAAGTTTAAAGTTACGAAATGGAATAAAACATTTCACCAAAAAATACGTAGTGTGAAAATCAATTTTATTGATTAAACAAAAAGTTGTAATTTTGGAAAAATTACGTTTCAAGTTAGGTTAGGTGTTCAATGAAAATGTGATAAATCAAAATCATAAAGTTTAAATATATTTTAACCACTTCTTGTAGTTTGAAGGGCAAGCAAATTAATTAAAAAAATTACAAATTATTTAACCTAGGTGAATATGTTTTATTTAAATTAGAAATACATGCAACAACATTCAATTTTAATACCTTTACTTACTACGTATTTATCAAAAACAATATTCAAAATAGGTAGATGATTAGTTATCGATTTTAATAAAAATTACTATCGGACTTGTTTACTTGAAACATACTCAAGTACTTAATAATTTTACAAACTCCACTTACTTAGATAAACCTTTTCAATTTAAAAAAAATCAACATCGCTTAAGGCACAGCAATGCATAAATTTATAAAAACAATTATCATTTTATCGTAATGTAAAGTAAGTAAACCTTGATAAATATTTGATGAATGACTTGTCAATCAGAAAATTCTCATCACATAGACGATGAAGCCATTAAAAAAATCATAACAATCACAAATTATCTAGTTCGAGGTAATTATCAATACCGCCATGTACATGAAGTACGTAGAGCTCAGGTGTTTTAATCAAGAGGGGGAGAAATGATGTTGGAAGACTTTCTCCTTCCACTGAAACAAGAAACCTGTTTCCTATAGATGTTCTGTACGTCTTCGAGTATCACGTGGGACAGAGTAATACCTAGGCCTACAGCTGAATCTGCAGTGATCTTGCACTACATTCAGCACTAACTGTTTCAGTATCGATTTACCTGTAATTGGTTAACGTTGTGTATCTAATTTTAGTACCTAACCGTATTTTTTTAATTTTTATACGGACGATTTTCGATTTGAATATTTTTTCGAATTTAGCTGACGAGTGATAACATTTTTGTCGATTAATTTTTCACATTATTGTGATTTAAACTTGTGATGTGCTTGTGAATTTTTACCATTTAATTAATCTCTTTGAATAATATTATCGATATGCAAGGACAATTGGCACCATGTTTTGTACAAGAGAAATTGACAGAAACTCATGTAAGTATTTACACTTTTCAATTCTCCATTCATTGTTAGGTATAGATATTGAAATGAAGCAAGTTACTTAGTAGCAGGGTACTCGACAATTTATAAATTTATCATGTTGTTTAGTTCAAACAACATAAATAAATTGAAGTGGGTAGTACGTGAATATCAATTGTAAATCTCTCTTATCAGGATTAAAATTCATTTGTCAAATCATCAATATCGGCATTAGGGGTATCACACTTGAGATTTGAAAGGTAATTTTAAAACGACAACCAAATAAAATTATACGTTCAATTTTTCAATTCTCTTTGGTTTGGAATGATGCAAATCGGTATTGACGTTAATTTTAAATTTAAAAAAATTGAGGTAAGCTTTGACTAAAAAAATAATGTTTCTTTTAGGGTGCCAACCTAAATTTTCAAAAAAATCGATTTTATGAAACCATAAGTCTTACTTATTTCATTTTTTCTCTGTTTTTTCAGATGATTTTAGAAACCGACGAACAGAATTTAGAAAATTCACAAATCGACATATACGGTAAGGAAACAATAATTTTCATATTGTGGTTGCTTTTTTTAAAAAAATAAATTATTTTTAGGTATAATTAAATATTAATAATTTTAATGGGCAATTGAAGAAGCGAAGTGTTTCTAATTATCTGTCTGATAAAAATTTCAAGTTTGAAAATAGGTACTCAATTTTTTTAAAAAACACATTTTATTGAAATCATAACCATTTAGCAAATATGAAACCTTTAATAATTTTTGAAAAAAATTAACATGCACGGTAGGGCAGAACTCAAAAAATTAAGTCTTTGTTTTTGCTAATTTTTTTCATATCAAGTGGTACTTTTAGATTTGATACACATTCGTACCTAATTCAGAATTTACTTCTCACTGAGTCGTTGATTTCGATTCTCCAATCTGAGTTATGTACTAGGCCAGTAGAAATTTTGAAGATCCATTATTTTTTGAGCAATTCTAAATTTTTTGGACAGTTTTATAAAAGAAAGCAGCCTCCTACGAAGAAATTTGTAAGAACCAATGTTTTAAAGGAAAAACTTTTCTACTGGGATTAGTCCATTTTACTGTTTTGTTTTCCTCTTTGTGAAATATTTTTGGACATGGAAAAGTTATTTTTTTCTCAAACTGAAAGCAAACCTAAAAAATATCGATTGCTTTTCGAGCAAATTTTTTCTTTTGTGACATCAATAACTATAAGAAATTCTTTCGTAGGAGGCTTCACATGTTGAAAAATATCGATGCTCAAACTTACAGGAGATCATTCAAGACGTGCAAAATTAAAATGATTAAAAAAGGAAAAAATCACGAAATTCAGCCGGAAAGTACAATTTTTCCTATTTTTTCCTGACTTTTGAAAAGAATAAACTCAATTTTTTCGACTGAAAATTATTTTCCCATTTTTTATAGGGGAGGGGCTTCAAACCGCCCTCGTTGCAGAATCTCAATTATATTTTTTTCTGTGTTAGGTTGGGTCTTGGATATGCATGTAAGGGAAGAGGGATTGAAAAACACAAAAACTTGCATTTTTTTTTAAATCATCCAACTTTGGAGACCCATAGGTTACTCTTGAGGTATAGCTCTGCTCCAGGGGAGAGGATAGAGGGGGGCTAAAATTTTGTACAAAGCGAATTTTAAATCAAAAGGAATTACACTACAAAAAAAATCAAGCAAGTTTTGCTTTAGGGCAAAAGCTTTTAATCATGAGTAGGTACTCTCTCATTCTGAATCAGTGAAAAGTCACTGATAAATAGTCAGAACTGCAGCACAGGAAAAAAGCGAATTTTCGCTGATTTTTCAAAGATTTTCGTTGATTTTTTAAATTTTACTAACTTTTTAGTGAATTTTCACTGATTTTCCAGTGATTTTTCTCGCTGATTTGTTTTTAGTAAAAAAAATTTCACTGATTTTCTCCTGTGTTGCAATTCTAACTGTTTCTCAGTGATTTTCGATAATTTTCACTGATTTATAATTGAGAGAGTATGTCTTAAAGATGACTTTTTATAAAAATGTCAGATATTTGTCTTTTTCTCTTTTCTTTCTAATTTTAAAAACGCTGAGCAATAAAATTTAATAAATGGACAAATGATGATCAAATTAGACATTTCTGTAACATTTTCAAACTTTAGTTTTTAAATTGCCAAGCAATTTCAATAAATTAATGTCAATCAATTCATTAAAATTTTTCCAAGTTTTCAAAAAAGCAACAAAAAATTATTGCATCGATTCGTCAATTTTTTTCCAAGTTTTTAAAAGTTGAACAAAAAGTTATTACTTCAATCTACCAAAATGTTTCTAATTTTTTTCAAATTTAACAAAATGTCATTATGCCAACGATCTTAATACATAATTTTATCGCCAAAATTTGATCTTAAAAATTTGACCACCCATCTTAAAAAATCGACTCCCAAAACTATAACACATCCATGTTAATAGCAAAATTTGAGACTTATTTTTCAAACTCTGTAGTCCATACTAATGCATAAAAAATGAAATTTATTCAGCTTTTAGGCTTCAGAAAAATCAAAACATCCGTTTTGAAAAAAATTTCATTTTTGAACATTTTTAATCAAATTTTATGGCCAATTTTATTGTGGATGGGTAATTAACAAATAATTTTTTTGTTTATCAACGTCGTGATAATTTCATCTTAAGACCCAAATGTTTTTTATAGACTTAAAAAAATGAACTGTAATAATCTCAGAACGTAAATCAAAATCTCATTTAAAAATAAACTTTTTTGTTACATAGGTATGGCAGAATTAGTAGCAGGCTACATAGATTGCATGGAAGAAGCAGTTAATTATCTCAAAGATGTAGAAAACTACTCAGATGACCACCCAGCTATTATTGGTTTAAGAGAACATCTCGCCCATTACCAACAAAAATTCGTTAACGAAGCTTTACAAGTGAGAAATTCAGAAATTTCGCAAACGTTACCATCGTCTTAGTACTTAGGTACATATTTCTTGTTACTATGTTAGTGCTATTTTTATATACTTTTAAAAATTCATTTTGAAATTAAACCTCAAGACATTCAGATGACGTCTTTCAAAAATTGAAAAAAAAATGTCGAGTCTGGAACTCAGATGACTCTCAAAAAAAATTTATACATGTTGATCGCTGTGTTATCTTTAAGCTTTAAATTTTGATTTGTGTAAATTTTTGTAATTATACATTACGTATATTTTTTTACTCCGGATTTTTTCTCTCGAAACCTCGTTCCATTTAATCTGATTCAACTACAGCACCAATAGGTTAAGTTACGACAGCTGGAGTAGGTATCTAAATACAGACGCCGCGCCGAATTCGCGAAATGAACCCTCGCACCGGGAAGTCTTCGCCTATAAGTTCGCACCTTAAGACCAAGCTTGTTTACACATAGAGAGAAAATAAGTTACAAATGGAAATCTACTAATGAAGGGTAAGAACTGTATGCAGCAGCTGCTCTAGTGTAGGTAAATTATACACCATGCGGAAATGTTTATCTTTCAGTCTGTTTGGCACGATCTGATCCAAAAATATCCACCAGCGAATTTTCATTTTCCTAAATTCTGGCTTCTATGTAACAAATTTTTTCCACCGGATAAGCTTTTGAAAACTTGAAAATTAAATTTTTTGACGATTTGTGACTACAGAAGTGTTTTTCGTATTTTGTTGAGAGGAACCGGTTCTTTACAAATTATTAGGTAGCTTTTTGTTTTTGCTGTCACGATGAATGCGATGATTTAACACCTTTTTTTTTTAGTCATTTCTACTTGTGTGTAAGACCACCTTTGGAGAATTTAAAATTGTAGAGAAGAAACCGAATACCGAATAGTCCATCAAGCTGTTACATTGTTACTCCAACCACAGAAGGAAGAACGCCATTCACAGTAGTGAAATCATACACTCTAATATTTTTCCTTTTTTCAATATAACATTAAATGGAGGCAATTTGGAACTTTTTTCATAATAACTTGTTTGAAAGAGGATGAAATGAGCTTTCAAATGACATGTTTACTTTTCAATTTCTCTTCAATTTTATGAATATTCCATTTTTTGTCGCAAATCCCAATTATTTCATAAATGGAAAAATTGTGCAAAATCGAAGAGTAATTAGGTACTTACATCATTTGAAAGCTGATGTTCAGAAATGAATTGAAGTTGGCACGACTGGAGGGGCAAAAATTGAAAATTTCAACTCTGGGAAAATTTCTTTCTTTTTCTGACTTCAGATAAATTTTTTTTAATTGTTCAGATTTAAACTGCAAACTGCCGAAGAAAGGTTTTGACTTTTCCCAGCTAAAATACAATTTTGTAATAATAGAGGGGCATGCATTGCGGTAATTTTGCCCCACATTTGCTCCAGATAAAATCTTGACAATTTTACTCCTCTCACCCATTCAAAACAAATTGAGTATCATGAAAAATGCCCAAAATTGTTTTCTTTTCAAATTGCCTGGTAAAAATAAGGACAGATTAATTACAAGGCACTAAATTACATCAAGCATGAGGTGTGAGATTCTCATGAAATTCTCCTACACCTCACTCAGCATCCTATTCCAACCATCAAATTTATCCAACGAAAGTTCATCAACTTGTAGCTGTACCTGTAGAAAAACATCAATATTATCCCTCTACAGTACTCATGTCCCACGAGACAATACAAATGTACCATTAATTAAAACATATCAGTATGGCTCGTGTTAAAACACAATTCCTACAGGCCTAAATCAATTACAACAATTATGTTAATTCGAGCACTTTTTTTTCCAAAGCCATCGTACATCGTACACAAAACAGGGTGCTGATAAATACAGCTGTTGTTTGAAAGAGCAAGGCACAAGGCGATTCTAAAACTATAGACACATGCACGCGCACATTTAGATAAAGGGGCCGAAGAGAGACCGGAATCGGCCATATGATAAGCACGCCAAAAGAGACCGGCGCAGTTACTAATAGAAACAACCTCCCTCCCCGCGATCCCCTTCGCAATGACAGCTGTTTAATACTTCACGTAGTGCGGTAAGACCCCTAGTTACTTAGTCCTCCATTCTCCTCACCCTGCTGCAATTAAACACATTCGTAATTCATAAGTTACCAGCCAGCTTCCGATATCAGTGTTTGGCTTCTGCTGCAGAAGGGCTAAATACAGTAACGCAGTGTTACAGATAAACGTTCTCTGTGTTGTGTACGTGCTCGGTTGTAGTTTTTAAGCATTTGACGTGGATTTTCGAGATTTTCCAACATTTGGAGTATTTTTAGGTAAGTTTTCCATATGGTTATTTTGGTAGTTAATAGGTACCTAGGCTAAATATGGTGGTGTTTGTTGTGGCTCCATCAGTACACAATTTTGTAGTGAATGTTGCTATATTTTAGAACAAGGAGGGGTTTCTTGTCAAATATGGGTTTGCTGTTGAAAAATAACTTTAGCTTATTGAAAACAAGCTGCGCAGAAAGTGTAATTATTAATTGACCGTTGAAAATTCGAGTTCATAAGTTCGGAATTTCTGATGTGCATTGTTTACAATATTTGTTTTTTATCAGCAGTTCCTTATCTGTTCATGTAGAAAGTATATACCTACTCGAGTATTCTTCCTATCTGTGGAAAATCACATGCAGTCGAAAATTTCAAAGAAAAATACTCAAATTCACAGCAGAAGTAGACAATAACTCGTGAAACTTCAATCCTAGCTTCACGTTGAAGTTGAAATGAAGGCCTAGGCCATATTCCCACTCTAATTAAAAATATCTACTCGTAAGCATACATCATCATAATTACGAGTTTAGCTATTCAATTTGAATAATTTCTTCTCCCAAAGATGAAAACTACCAACTCGTCGTATTCGTATATATTTTTTATTAAGATCAAATGTGCTACCCGTATGGCTTACACACTTCCACATTTCAAATAGGATGTGATTATATAAGTCAGATATTTACCGATTTAACGAACACCACCCAGTATATAAGTATAGTGATAAACATTACATAATATAAGAAAAAAATCAATTAGTGTGCTATAAATATTAATCTTAGGGATTTATCGAATATATATTTTTATTTCTACGACATAAAAATGGAGTTATTATAGATGCACATTGGACAAATGAGAGTAGCTATCTTGTGAACCTTCGATTTTGGTGCTACGGATACCAGCATATCTTATCATTTTTCATTTATCAGTATCATGTCTGTTCGAAATATAACGGTAAAGATTCCAGTGTGTGTTTTATCTTAATGGAGAAAATGTACCGGTTCTTTGGTTTAATTTTAAAAGATTTCAAATGCAGTGAAAAAAGGTTGATTTTATCTCATTTGGATACTGTTTTTTCTTATCTTTGTTTCATTTCCTTGTATAATCAAGTTGCATATTCAGATGGAAAATTTCATATTTGGAAAGATATGTTTTGAGAAAATTTTACCCCGAAATGAAAATTTCTCGAAAATACTAATTCGCATGTCTATCTCGACTTGTTATCGGTGTTGAAAATAATGCTGAAAAAAATGTAATCTCTGGACTTAGTTAAAATACACGAACGAAAGATAATTTTATGGGTACCTAATGCATTTTTACAAAACTGAAAATTTCTCATCCTCACCAACAATGATAATTTTTAATCATTAAAATACCTTTGGAAATATAACGTGACTTCGAACTGAAATGAATGATAGTGAGCGAAATTAGAATAGGAGGAACAACTCACATCATGAAAATGAAACGGAATTCGTGTTTTGTACCCTCGAAAACGTATAATATCACATACAAGTAGCACACAGTTTTTCATAATTTTTCTACGTAAATTTTGAGTCATATAAAGGAGGCAGAGGGCAGGGATTTTAGAAGTTTGATCAAAAAATAAGGTTATTTTCGAGTTCAGCACCCTCAAAAACCTATCACCCGATGTATACCTAATACACTTTCATATTATTTTTCTAGATTTCAGCACAAATTAATAAAAGGGGAAAAGGCACTAAGTTTTTCAACTTTCTTAATAAGAGGCTTGTATTGGAAATTACCTATTTCAAAAATCATAAAAAGCTACATCTGTCAGTGTCATATTTTTCATAGAATTTTATATCATTTATATCTGGTAAAATTATTATTTACTCTTGATTTTTAGGTCTATTTTAAAAGTTCATCTCATTCTTGGATGAAAAAGTTCAACTTTCTCCTTTTGAAAATTTTGAGAAATTTTTTAATTTCAAAATTCAAAGCCAAAATTGGTTTACTTTTAGTTCATTATGTCAAAAACATTAAAAAACCATGTCAAAAACATCAGGAATCACGTCAGAAATATTGAAAGTCACGTCAGAAACATCAAAAGTCACATCAAAAACATATAAAAAGCTACATCAAAAACATCAAAAGTAACAGTAAAAAAAAAAAAACGAGCAAAAGATGAATTTATAAAAAATCCTAAAAATACTCTATTCTCACCGATAAAAAATATTGGTGAAGATTTTCCATCCTTTCCTACGGACTTTTTTTTATATGACTCCCACAAAAAAATGTCTTCCTTACCTGCTTTGCAATTCTGTTTCAATCACAGTTTGAGGGGGGGGGCGCCTTGGTGAGGTCATATCAAAAAAAGAAGTCCATATTCGAATTCATCGTCCCAAAAAACATAACAAACAATATGTCACATATAATTTTCAATTTTTTAAAAATCAAAATCCAAATTATGAAGCGCCCCCCTCCCCTGGTTCCAGGAACCTAGAACAAAATAGTGCTGGAAGTCAATCTATAAAATTGGTGATCAAATTTTGTACACTATTGACATAATGACATTTTGTTAGACTGCAAAAAAAACTTGGAAAAATTTTGAAGACCATTTGACGTTTTCTGTAATTTTTTGATAGCAGTTGAAAACAAAAATGTTGACCAATCGATGTAATGACTTTTTTTCAAATTTTATTTATAAACTTAAGAAAAAGCAAGTTTGAAAATTATTTTTAAAAACGCTCAAGCTTATGATAGGTAATTTAACAAAAAATCATCAATTAAAAAAATTTAAACCCTTTTCAGTTGACATTCTAAGAAAACGTCATCGGAACTCAAAAATTTAAATACCTATCTGGTATTTTGATTTAAAAAAAAAATCATCAAAACATACTTAGATTTAAAAGCTTTTTAGAAAATTTTCATAAATGATTTTGAGTCTCATCTAAAAAAAAAAAGTATCCTAGGTACTTCGATTTATCTCGTTTCATTTCTTTCCTTCAAAATATTTACCCTTAATATTACTGTTCATATTCATGTACAACACAAACTCACAAACGATGGATGCTTTCACTAGAAATAAATAGGTAATGTGAAAAAAACCTCTCCCATGCTCCCAAAATCAATTGGAGGAAATAAAGATGATTTTTCAATTTTCGAAAAGATATGACCTCAGAAGAAAATTTTAGACAAATCAAAGGACTCCGAACCAAAAACTGGTAGAACTGAGATGCAATTTCATATCTGAGGTGAAGGTCAAAAATTTAGCCCAAATGATATTTTTGAGTAAAATTTGCACTTTGTTGTCAAATCTTCATCATTTTTTGAACAGTAAGAGTTCTAGATCGAGGGAGTAAGAATGAGGTTTGCGTTAGAAGGAAGTGAAATTTTTAACAGATCTTTTTGAGGTCTGAATGAAAATTTTACGTTCATCACCCCTCCCCTGTCAAATTTCCAAAAAAAGAGCAAAAGCCCACTGCCGACTCAAAATATAAGTAATAAATTCTAGCTACTTTGATCAGAGAAAATAATGCAGGGACGAACCGAAATTGACATTATTCGAGGCACAAAAAATTAAAATTTTCCAACTCACGATATAATTTTTTTTTTTGGATTTTTCGAACTTGAACCACTGGTATTAAGAGTAGGCATAAGCGCACCCGGGAGGGAGGCTCAGGGAGCTCGAGCCCCCCTCCCCCTCTTAAGCTTGACAAGGAGATTTTTGATCATAAAAATGTCAAAAAAGAGTATGATTTTTCAAAAAAAAATTGCCTTTGCTTTGTTCGGGCAGTATTTTAGTAACTATTTCTTGAATAGACATACCACTCTCTAAATTTGAATCAGTTGAATTTTCAGAAATTCTGTATTTTTTATCAGTAAAGTGATTTTCACTGATTTTTCGGTCAAAAATTACTAATTTCTCAGTCAATGCCCCAATTATCAAAAAAAAACAGCAACTTTGACTAAAAAAATCAAAAAATTTCGTCATTTTTCAATTTTTTTTCGCTCAAATCTGTATGTATGTATCTGTCTACTGAAAATACCCTAACTACTCCAGCCCCACTGAAATAACAGGTTACTTCATGTTTTCATTAAATTTTGATCCCAACACTTTTTCTCGAAATCTGAGCCCCTCCCTTATACAATTTCTGGGTGCGCTTGTGGGAGTAGGGTATTATTATTATATTTTTCTCCTTCAAAGGAGCTTAAAATCTCCCATTTTTTCGTTTGAATAATTTGATAATTCCTCTTGTTTTCCACGAAAGAACTCACAATTTTTCAATTTTCTTTCAAAAGAACTCTGAAGTTCCCATTTTTTCTTGAATGATTTTATAAAATCTCTTATTTTTTCGGGATTTTCAAATTCCCTATTGAAGAAGCTATTTTTGAATTATTAGAAGAGCGAACTGCAGAACTGCTCCCTCCTGCTCCTTCAAATCCCCATTTGGTCCGACTTTGAGGAAATGGTAGTTCATTAAGTAATTCGATCAATGCCCTTGCCGGATTTTTCACTAAGAAATTATTTTCCATGATTTAGCCATCAGACCATTTTTGAGATTTGTTCAAAATCACTGGAACTGGGATACATGGTCTCCAACTTCAGCATCAAACTTACGTATGATTTCGTCAGTGTTTATATTCCACCTTCTACCTCTATTAATGGAATTTTCACGTAGGTGACAGAGCTATGTCCCAACTCCCTCAAAAATCAGCCCCTAACGTCGAATCAGCAATTTGGTGGATTCGGCCTCAAAAATCCTTTGCTGTCACTCCAATAGGTACTCATTTATTTTGATGGGTTTGAAGTCCATTAGAGGTAATTTTTTTTTTGGCAATAGGTTGATCATAAAATTTGCTGGTCATTATAAATGAACATTTCACATGAGCCTAATCTACGTACTTAAGTACTGGAAAGTGAAACTGAAACCAATATTCTGCCAAAAATTACTCGGAATATACGTATATCATCACTTTTCACACTTAACATTCATTCCGAAGTTTACTTGATTATTTGCTACATCACGTGAATGTAAAATTCCAGTTTTTACCCTGACATATGTATAAGTAGGTACACTAATGATGATGCTGTTGTAGGTATAGTAAAATACCACACCAAACAATGAACGATGAGAAAATCGAATCTTGATAATGACCCGATGACATCATTACAAAAAAGTGAAAGAAGCCGTAAAAATTTACTTGCTTAGTATCACCTTTTGTGCTACACCTATTCCTGAAGACTGTCGTAAACCTCGTGCACTTGATATTACTTCTAAACATAAAAGTTTATCCGTTTTCTTCTCAAATCAGGTAGGTAATTGGAAACCGTCTCGTCTGTCGAGTCCGAGGTGTGGTAATGTCTAAATGCCAAGTTGCGTTTAAAAACATTTCAAAAACTCATTTCGTTATTTACATACAAAGATTTGGTAAACCAAAAAAACCTCATTCGAGTTTTAAAATTCACCAATGAACCAGAACCGCCCGGCTAATTACAAACATACAAAGTAGCTTGTTGTCATCTATATTACAAGTTCTATAATTAAAATGCCCATCCCGGTTGAGGCGATTTTATCAAAATATTTCCAAGTTGCGAAATGTTTATGTTTTCGGGCAGTTGACAAAAATCGAATGTTTTTGGGTGGAGATAATTTATTAGGTTACATTCTTTCTAGGCATGTGCAGTGCTATTTCATCGATTTCTTTTATTTACCTGTTCCGCGTGTCACTATTGTTAAAGACTGTTTCACTTTTAATATTCTCAATCGGATTTTTTCGTCGCCTTGGTATACGCAGATACCATTAGGTCTCGAAGGAGCATCGCGTTTTCGTATAACAGGAACTATACATTAATAATACCGACATGGCACTGCAACAGTGAGAAATATCAAAGTCAGTTTCACTTAGGGGATTAAAATGTTACCTCGTATGAAATTTCAGATCCATTAGTTTTTTTTTACGGATTTACAATACCGACGATTCTGTTGTATTTTTTCGTAATGGTTTTCGTCATACTTTTTACATAAGGTATCGTTTCGATGCGATCGATTTCCTTCCAAGTATAACTAATCGTACGTAGCACAGCCTTTCTCTCTGTTCGAATGTTATAGCCAGTATCTTCGAAAAAATCATTATTTTTAATATTTAAATCCAAAAACAAATGTTTGTACGATTTCAGAAACGGTACAATCACATTGGCTCGAAGCCTTCGGCTGGATCGTGATTTGATTCAGAGAAATCGACTCCTATAACGATTGGTATCTTACTTTTTGAGATATTTTTCATACATTCGCATAAGTCTTCGGTGTACGAAAGTCTGGATTATTGCTTTGGGCTCGAGTCATATATCAGAATATAATTCTATAGGTATTTTGATCTGGCTTTCTGTCATCGATAATAAATTTCAACCTAACTATACCAATGGCTCGGAAATACTAATTCTAGGAAGAATTATGCTAATCGTATGTTTCACGACATGATGTATGCTGATCAGGCAACAGGTGTGAAAATGCTACAGTTCATTAAAACGTCGCAAATAATGCATCTATATTTATTTATCTAAGCTCATCTTCTTCTCATAAAATGGTTACTAAAAATCAAAGAATATTTTTTTCCTTTAATCTCACCGAGTGACAAATAAATTTGAGTTGTTTGAAATTTTTTTAAAGGATGTTAAAAATAACTAAAATCACATTGATTTTTTAAAGATGTTAGAATAATTTTAAGTAAGGTACCATAAGTATGAAAAAATTCTTAAAATTAAAGAACTAGATAGAAAAATATTGATCGAAAAATTCTTTGAAAATATATTTTAAACTTTTAGGCAAAAATTGTTCAAATCATGAGAAAAATTTATTTCAAAAATTTTAACAAATATTAAAGTGTTATCAATTTTTTGAATTGGATTCAGCCTACGAGGTCCATCAGCTCAGCTCGAAATGAAATAGTATTAAAATTATTTAAAAAACAACAAATATTTTCAAAATTGTAAAAATCATTCAAATTTTAGTGAAAAATGCTCAAAAAATAAGGCATTACCATTAAAATTGACAAAAATTTTGAAAAAAATGAAATTGTGTAAAAATTGTTTATTTAACAATGGGTTGAAATACCTATCACTTAGACTGATTTTCAACCTTGGGTCTTTTGATTTTAGATACTCAAAACTTTTTCAGAAGCTTCAGTTACTTCAAAAATTAAAGAACTATCTTCACTTTCTGTCCAATCTTTTAAAAAGGGAGAAAATACCTTTTGACGTGATCACAGGTACTTGAAAAACAAATTAAATTTAGAAATATTCATTATATTTTTCCAAGTTGAAAGTTTGATGAAATTTCTTCATGAAAAGCTCAACTTTCAAACATTTAAAAAATTCAAGATCCTCTTTGAAAAGCATTCAGAAAATACAATGAAAATGTACATCTTATCATGGTTACTTATTATGACCAACTGATGATTTTCATTTTGAAAATTCTAAACCCTGTTGAAGGGAAGGTCGAAGGAAAGAAACCGAAAGGTTTCAGAATTTCAGTTGAAATTTTAAAAAATTGAAAAATTTGAAAAATATGAAAAATATGTTTGTTGAGGTTTTTGGGATGTGAAGTTCAAATATGTACCTATTAACTGTTTTCAGGATAGGATTCCCTTACTCCGAATCTTCTTCCACAAGTACCCAAATTTAATCAGAAAAGCAAAAAAAAAAAAACAAAAAAAAATCAAAAACTAGCCCTGGATTTTAGCAAAAATTGGCGAAGCAGTTCAATTTAGACGAGAAACCTCCAAGAAAAAATTTAAGCCCTGAAATTATTACAGGAGTAAAGCTAAGGCCTCTTAAAATGATCCCACTTTCAAAATTTTCCAAATCTTGGTCACCCCCAATTCTTTTCCTTGAAAAGTGAAATTAGTGTTTTTACACCTTCCTAATTCATTCCCCCTAAAATTCGAAATTATTTATTATGAATTAATTGCCGATGGTAAAATTTAACCTTTCAAGGTTTTAATCGAGCCAAATAATTTTTTTGGTGACTAAAAATAATTTTGATAGCATTTTTCAAAATATTTTATGAAAGTGTTTCCAATTGCATTGGACATGATTTATGTACATACTTCTATAAAATTTCCATCTAAATTAGTAGAATTTGTTTGATTTCCGCTTTTTAGAATCAGCATAGGCGCACCCAGAAATTGTGTAAGGGGGGGGGGGGCTCAGATTTTGTGAAAAATGGGGGGGGTCGAAATTCAATGAAAAAATAAAGTACCTAACCAGTTATTTCAGTGGGGTTGAAGTAGTTGGGGTATTTTCAGCAGGCAAATAATATATACCTACAGATTTGAGCGAAGAAAAATTGGAAAATGACGAGATTTAATGATTTTTTTTTAGTCAAAATAACTGATTTTTCTGATAAATGGGACACTGACCGAGAAATTAGTAATTTTTGACCGAAAAATTAGTGAAAAATTACTAATTTACTGACAGAGCGAAGCGAGGACATTTCTTTTAAAATCATACTCTTCTTTGACATTTTTATGATAAAAAATCTCTTTCTCGAGCTCAAGGGGGGGCCCGAGCCCCCTGAGCTCTCCCCCGGGTGCGCTCTTGAGAATCAGTGAAATTATTTTTATAGCTTTTTCATAAAATTCAATAATTTGTCTAAAAAACCACCTTTGTAAAAAGGTAGAATTTCACCATATTTCACTGATTCAGATTTAGAAAGTTCAATTGGTAGCACTGGTATGAAAAATTTCCAACAAATAATTAGAATTAATTTTATACCCAAAAAATTGTTTGGTTTACTTTTCAAACCATTCAATGAACAACCTGGATTTTATTAAACGTTTTTTAGTTGTTAAGCAGTTGGCAGCACTGCTATGGAATTTTTAAAAAAGATTTCATCAATATTTACTTTCAACTATCTAAAAAAATTTTTTGATCTAAGTATTTTTAAATGTTTGAATGAGCGATTTGAATTTGGTAAAAATCAATGAATCTTCAAATTTGTGATCTCAAATTTTTCAACACCTTTGTAGATGGCAATAAAAGGTATCGAATTTTAGTCAAATTACACTATTTTGAGGGGGGGGGGAGGTCGAAATACCAAGCACGTAGCATCACACAACATTTCTTCAAAACCCAAGTTCATATCAACTTTCCTTTTTTATTCGGACCCTAAGTTCAAATAGGTACCTAGCTACCTACATTATAAATTCCCCACGAAAACTCTGTTCCCTCATAATTGCTTCGCATAAAATATGGTCAGCTAGAAATAAGGAAATTTCAATATTCAAATTAAATATTTACGTTTTATATCCCATATTTTTATATATAATCCTCTGAAATATTAAATCCATACTTCAAACATCCACACTTTGGCATATTGAATCGAGAAAGTGGAAAAATGATCATCTTCCAAAAGAGGGAAATGACCGTACTGGTAAATCTGATACGCAAACAAAATAAATAATTCTTTAACGGTATTAATAATTTTCATATTTTCTAAATAAGGATTAAAGCGCAAACGTTACGAGTATGTTTTGCAGCGTAGTTTACCTTTGACACGAATCGGATTAAATCGTCGGTACGATAATAAGTTCTGCATATTGACTTCTTATGGTACAGGGTGAAAAATTGAATCGTATTTTATAAAATGAGATATCATACAGTATAATTTATCATCATATTCTCCAATACGTTGGTCAGTTTATGTTACAGATAAAGTATTAATATTGGCTCGAGTGTATGCTAAGGAATTAGAAAATTTAATTTTCCACAAAGACATATTTATTGTGCAGTTGGTGCATTGCGAGCCAGAAAATCGTACGTGTACGTTTCGTATTTTACGATCACTTTAGTATTTTCGAACGAGTTGGCAAAAAATAATCGTGATTTGTACCTAATTCTCGAATAGGGATGTGGATGACCTTACATTGAAAAAAATTACCGTTTGAAATTTTATTTTAATAATTTTACGATACACGATCGCGGTTTGTGTACCTATAGGTAATAATCCCATTTTGTATTTTTTTTTTAAATTTATTCTTTTCAATCTATGAAAATACTTTAGATATGAGTTTTGCTGATTTTTTTATTTGTTTTTTTGTTGCTATGTAAAAAAAAAAAAACAAGAGCTGGATTTATTCTATACCTACCGAGAAACAAGGTGCGAATTGGACGCTCCGGCAACATGTTTTTTCGCTTTAAAATGTAACAGGTGCTTTTGTCATGTTGTTTCTCATACACGCGTTAATTCATTTAATATTTCGCTACACACCGAACGTATATCTATAACCTATTTCTTATTAGTCCATATAAAACGGAATGAATTTGCCTAAATTTTGATAGCTACTACCGGTGCAAAAAAATAACACGTTGTTAAAGAGTATATTGGCCCCACTTTTATCCTTCCGCAGATGCAATTCATGTTGCAGATTAACTGTACCTAATATTTCATCGAAACAAGAATGCAGGTATTTTTTGATAATTGGTTCAGTCTATAGATCGTATTTTTTTCCTTATATTTTAAACTATAAGTAGGTATTCTTTTTTAATGGTTGTAAAGGAAACACGTTTTGTGAGAGGATGAAATCGAGGGAATAATGATTTTCGTATTGAAGGGTCTTTTTTTGGAAGATTATGTCATTGCTCTTTCGAAGTCATGTTGGAGAATTATTTTTCCAGTTTGTTTGACGTTGCTATGATATAAAAGTAATAGGTTTGGTAAAACAAAAGAAACTGTATAAAGGGATAGAGCTACAAGCGAAAGGGGGTGAATTAAACCTTTTTTTAAAGCTTAGAATTTCGGTGTGTGGTAATTAAAAGAATGGAAACATGATTTCAGGTACGATTTATAATTCATTTGATTATCTATACCAACATAAAAAAGAGGAATTTGTATTTTTTTTTTTTGTAAAAGTATGGTAGGTATGGATTGGGTTTAAGGAGCGGAGGGGAAAGCAGTTTCATTTTGAATATTCCAACACTTTCTTATCGATTTGAGTACCTATCGAAATTAGGTGTAACTTTATTTGGATTAACGATAATGATGTTGTCACCTTGTGAACGGAAAGCAAAGCAATTAATGGAGAGAATGTGAAAGGTTGAAACGAATTTTGTTTTTGAAGTTTATAAAATCGATATTCATGAAAAAGTCGCATCAAAATAAAACATTATTGTGCCAAATTGACAATTAAAATTGAAATTAAAATTAAGATTTTTAATGAAAGGGGAGGGAAAAGAGAGAATGAGTAAAATCGGAATTGATGAATAAGAAAAATAAAAAATGGAGTTCGGTGAAATGTGAATAGAAAACTTTCAAAAAATGGTTCCGGGGAATTAAGATCTTATGAGACCTCAAAAATCGATTTAGGTACCTGCTTTGAGAAATTGATTCCAGAAAATTAAAAACGGTATTTCAAAATCTACCGAAAGCGAAAGCTGAAAGTAATTTTACCAAGGAAATAAAAATTTTCGAAATATAAAAACAAACCCGGTATTATGAATGCTGAAATCAGAATTTATTATAAAAATTGAAGATCAAAACTGGAAAATTGATGTTTACAAATTCAATAACTCAAATCAAAATTCGAAATCGAAAGCTAAAACAATCATTTTTTTAAAACTGAAAGTCAGAGTTGAATTTCATAATCGGAATCAGAAAATCAATATTTTCAAAGGTCGCAGTTCAATTTTAAAATCGAGATAGGAAAATCGATACGCAATACCAAAATTGAAAGTCAATAAATTCAAAAATTACAAAAAATCAAATCAAAAATCGATTTTTATGAAATTGATGAATCGGATATCTTGAAAGTTGAAAACTCGAATTTCTTAGAAGTCGACCATCAAATTTTAAAATTACAATTTATACCCTTTATACCTATTGGAAATTGGAATCAAATTCAAAATCATGAAAAAATTGAGATTAAAAAATCTATACCTACCTAGGTATTTTTTCAAAATTAAAATTGAAATGAAAATGAACAAAAATCAAACTCTAGATCTGTCCTTTTAAATATCGATGTTCTCAATATCGAATTTTGAAATCAAAAACCGCGAAATCAATACTCCTAAAATTGAAAATTGAAGTTGAATTTTGAAATCAAAATCGATAAATTGAAAAAATAAAGCAAATATATCAAAGTTCAAAAATATGAAAATTAAATTCAAGAATTGAATTTTTCAAAATCAAAAATTGAAATCGAATGTTAATATCAAAATCAAAAAATCGATATTTTTGAAATCGAATTTTGAAGTCTAATTTTTTTAAATCGAAATTATGATGATTCGAAGAATAGAAACATTTTTAAAATGATAAATAATCGACATTAAACTACTAATATTCTCAGAATCAAAAAGTCGGAATCGAATTTTAAAACTGAAATCGACATTGAAGACTAAATTCAAAATTATTGTGAGGACATTTCCAAAATTGAAAATTAAAATCAAATTTTGAAATCGAAATCTAAAGTCGATATATTTTTATAATTGAAATAATATGTAAAAGTCGAAAAATTTAATGCTTGTGTTGTGGAGATTTAAAAAAATTAAAATCAAAAATGAAATCTAAATTTAAAATAGAGAACAAAAAATTAACATTCTCTTAGTATTTTCAAAATTGAAAGTTGAATTTTAAATTCGAAATCGATTTTGAAAACTGAAAATAGAATCAGAGGAAAAAATCGAAGAATCATACTCAAACAGATTTTTGAAAATCGATATTCTAAAAATCGAAAGTCGAAATCGATGTTTTCAGAGTCGAAATCTATATTTTCAAAATCGAAAGTCGTAATCAATGTTCCCAAAATTCGAAACTCGAAATCAATATTCTCAGAGTCGAAATCGATATTTTCAAAATCTAAAGTCGTGATCGGTGTTCTCAAAATTTTAAATCGAAAGTAGAAATCGATATTCTGAAAATCGAAAGTCGAAATCGATATTCTCTGAATCGAAAGTTGAAATCAATAATCTCAGAGCCGAAATCGATATTTTCAAAATCTAAAATCGAAATCGATATTTTCAGAATCTAAAGTCGAAATCGATATTCTCAGAATCTAAAACCGAAATCAATATTCTCAGAGCCGAAATCGATATTTTCAAAATCTAAAGTCGAAATCGATATTCTCAGAATCTAAAACCGAAATCAATACTCTCAGAGTCGAAATCGATATTTTCAAAATCGAAAGTTGTCGTCGATGTTCTCAAAATTCTAATGTCTAAATCGATTTTTTTCTCAAAATCGGAAATCGAAATCAATATTCTCAGAATCGAAAATTGAAGTAGAATTTGAAATAAAAATCGATATAGTAAAGAAAAATACTCAAATTGAAACAGGGAAATTAATTTTCTCTAAATCATGTAGGTTTGTCAAAGTAAAATTTTGAAAATAAAATCGATGTATCAGAAATTAAAATCAAAATGACGAAAATCGATCTTCTTGAAATCAAAAATTGAAGTCGCAAATCAAAATAGAAATCTATATATCGAGGACTGAAAGTGAACTTGAAAAAATGAAACCTAAAAAAACTCAACTTCATTTTCATCGTGTTTATAACATTTTTTAATTCATTCTGTGATACTTACCTGATACCGGAAGATTTATCAATTTTGATTTTAGGAATTATAACACAGAGCGACAAAAAAATTTTTTTGCTCTGTTTCTGGGTTCTCATGCCGAAATTCTGTTTCTAGACATCAAAATACATCACCTTGCTCAATCCTGGCTTCCAAAGTTTGCTTTGGGGGGTGGGGGAGCCAAAAAACTGATTTTTCGAGGTCAATAAGCCTGAGCATTACTGATAAAAATTAAAAAAAATTTATTTTGGATTAATCTTGTACAAAATTTCAACGCGAATCCAATGCCGCAAACCGCGGACCTCTATCTCTTATTGAAAAAAAGTTACAGCTCATTCTTTACAAAATTCTGTGAAAAAAATCACATTTTTTGTGCCTTTTTCGCGAAAAAGTGAAATTTGAGAGAAAACTCAGGGTTTTAAGGATGAGCTGTAACTTTTTTTCAAAAAGAGATAGAGGTCCGCGGTTTGCGGCATTCGATTTGCCGTAAAATTTCCTACAACTCTCATCATAGTCATTATGGCCTTAAAACCCTTACTTTTCTCTCAAATTTCACTTCTTTGCGAAAAAAAAACAAAAAAATGCGATTTTTTCGCAAAATTTTGGAAAAAATGAGCTGTAACTTTTTTTAAAAAAGAGACAGAGGTCTGCGGTTTACGGCATTAAATTCGCCGTGAAATTTCCTACAAGATTAGTCCAAAATAAATTTTTTCCAATTTTTTTTGTAATGCTCAGGCTTATTGACCTCGAAAAATCAGTTTTTTGGCCCCCCCACCCCCCAAAGCAAACTTTGATCAAAAAAAATATTTTTTCCTTTGTTAGTTACATAAAAGCAACCCAAATTTGGCAATGAGAACCCAAAAACAAAATTCGTGTCGACCTGTGTAATTTTCAAACGAAACCAAAAATACTCAATTTTTTAGCATCCCGAATGAAATTCAAAATTTTCTCCTTCATTCCAAAATCTAAAAAAAAATCATCTCATCTTAAATTATATATTATCTTAGATATTCTTTAAATCCTCCATTTCCATCATAGATACATACAAAGCAATTCAAAGGGGAAAGGGGGTGTCTCATTAAACCCACCAAAACCAAACACTCATCAGGACATCGATCCTGGACAAGCTGTTCGAAAAACAAATAAACCAACAGGTTAATCCAATAATACAGAAACCATTAAAAATCCAGCATCAATGACCAAGAATAATGAAATTGAAATACGAATAATTCCATTCGAGTAATCCGACATGACTTTTCAAACCCTATAATCTCCTCGTCTACAAAAACCTCACGATACTCGAACCCCTTGACATTGAGAATTCCAGGTATATTTAATTTGTCATTAATTGGTCTCCGCATGCGGAGTTAAATTAAACAGGACAAATGGATACTCGCAGGGAGCCTACATCTAGCGCCAACATAAAACAGCTTACCGGAAAATTAAAAATCGCCTCGGCTGGTCTTCTCGTCGTAATTTGCCATCAAAAGTCTCTGTTAATTAAGTCTGAATTGATGATCAACGTCAAATAAATAAATAGGTACTAAAAATCTCGATTTTATATTCACCCGATCCAATTGTTCACGTATGGTAAAACATTTGACAAGAATTTACCCAGCTTTACCCATCACACAAGGGGAAAAAATCCAATAAAAAAACACCAGGTACAAATTAAACGATTCCTGTGTTTTATGCAGTACTCCGTCATCGGCGGCGTCTCACAATTAATTCACGGTCTAATGATTTTCGGTTGCTTTGCGGTCGGCGATACAAAGTGTACGTGATGTCCTCGATGGAAAACAGTTCGAATTGTGTAGTATTTATAAAATATCATCTTCTATTACTATAACATTATCCGATGAGAGTTTTTAAAAACGTTTAAACTAAATTGCCCGTAACAGATTATGTTTGTTTCTTCGGATCGCTCTCCATTTTTTCATCCTGGTCCCAACTGCACCGTGGATTTTTTTTGAACGCTTTAACAAATCTTTGTATATTGTAAAATGCATCTGGGCTTGGTACAAAAGAGTAATGAATTTTTTGATTTATCGTATCGCATCTAGCACCACGTCATGTTTACCTGTTACCTGTTGCTTCTCTAATTAAAATTACATCCCGCCTTTAAGTGAGAAAACCAAGTGTCCCATCGTCGAGTATCCCGAGTGAAGTGGCTTTTTGACTCGTTCAACTGGAGTCTGTCTATCTTCACACGGAATGAACAACAAAATGTAAATCGTTCATTCGAATCGCAACTTCGCAACCTGTCAATGCTGAAAATTTAAAGCGAAAAGCTGAAAGTCGATCAAATTCAGGTAACAAACCGAAAGTCGAAAGTTCAAAAGTTTTAAAAATAACAAGCTAAAAGCTAGTCGAAACTTTTTCTTACAGATTTATTTTTTAGCTGTTGACTTGAAAATTTAAAACCGAAATCAACAATTTTTCAACCAATTTTTTTTTCGATTCTCAGAATAGTTTCAATTCTTAATTTCCTTTTCTCCAGATATTTTCATGGTGTCCACTATATTTCAGAAATGATTTTCCCTGACTTTTCCAGGTTTTACAGACCAATTTTTCAAAATTTTCCAGATCTTTTAAATATGATATTCGTAAACCGGGGGGGGGGAGGGGGGTATTTTTCACTTCATGTACTTACATCCCGAAATTTTGCATCGATAAGAATGATATAAAATTCATGAGGGTCGTAACGATTTTTTTTTCAAAATCACTATTATATTTTTACGAGATCTTTAGATGCTCCTCTTCGGACCAAAAAAAATATTTAAGTTCAATTCTGAAATTTTTTGAGCCCACCCAACTTCCCCTCACCATAAAAAATTGAAAGTTTGATTTTATTACCCACAGAAAAAATTTCAAATAAAAAAAACAAGTATTCCAATCCAAAATTAAGTTTTAAAAAATGAAATGAATTATGCCAAGGTGTCTACCAAATCAAGCGAATGAAAATTCAGATTTTCCCAGGCTAAAAGTTCAAAAATTTCAGCATATTTTATCCCCCCTCCCCCTCAAAAAAAAATGAAAAACACATGCCTCAAATTTATAAATTCACGAAATCCCTTGCAATTTTTTAGTTGGTACCAATCAAAAAAAAAGTCAATGAGGAGGTGAAATATAAATCATTTTATGGAAACAGATAAACGTGTTGAGCCCGAGTGAAGCGAGGGCGAAAATTTTTGCGAAAAAATATGAAAATTCACAGCTTTTCCCTCATACATATTTTCCAAAACATGGCCACTAATTTCGAATTCTGTTCCATTCCCTCCTCCTTCTTTTCAGCATTGTGGTCAAGGGCATCATGGCATTCCTTTCTCATCCTTGCTCATTAAAAAGTAAATTTTCAAAAAAAACTTGAGATTTTAGATAAATTCTGTAGAAAGACAGAATGTAAATTACCCCCAGTGTAGCGAAGGAAATTTTTTTGAATAATTCATAATTTAATGGACAAAAGACATGCATTTTAAATAAATGATAAAATAAAAAAAAATAGATAAAAGACATAATAATCTGACCCGAGCGAAGCGAGGGCGAAATTTTTTGAAAAATTTATAATAAAATAAGCGAAGAAACACTTTTCCAAATGATTTATCCTTTTTTTGGATTTTTGAAAAATTCCAAAGAAAATTCCATAATTCCCTGACTTTTCCAGACCACCAAAATTCCTTGACTTTTCCCGGTTTTCCAGAGAATGGACACCCTGATTTTTCAACTCTGAAAAGTTATCCTCAAAATATTCACAAACTCTAAAATTTTTGCATCTAGAATAAAATTTTTATCAACTCTGAAATTGATAAAATTTTTTCCTCAGGTATAGAAATTTTTCAACTCCGGTATTTTTTCCAAAAATACAGTTTTCATTTTTCAACTCTAGAAATTTTTTCTCAAAATTAAATCTTTTCTCAAATTTTTTTGCTTTCAAAATTTTTTCTCTGAAGTTCAATTTTTACACCTTTTGAAAGTTTTTTTTTTCAAAATTCCATTTTTTTAGCGCAAATATTTTTCTCAAATTATTTTCCAGCTCTGAAATTTTTAGAATATAAAAATTAAAAAAAAAATTGGGTTGAAAAACATTTTAAGTAATTTAATGTGAGAAAAATTCGAGAGAATATCAAGTTTTTGAAAATTTTAAAATCAAAGAATAGGATTTTATAGTTGATAATTTATTATGAATAAGATTTAATTATTGTTTCGATTATACTGACTTCAACCTATACAGAATATTTAGTAAATAAATTTTTTTTAGCAAAAATGAAAATCGAAGAAATTGAAAAAAAATCTTTAATGATCGTGAAGCTAAAAAAATTGAGACGAAACGAAGAAAGTTTAGTGGGGGGGGGGGATATTTTATTGGAGTTGAAAAAAAGTGATATTATGAGAAAAAATTTCGAAAGCTGAAAAAATTGAACTTTTGAGAAAAAGGTTGGTACAGTTAACAGCTGAGCTGATCAATGTTGCGGTGAAGGTGATATGAACGAGATCGTGCATAGTTCGGTCATTTTGTTGTTCATTCCGTGTGAGAATAGACAGACCCGTTCAACTGTACATTTTCGTTCAAGATACAATCTCTGCTCGATATTGAAATTTCCCAACAGTTTCCAATAATTAGGCAAAGGTGGCTGATCAATCGTTTACATGGTAGCGGCTCCTTTGATGCGGATACCATCGATTGAGTTATTTTACAATCAGCCCCGAAGCTATGCGATCCCACAATGACATAATGAATGCTGACAACGTCGATGCAGGTATCTCCCATCGTCGTAGTTATGATTTCTCATAAAGGCATTTATTTTTTAAGACATCATCCTCGGGGTGGAATCTTCTATTTCACGGCTCGAGCATTTTCTCCCATAGCCATGTTTGTTCTTCATTTCAAATATTAGTCACGCTGGGTGCATTTCAAACCGTAGCGTGAAATTTATATAACAACCAGTGAAACGAGCAAAGTAAACAGAAAACTTTTCCAGCTTCTAGACCACGATAAAAATTCTGGCCATTTTGCAGCTGCAAATTGCTCGAGAGATTCATCTCAGTAACCTATTCCACGTTGGGTAATTAGCCAGAGCTTGTGGCACATTTACCCGCATATTCGCACATCTGCTCGTGTATCAAGCTTCCAAATATGAAAAGTTGGCATGGGGGATTTTTTTCCTTCAATTTACCGTCATAATGGTCATAAAATAAACGTTAGCTATACTGGTCCAGTATTTCCTCCTTCGGTGGTACCTATACGTATGTTCAGATATGTATATGGAATATGGCTGAACATTACATAACACAATGTATCGGTATGTTACCATTTTCAAAAGAACGTTTCCTTTCCGCTTCACTTATTCATGTGATGCGGTTTGCCAAAAGAATAGATTTTAGGTAGCCCGCCAGCATGCGATGGTAACAATACATTTGCAACTTTGATAGCGAAATAAATTATACAAACCGAAACGATATATAGATAGATACCTAGATTTGTAATAATAGAAATGCGTTTTCAACGAATCCTGCGGTTTTTCGAGTTTATTTTTACCCTGCTTCGGTTACCACGTTACGTATTATTAAGTTTACTCGGATAGGTCGCCTGAAAGCTATATTAGCTTATCGGTGATGGTTTATTTTAACTCGCCGATCTGACAAGTGGAAATTTTTCACGTTCGAGTAAAGTGTCGGTGGGTTGAGGATTGAGGATGACCCGGAAGCAGGGCCGTGCAGAGAAAATCCGGGCCCGGGGGGAAAAATTAAAGAGAAAAAGGTCTCTGACAATTGGGGGGGGGGCTCAAAAATCCCAAATTTTGATTTTTGAGTTCCAATTGCGGATAACAAAAAAATTTAAGTCGATTAACGCAAGAACCTTCAAGAATTGTTAAAAATTCAATAAGTAAGTAGGTATTTTCGAAAATATATTTTTTTTAAATTCCAAGAAAATTCAAAATTGATTAAATCAATTTCAGAGATTATTCATCGACTTGGATTGTGCAGGATAAAAAGTACAATTTTTTGCTAAAATCAATATTTTATAGCTTTGTCACTTTCTCCTATTACACTTCTCTTCATCTATGAAGAAAAATTTAAAACAGTTATAAAATGGCAATTTTCTCGAAAAAAAATTGTGCTTTTTGATCTACATAGTCGTTGAATAATCTTTGAAATTGATTTTAATAACTTTTAAATTTTTTGAAAAAATGAATTTTTGACAATTTTTAAAGAATTGAAGGCTCTTGCGCGATCGGAACATCAATTAATCGATTTTGAATTTTTCAAATATAATTTTCTACTCGCCCCAGCCCTCGTCTTTTGCGCAGTATTGAAACTCAAATATCAAAAATTTTGGTTTTTCGGTCCATCCTATTACACATCTAAAATTATAAAACAATTCAAACCAAACCTACGAGTGTACTCGTGTGATGGGTACGTGCTAAGCCAAATTTTTTGTTTGAAAGGGCCTCGCGCTCGCGATAAAGACAGAATGTTTTTTAGTCTTAAGGGGCCCTCGCGGGCCCCTACGGGCCCCCAAAAACCTCGGGCCCGGGGGGAAATATCCCTTTTCCCCCCCTCTCTGCACAGGCCTGCCCGGAAGGGTGGAAATGCCAGACGGTTCGGAGAGCTTGGTGTATTTCGAATATCGAACAGTGGTGGAGTAAAAATCGATGTGCTTCAGAATAGAAAAATAGATGTTCAAATGAATTATAATGGGTACGTAAAATTTAAAAAATTCGAGAATTTTGGATAATTTTGAACGATTTTATTTTCTGTTTTCGTCTCATCAAAAACCTTCCAAGTGCCATTTTTTTCAAAATTGAGGTTTTTAGTGTTTCAGATTCAGGAAATCGAGCTGCATCGATTTTTAAAAAAGGAAGTAAAAAAATTGATTTAAAACCTCAATGCAGTGGATTTAAAAATCTGCCAAGGCCATAAGCGTAATGCAAATTTTGTGGCGTTTTTTAGCTCTCCTGTAGAATAATAAATTTGGCACTTGGAAGGTTTTAGCATTAATGGGACGTTTTGTGGTTTTTATAATTTACTGTTACTCTTACATGACAAAATTGATGGCGATTTTTTAGATTTCTTCATCAAAAATAGTCAAGAAGTCTAGATAAATAATGAGTGTAGGAAAAATCTCAAAATTTTTCAACATCATTACATCAGTTATCAGAATGAGTTTAGCCCTGCTCCTCCAAAAAAAATTGGAGGTAAAAAAAGGAAAAAAAGCAACTCTTTTGAGCACAACTTCAAATTTTCTTGACTTTTTTGAGATTTTTTAGGATCAGTTCTGGTATTTAGAAATTTATTGAAGGAAAGAGGAGACATATCTTATTTAACTGTGTCTAATGTCAAAACATTTTTATACTGAAATAAAGGGACTTTTTTTAGATATTGAAAATGTTTCCAAAAATGAAATATTTTTGGGAGATTATCAATTCGAAAGTTCGAACAAATCTTGAAAATTCAAACATAAACGATTTTCGATTAATTTTAATTTGCTGATTCCAAATGTGAGATGTTTTTTGACTTTCGAGGTTCAAAAATGAGATTTCTTAGGCAATATAAAGAACAACCCTGCTCAAAATACAAATAAAATTCATGATCTGCGAATTAAAATCAATCAAAACCACATTTTTATTATTCAAAAATCATCACAGTGACTTGTGAGAAGAGAAGGATTGAGGACAGCAGGTCCCTATAAAATTGCAGAAATGTAGTTTTTGTTGAGAAGATTGGGCTCGAGACAGCAAATTTTCAAAAATGAATAATTTTTTGGAAAAATTTTCACTTTGAATTAGAAAAAATTTAATTTTCAGTTAAAAAATCTGAAAAAATTACACAAGTTTTCCCTCAAAGGAAACAGTTTTAAAATCATGAATATGTTTACGAGTAGATACGATTTTGGTGGAATAATTTTTCAATATTTTGTCCAAAAACATAACCAGATGTGCTTTTTTGAAAATCTGTTCTAAAAAATTTTGGTTTTGACAAAATTTCATCACCTATCTCAGATGGTGTTTTTTGAGTTTTTTTTTGAGGGGGTACTTCAATTTTTGGATTGCCTAAGCCCTAAAATATATCTATGTTAAAGTTGGCCTCAGTAGAGAATTTCCAATTTTTTGCCTCTTCTTCCCTCCTCTTATAGTTTCATTTTGATTCCTCCCTAGATCAAAAAAATCTGAATTCATTTTTGAACGAATATTAAAAATTTAAATTATCAATGTTTTTCAAGCAACAATTCGAAGTCGATGATTCAGAATCTAAACTTGAAATTGGCTTTCGACACTCGAGCTCTGTTTTTGAAATTTCTACTGATTTTCGCCTTCAAAATTCAATTTTTAAGGCAATCAGACCTGCAGAGGCGTCGTCAAGAGAGGGCCCGAGGGTCAACTCCCCCCGAAAAATTCTGGCCCCCACATGGTTCCGCTTGACCCTCCTCCCACCCACAAAAAATTAATGTTGCATTTATAAATGCACATTGCACTTACATCAGATAGGGATTTTCAAAGCATTAAAACATAAAAAAAATGTCTTTTTAGGGCATTCAAAAATTCAAAATTCAATTTTTTCAAATCTTCACCCTCAATTCGCTCGGGCATGAACAAAATTGCAATTCTACGTATGATCTATCTGGGAAGAAGGCTCCCTTTTTATCCCCTCCCCATTTTCAGCAGGTGAAAAAAGTCAGTCTCCCTTTTCCACTTCGAAAAAGTAAAAAAAGTTGTCCAACACGCGACCCCTTTTGTGCTCCCCAATTTTCGATTCTGACAACGTCACTGGACCTATGATCACTCGAAATGAACACAAAATTCGTGAACTTCGATCAAAACTCAATCGAAAATAATACCTACTCGTATTTCATTGCTCACATTTCAATTTTTAAAAATTTACTCAAAGGCAGGAAAATATTGGGCAAACATTGGAAAAATTTCTTAAATAAATAAAAAACGTGTTTTTTTGCCTATTCTGAGGCCACCAATTCCTAATTTGATATTCGATTTTGGTGGTCATACTTTGTTCTTAAGATATCGTCAATTTTCGTCTCAAAAAACTAATTTCTGAAGCACTGAGACTGTTACTAAAATTTTACGTTTTTCCCCCCATTTTTCCATGGTCTGATATTCATTTATGGCCAATTTTCGTCTCAAAAAATGATTTTTGAAGCACTGATACAATTTATATTTGATAAGAATCACTACATCAGTTAAATCATTCTTAATAATTTTGAAAGTTTTCTTTTTGAGAGAAAACATCTCGTGGGGGGGGGGGATAAAATCACACCAAAAATAGATTCAGAAACTTTGAACTTCCTGTTACTTTTCCACATCTTCAAATTTTTTCACTTCTTCGATGACTTTATTCATTTTTTTAAAATTAACTTTTATAATCAGATTTCTCTCCCTCTACCCCCCTCCCCCCACGCATAGAAAATTTTTTGTAGACATTTCGTAAAAAAAAAAAGTCGTATAAATCAAAATTCAAAATTTAAAAGTGAAATCAAAATTTCAAAATGACCAGATAAAAATCTCACTCTCTCCTCTTATGCAATTTATAATATCCACCCCCCTTTCCAATCATATTTTTTTCGCTCAAAAATATCACTGGTAACTTTTCACCTTTTTCTCATTTTTTAGGGGTACCAATTTTAAAAAAAATCATGTTTAAAATTTTTTATAAAAAAATAAGTAGAATATATTTTTTAAAATTTGTATTTCATTAAAATATTTTTGATATCGGAAGATATTTTTGCTAAAAAATTATCAATGCTATTTTTACCTCCTCCTTCCTACTCCTTTCTTAACAACGCATAAAAATTGTATTTTTCTCGAATTTAAAAAATTGAAGGTAAAAAGCATAAATTGCATTTAAAATGCACTTCGTCCGAGTAAAATTTAATTATCAACAAACTCTCGCAATTTACCATTTACCGACATAAACGACGAAATTCATTTATAAAGCTTACATCACTCGTACCAAACGTACAGTATCCGTTTAATTTTATTTGCTAATAAATTTTACGAACATAACGGCGCGTAAATAAAATTCGTATTCTTATGCATGGTATACCTCAAATGGAGAGTTTCTCTACTCGACGAATATTTGCATGATTAAAATACCAGGTAGTGGTCGTAGTACAAATTAGGTACTTGAAAATACTATGTAGATAGCCTATACCTACATACGTTTATTTTGTTTGTGCAGAAAGGAACGAAATCTAGTCGTACAATGATACCTTCGTTGCCAGAAGCCATCAGCGCTACACATGTCGAATATCTTCCTCTGCCACCTGCTTACTTGAGACCTATCATCGACGCGTAAGTTTATTTATTTTTAATAATAATAAATGGTTTCTGAGAAGAGTGCTATCGTCGTACCTACCTGTGCAACGAAACAGATGTGCAATGACGGTGGCCATTCTGATATTTTTAATTATTTGATTTTTTGCCGAAATCAATCAGCTCGCTAATGAACTCGACGTTCGATACAAATGCAATCAGAACGTACGCGAAATTTACGCAGCTAGGTAAATTTTTTATGGGCCATTAAACAGATACAAGTTGACGTAAAAAGCCGCATAAAAAACCACGCTTATTTAAAGGTTTAAAAGCACCTCTTAGCTAAAATGTATTCGTATATCGATGGGTACTTCTCGAGTATCTTGATGTTGGACGAGCGAACCCGGCACGAGAATGACAAAGAATCAACTTCACCTGTTTGATTATACGTTCGATTGCATTTATTGAAAAAAAAAGGTACCCTCGACCCGACGACGAAATGATATCTATCCAACTATACAAAAATATTGAAATTTTTTAAGGGTGAAAAATATGCAAATCTGTCCCGGGGATGTCATAAAAACGTAAAAAATACCCCAGTCCTTTACCGACCACCTGTTTTGATCCAAGAGGCTTGAGGGTGACAGACGATAGCTATCTTCAGTAGCAAACTACACCTTAATGAGTATCATTTTAATATTTGTCGACTAACTTTATAAAATTGTATATCAGATCTAGTTCGAGAAACCCACTGGATTCAAATAACCCTCGACCAATACCCGCTGAACATTTTGGACAACGAGTGGTAACCAAAGAAGAATTAGCTAAAATTCGAGCCCTAAGAGCAATGCAGCAATTTATTCCAATCAACATTAGCGCAGTACCCAGAAGCGTTAGTTTAAGTTATTTTCGAGGTAATGATTTACGCTATGCCCCTCACGTAAGGGTACCCGCTGCCGAATCAGTACAGAATTCTTAAACCGAGAGCACAATCTAGTCATGTCGAGTTTCAATCCCATCGAAAAACTTTCAAATATTCGAGGTGTCATAAAATCAGAACTGATTCAACGATCAATATACCAAATATTTTTTCTCAATGTTAATACGTTATAGTGCCAATATTAGTTCTAGTCTTTAAAATTCTTATTATAATTTTTTTATTTGAGCCCCCTCCCCCACCCCGACCCTATTTTTCAGCGAATTTGTTACGTACGTGTACTGTGAAAAGTTCGCTATTTGTTTTTCTTTTTATACTTATATTTTAGAGTTTATTATTCGTTGTGCGAATGTATTTAAAATTACGATATTGTAACGAAATGTACGAATAGAATTCCGCTGGTGTGATGAACACTCATTAGTGGATCGTGTGTGTTTATATAGATGATAGATTTAATCATGAATATGTTACGTACCTATGTATATTAATATAAAGTAATTAATCGTTCTTTTAATTATTCGCAATGCTTAATTTGACGTATTGAATTCTATTTTTTGGTGGCCGCAATCAAAGTAATGTCGAGTCGTACGTAGCCCTTTCAATTTTTAAGCTGGACAAAAATTCATCGGGAGGAAATCTGTTTAATTTTTTTTAATAATCAACGTTGTAAAATAGGTATCTATGTGCGAATCTGAACAAAAATGAAAAAAATTTAAAATCGTCGAAAAAATTGGGGAAAAATTCCATCATATGAGGTTTCTTCACAAAAGAATTTTCCACCAATTTTTCGGGTAAAAACTTCAACAATTTATCATAATTTATTCATTTTAGTACAAAAATTTGATTTTTTGAACAAGCGAAGGGTCCTATTAGTACGGACATTTTAGGTTTTAACCCCAAAAAAATTAACAGGAAGGAGAAGTTTCGTATGTAAGCTCAGTGAAGTATGAATTTTAATATTCCCGAACTTCCCTAAAATCGGTGAATATTTTGACCCCCTTTTGGGGTGTGAGGGGGTTCAAATTTTCGTTTTTCGACTGTAACTTTAAAAATTACGTATTTACGAGAAAAAAGTTGAAACAAAAATTACAAAGCATAATAAAACGAACAATTTTGTTATTTACAATTTTTTCCTAGGACGTCATGGGAGGGAGGGGATGAAAAATTTTCCACCACCGCGCTGCTTTTTTTCTTTTTGCAATAGTTCGCCCCCAAGACCACGTAGGAAAAAAATAAAAAAAGCAAAATGTTCTTCTTTTAATGCTTTACAACGTTTGTTTGAACCAATTTTTCGAATTTTGCACTGCAGCTGAGCTACGCTTGGGGGAAAATGCGACTTTTTCTTCGGAGGCTCCACCCCCTCCCCACTTTGAAATAAGAGGTCGGTTTTACATTTTTATTTATCTACATAGTAATAGGATGTACTATGCAAAAGAACCGCTCCTAAAAGTCGATTAACCCGATTTTTGGTGATTTTTTCTGGTAATGGTAAATTTTCAAAATTAATTTTTTTTCGAGGACCCTACCTCCCTCCCATGACATTTCAGGAAAAAATTGTAAATAACAAAATTGTTCGTTTTTTATGCTCTACAGTTTTTGTTTCAACTTTTTTTTCGTAAACACGTGATTTTGAAAGTTATAGTCGAAAAACAAACATTTGAACCCCCCCCCCCCCCCCACAAAGGAGGTCAAAATATTCACCGATTTTAGGGAAATTCGGGAATATTAAAATATATACGAAACTTCCTCTTCATGCTAATTTTTTTGGGTTAGGGCCTTATTTTAGCTAAACTGTCCGTACTCTATGATTAAAATAAATAGAAAAGAAAAGCACAGAATAAGAAATTTTCTCTCCTTCTATGACAATTACCTACTTTTTTAAATTTCAGTTTCTAAAATTTTTCGTGCTCCAAGCTGAAAAATTTATGGTCTTTTATTTTATTTTAATTTACTTTTCCCACTAAAAAGCTTGATTTGCTCAGAAAATCTCAATTTTATTTTGGTTTAAAAATTACTAAAAATTGTAAATTCATTTCGAATGGATAAAAAAACAGATTATATCATTTTCGACCTCTCAGTCAGAATAAAAAAATATATAAAAATGCAAACTTGTGCTACAATTACGTAGGTATTTTTGATCTGACTTTTAAAATTGGTACAATTCTTCCAAGAAAAATTGGAGAGTGAAATTTTTCCATAAAAAATTGGTGAATGAAATTTTTGCACAAAACATTGAGAAATGAAATTTTTCCACGAAAAATTGAGAAATGAAATTTTTCCACGAAAAATTGATGAAATTCTTCCAAATAAAAGAATGTCCCTTCAATTTTAAATAAAGGCGCAAGCGTGGTGTTGCCACAAAGGCAATCAAAAAGTTTTTCTTTAATTTTTCAATTTTTTCAAGGGAAGGCAAAAAACCACCGATCTTCTGATTTTTATCATTTAAAAAAAATAGTCATTTATTTTATTTGATAGAAATTGAAAATTTTATTAAGCCCAAGCAAAATGCAAGCAAGGAGTTTTCAAAAAAAAAGACAGAAAAGCTAAAATTTTAGCATTTTCCCCAACATTTCTGTCGACAAACAATTGAGCCTTCCCCTTGCCTTACCAAAACGTTACTGGACAATAGGTTTAGGTATCCTACGTTTCTTCCTCGTATTCACACCTTTTTTTTTCCTCAGCAGGTATTCCTCAATTGTCTGTTTTAAAAAGTGTTGGTGAAATGGTCCCTAAAATAAAAGAATAAAGCAAATTTAGATACAAGCCTCAGAGAAAAAATTATCCAATAGTTTTGTGACAAAATTATGCGTTTCTGAAAACAAAAAACTCTTCAACAAAAGTACGTTTTTTCAATTTTAAAAGTTTAAGAAAAACTGATTTCAAAAATTTATAAAAATTTAATTTTTAGAAATTAAAAATCAAGATTTGGTGTTGATTTGTTTTTATTTGGGGGGGGGGGCAAAGGGAGCCAATATTTCGTTAAATTGATTTTTTCACTACTCCCCCTCCCATCCGCCATAAAAATTATTCAAGCTCAAATTCAAATTTCAAAATTACTGATGTGTATGTATTTTTCTCTGAAAAAACTAAATTAAGAAGTAAAAAAAATTGTAGTGCTTCCTAAATTTTTTCAAAAATGTATGCCATAATTATGATTTTTGTGCTCAGTATATGAATTTTAGCATTTTCTTCTAAAACTTGAAAAAAGTCTTGTCGCGAAAAATGTAATTCTTCAAATTTGAGAAATCTATAACCAAGGAAATGAATCATTTTTCAAGTTTTTTTTCTTCAAATTTCATATTAAAAAAATTCGAAGGGGTCAAAAAAGAAAGTAGAATAATAAATCGAGAAAAAAAATAGGTCTACTATTTTCCTACGTTTATATTTGAAGGAGGAAGTCTATATGAGATTACTTGAAAATTACCATTTTCCAAGTCTTAGCTTCTTCAATAATATTCAGAAAACGTTAAAAAAAAACGTTTCCCATTGTTTTGACAATTTTTGATACCGAAAAAATTTCTATTCATATCCTTACCCCTTATATTTCTGAATTATACTTCACGTCCATATCAGTTTTTTTTTATCCTTCTTACATAACTGCACATTTTACAGGGACATCTCGTATAAGACTTGCAACAAACAGCATTTAGTTACTTATCAAAACACCAATAAATCAACCTACCGGCGATCGTTTTAATTTTAACGAGCGAAAAAAAATCGAAGCTGAATTATCATTTTTATCTGCATCATAAATCTTTCTAAAAACATCTCTCCGGTAGGCTCGATAGGCTTTTACGTAGTTTCGCGTTAATTTACTACATCAAAATGCTACTATCAAAAATCATATCTCAATCAGTTCTCCATAAAATGGCAAAGAGAAAAAAACTGGTCGAGCTAATGAGCCGAAACCTTGTACTCGAACAAATTAAAATGAAAAAATCGATTTCAAATCGGTCTTTAAAAACGAATTTTACGATTTTTCCAACAAAAAGATGATGGTTCGGTGTATCTCGAGGTGTCACTCTGATACAAATATTTGGTCTCGTGGTGATAAAATAATCACATTCGGAAGATCGATTCAATGTGCAATGGGAATATGTAAAATGGAGAATTCATAGAAATTATTTTTCAAAAATATAAATTGCTGAATATATTATTTTTCGACAAATTAGTCTGACTTGAGAGTTTATCAACATTTTAACATTCCTGGTCGAAAAGGCGCCATTTCCAATGCTAATGATTTTTTTTTAAAATAATACATATTTTCGTCGAGTTCGAGCTTTTTTAAAAATAATTTTTTCAACATTGTGGGAACATTTTTCAATCTTAATACCAGAAATTCCACGTTAAACGATTCGTGTAAATCAAGTTGAATGATTTTTCTCATGAGTGAGAAATTATCCAGATTTTTATTCATCGTGAATAATTTCAATATTGTTTATTTTTCAATGTTACGAGCGTAACTGAGGATTCTCACGAGATAAAAAAATGGATTTATTAAAACGAAGGTAGGGTTGCCTGCGATCGTTGGTCAAGATTCATCTTTGCCTTGAATATCTACGTGAACATCTAATTAGCCAAGAGATAATTAATATGTAAAATCCCTAAAATTAATTTTTTCTTCATTTTAGAGAAAAATTTTCCAGGAAATAATTTCCACCAGACGTTTCAAAAAAATTGAAGAAGAAATTTAGATTTCCTAATTCTCCAGTAAGTTTTAAAAAAATCTGCAAAAATTTTGATATTTTTCTAACCAGTTTTTTTCCTACAGATTTCAACTGCCAGATCCTCTACTTGAAAAGTTGTTTGAAAAACCTATTGAAAAAAAAGGCTCATTATCTACGATCAGGTAACTAATAACACCACAATACCTATAAGTTATAGATAGATAAGTAAAGGTATAAACCGAACGATATAAAAATTATTGCGACAAGATAATCATAAGGATGCCAACTACAAATAATTAAATTGCAATAATAATTAGGTTTCGACTGAGCCATGGTCTTAGGATCTCTTAGGTTACTAACGATCATTAACTCAATCACGACAAGCTACTAAATACGTGATGAACATAAATCATTATACCTCTCAATCTGTACCTATCGGATGCTGTGTCAGAAGACTGTTCAAGCAAGGTAGCTTATCTACTTTACAACCGTTTAAAAATATTCTATCAATAGAATATCTATTTGTAATGGTAAAAATTAATCTTCGTATACATGGTCATAGGCCATAAGGCCACGACATTTATTAAAACCATGTTGTATTTTTTGTATTTTTTTTTTACCGATAACTCCAAACTCGCACATCAATTACATAGATAATAATTCCAATTTAATTAAAAAGTAAATTCGACATTACAATTGAACACGGTGCGGTTTTTTTTCTCAACAGGTTTTTCTCATCTAAGTAATTAAAATCCATTAATTAAATCATATCTAAGATCTAATAAACCATTTTCCAAAACTAGTTCCATTATAATTTTCAAACTTATTAAACGTATTTTAGTATTCATTCAAGTTCAACCATCGCGCACTAGTTTTAATTACTACTTAGGCTGTTTTTTTTTTTTTATGGATGAACATTAAAAATGGCATAAGAGATCTAGGTACCAGGTATCTGCTTCATTATCGGTACATTGAATCGTAGGTAATCGATGTATTTACCGTAACGTTTCCTTATCTGGTGGAAAATTTCAATTAAATTGACTCCCATGAAGACTTCAGGTATTATTTCGCCTGCAGTATTTTGTTGCGTGAACTGTACACCGTATAACGACAGATACACATTATAATAAAATAAATCTCAATTAAACCTAATGTCGAACAATTTTTCCATCTTACTGCAGGCTGAATTTAAAATCAGCCGTCGATGACGCCCATTTGATGAGCATATAAGCACCTCATACTGCGGAATATTTTAATATATTTGAATTTTTTTTGAGTGAAATTTTTATTTCTTTTTAATGGGCAATTTATGTTTCACAGGTGAAAGGAGGAATTGAATTGGGAAAGGAATTATTTGATAACAGGGTCGATTGGTTCATTGGAGAATTATGGATTCGATTTGAAGAAGCATTAAAAAGTTATAATTTTTACGAACTTGCCCTGAAGATTTCAATGTGACATTATTTTGTCTTTAATTCTAAAATGAGGTAAAATAAGGGTTCATCATTTTCATATGCAGGTACTCATTAAAATATAAGAAATGAACTCTGTTAGAATTTAGACTTGCTGTGGTACATAGATATAAAAATATATTATCTATTTTGAAATTTTCAAACTCAAAAACACACCTTACCTAATGCAGAAAATGAACTGAGATCCAAGTCGTTTCAAGAATTGAAAAGTTGTTTACATAAAATGGCATCTGGATGTGAGAGAAAAAATTGCTATAAAATTAAAGATCCGATTTTTTTTTTGAACAGTAAAAGTACAAAATCTGTCAACAAAAATTTCAGAAAATGGTAAAAATATAATTAATCATCTGATATTTTAACAAAAAATTTGAAAATCATAAGAAATCGTATGTTTTTTTTTTGAAAATTTTATCCTAGGTAACAAGAAGTGATGAATTTATCAAATTTTCCAAATAGAATTTTCATCTGAATCATCTTTGATGTTTTTTTTTTCATTTTGCAATGTACAATATTGTAATTTTCAATTTATACAGATAATTTTTGGGTGGGAGAAAAGGGAAGGATTCGTTTATACGTATTTTAGGAGGGGAAAAAACATTGCCTGATTTTTTATGGATGTTTCAAAGAACACAATATTCTTTAAATTTTAATGATTCAAGGCTCCTTATTTGAATACATATCAGCATCGCTATATTAGATTTCGAAATTGAAAATGTTCTTTAATTCTTTTAATACCTAAACACTAAAATGTCAAATTTTGAGGATTTTTTCTCATTTCAAACATGGAATTTTAACTCCCATGTATTTTAAGATATTTATTATTTTGATTTTAAATTATTCCGAGTCAAAATATTTAATTTTCATATCGTACTAATCATATTATTTTATTGAAGTTTTAAAACGCAAACTATTTTTATTTTTTTTAAATTTATAAACAGATTTTTCCTCATTTTCATGATAACTAAAAGCATAAAATTTGATATCATGAATAAGAACGTAAAAAGGAATTTTTTATGGTTATTGTCCCATTTTTGATGTTATTTCCATATTATTGAATCGTATTACCTAAGTTTAAAAAATCATTAGATAACTACTTCCGAGATCTAAGAAATACAGAGAGAGGTGCAGGTACTTGGAAATTGGAATTTAAAGTTTGTAACTGAAGTTTTTTTTTCAAAATTACAATAATTCAATCTGGCATGCGCTATTCATTTTCCAATGACTTTTTTATTACAAAATAAAAATTCCAAAACAACCAAATTATTCAATCACACCCTAAATAGTATTTGGTTTTTTCTTAAAATTAAATTACCTATGTATTTTTGAGATTTTCAAAAATAAAATTGCTAGAAAATATATACCTTCGAAAATTGAGATTTTATTGCAACGCAAAGGCATAGTAATTATGACAAAAGTTGGACAAATAAGAAGGGATGAAGACAAGGGAGGAGAACCAAGGAGGCACTCTCTCACCTATAGAACAAAATCGAATTTTTAATTGAAAAATCTATAAAAATTTCATTCTGAGTCGAAGAAAAACTCTATTTGGATCAGAAATTTCCAATTTCTAGATTTTCCTCCTCCATAATGCTAATTTTGATTCTTCTTCGAGGTACCTACTACCTACATAGATACGAAAAAACAAAAAGACTTCGATTTTGTAAATTTTCTCTATACCTACGTGATACCTTTTAAATCGAGACGCATCTACATATGAAATTTTATGCCTCTTCGACTTTTGGGGCCCCAAATGAGGCAATTTTTAAAAAAATTACGATTTAGGTCATTTTTACTTTCAATTTTTCCTCAAAACTTTTCAAACCGGACAAAATTATTTTTCAAATTCTACTTCATTTTTTTTTTCAACTTACAAAATTTCTAACAACCAATTTTATAGGGGAAAAAATTTGTAATCTGGAACAGTCATAAGAAGTTCTACCTAAAATTGAAAATATAATGCTTTCAATTTTTTAAAAAAATCCTCTTTTCGCGAAATAAGAGACAAAATGGTCGCTTTTTGAATGGGGGGAGGGGGAATTAGAGAATTCATTTTCATCATACTTCTTCATTTGTGTTTTTTGACAGAAAAAAAAATTGTGCCAGAAAAATATTGGGAGGGAGTATAAAAATTGGTTTGATCTGGCATTCAAATTGGAAACAATTGATCGAATTTTCAATTACTGGCCAAATCAATTTGTTGAATATCCTCTCTCATTAATTAAAAGTTTGATCGATTGTACTCAATTTGAATTACTTTACTTAATTCAAATTTTTTCAACTTACACAGGTCAAATCAATTTTTCAAAAAAAAAAATCACAGTTGAATAGATTTTTTTTGAATATACCCCTTCCATTAATTAACAATTCAATCAATTAATAAATTACTCATAGAGTTTGAATCAATTTCTTTCAATTTGTACTCAATTAGAATCACAAGTCAATTTAAAAAATCAGGTAATTAATGGAAGGGGCTATTCAAAAAAAAATCGAATTAAATACAACTGATCAAATTTTCAAATAATGGGAGAGGCATTTAAAAATATTGATTTGACCCTTATAATGAAAATTATTTTGAGGGTACCTCTATGTCGCGTCGGTTTTCAAAAATTGTGAGTGTATGAAGGTATTGTGAACGTACCTCTATGACGATTTTTGAAAATTGTGAGGGTATTTGAGCTCTGTGATGATTTTCAAAAATTATGAGGTTATTGTGAGGGTACCCCTATGATGATTTACAAAAATTGTGAGGGTATTATGAGGATATAGTGACGGTACTTCTATTCCATAGCGATTTTCAAGAATTATGGGAGCAGGTATTCAGAAAAAATTAATCTGGTATTCAAATTGAAAACAATTGTTTGAATTTTTAGTTAATGAGAGGGTATTCAAAAAAAGTTGATTTGACTGGGGATACTCTTCAATGAAAATTGATTTATCTTATGATTCGACCTGGGATATCAAAGAAAATTGTTTTGATTTCTGTAATTTTCAGGGATCTGGAGGTGGAGGCGGAGGGTGGAGGGAGAAGGCCCCCCTCCGGATGATTTTTCCGGAGTCGGAGGTACTTTGATAAAAAATCTGGGAGTCGGAGCCGGAGTTGAAGGTACCAAATCAAACTCCCCCCCTCCGGCTCCCTGCACCAGAAGTCCCTACTTTGATCTCGGAGCCGGAGTCGGAGCCGGAGGGACTGGACCCCCTCCCTCCGATCCCTGGTAATTTTTAAGAAAACAATACCCGTCAGAAAGAAAATCTAGTGGTTAATAAAATAAAAGCTACTCCGCACCACATTCATTCCCTCTCCCAAAAAATTTAAAATAAAATTTCTAATAGCGATTTCAAAAATTTTCAAAATTTCCAACTTTGGCCTAGGATTTTATCAAGCCAATCCTTCAAAAAAGACATTATATCATGTAGGTACCTACAATTATAGGGCATTTAAGTTCGTTATAGAAGTATTTTTAAATGAATAATCAAAATTTTCATATTTCAGTTAATTTTTCTCATTGGATTAATTCCACATTAATTTTTTAACCCTAAAGCATCATTATTAAAGGTTATTTTTCCATCTTAAATTTTGTGTGAGGTGTTTCCTGATTTAAAATTTTTTAAACGTAAATCATTAAAATTTTAAACCCAAAATTTTTCACCGGTAAATTTGGCAGTCTGGAGGGGTGAGGAAGGGTCAATGATGAAAAATCTAAACCCTTAAAATTTCCAACTCCTTTCTCTCATAAATTTCACCACCACTCCACATTTCTAGCTTTCTCGAACTGCACCTAACAAGCTTCCATACTTAATACTTACAAACTAAGAAAAATATTCAACATGTGTGACCAGTGATCTATCATTTTCACACTTTATCGTCTTAAATTCATGCATGCTCTCGTATATCGGTACCTCTACCTGGTATAACCACCGGAGAATTTTTAATAAAACCTTTAAGAGGGTACATTGCTCCATAATAAGGGTGTGATTTATTACATGGTATAGCTGGTCGAGACCTGACAACCGGTAATTATGTAATAAACATTTTGGCGGTACGATGACAGCCAAAGATAGCGGTCCGAATGTATTATTCATTTATAGATAACTACACACACGTAACGCCGAGATGAAATTCTATATATTAAAATTATTACAGTCATTATAATATTAGCGTACATTAAATCCTTCGAAACGATAAATTATTTCAATATAAACGAAAACGGAAACTGTATACGGTATCGAGAGCTATTGACATACAAGTAGCCTATTTAATATAAATTTCTTTATCATTTTGGTGCATGCGTGATATCGATGCATTCAACCAACCTAGAGCTATATCGAAATACAAAATATACCAGCTCGATACATATTCTTTTAATATAAATTTTCCGTTTCAGGTTTACGTGTATAAAGGATGGGAAAAGAAATAGATAAATTGAACAGACTGGGTTGTAAATCACCTTAGCACAAAGTCGTGGTTGGATTTTTCCATTCAACACGTTGTAAGCCAACTCTGGTACGATTCGCGAAACCAGGTATACAATAAAATTATATATTTTTACGGCCGAAATATAAGATATTTCCAAAAATGTGTAAAATCTTAACTAATCTCGTACTAGATTTGAAATTTTACGATATTTCGAAATGTCTCTGGTTTTGGCTCAATATGAGCCCGCATTTTTTATGCTAAAAATCTTGCTCAATTTTATACGTAGGTACCAGGTTATATAAAAATATTTTAAACCAATAAAAATCCACGTTGATACGAAGATATTTTCTTGCGAAAAAATCATGAATCTTTGGTCGTAAAATCTCATTCCAAATAATTACTCTAGTTCGGGGAAATTTTGTTTCCAGAATATCTACAGGTACGTACCAAGGGACCATTTTTTTTCCCACCTATTGATGATTTCTGAAGACTAATTTCATACCCGATGAAGACCATCTAGGCATAAATGAATTGTGGGGATCCAGTCAACACAAAATCTTTGTAAGGGAAGCCCCATCCGAAGCGTGTATTTCCAATCTAACGCGTTTCAACAAACGCCCAAAATAGAAGAATAGCTTCTAAGCCGTTGAAATTATGACCATCGTCCGTTATTGCACACCAGCGCGAGTACACAAAATAAATAGCCGAATTTCGGCGTGTTTTTTCGCCGCATATTGTGAAACGTACAACAAAACGTGTGCACTGTGTAATATATCAAAACATTAATGGTATGGGTATCGAAGACGATCGGCGAGTTTTATAATAAAAAAATCTGTTAACGTCTTCTCTCTTGTGTGAAGTAACAGACAGGTATGTAGCCTTTTCTTTACATTTTTCCATGATTAACGGTCTAGATAAATTTTTAACGACGTTTGGACCATATTTTTATAAAAATGAATATCAGATGTATTTTTTGAAAATATACTTTCATAAAAGGAAAGCAGTTTACAATAATTTGGAGATTACGTATTCTCAATTGCGAAGTTGCTTTATGAGTAAACCCGATTAAACTCACATAATTCATTCGAGGGCTTCTGCTTCATAAGCCTGTGTAAAAATTAACTACAAACTAAGGAGAAAAAATCTCACTTATTACCAACATGATGAATGTATACCACAGGAATCGAAAAAAAAAGTGGAATATAAAACAAATGTTGGTATAAATAAACCGTGACATATACAACCTTCTTGTATCCTTTTTGTAGGTAGAGGATTACATAGTTCGGTTAGCTAACAAAATCTGGTAATTAAAGTGAACTGGAAGACACTATGAGTATACGTGAATCAAGCATGAACATAAATTATAAATACGTAGAGTTCTAGACCTATTACTCGGATAAAATTTGTATGATTTTCGGGGGTTTTCTCTGTAATAATTGTCGTGGGGTAATCCAATTTTAATAACGTGGAAATAATTTATGTTCTTTTTAACCTCCAAAGGAACCAAAAATAATGTAAATTCGTTTATTTTTAAAATACCCAGATATTTGTACAAAGTTGCACTCGAATAATTTTTCAAATTATTTACTTATTTTTAAAATAATACAGTGCACACAGCATGTCGCTGTGGGTAAGGTCAAGTACTTGATAGTTATTCATAAGTTGAGAAGTTTAATGTCAAGTCTCTTGAAAAATATTTTTCTTGAGAGCTGAGGGATGAGGAAGTAAAATTTCAAGAAGAGAAGTAGAATTTTTTAAAATTTGGGTATCACTGGAATTGAATATAATATGTAAGCCTACATGTTAAAACCACCCCTAGGAGTCAAAAATTGGTTTTTGAGTTGAGGTTCCCCCTGGATTTTTGACCCCCGAGAGTAGTTTCAGCATTCAGGATCACATATTCTGTTTGGAGAATGTTTTTCTCCTTGATTTCAAAGTTTGGACTCCAGGCCAGAGACAAATTGGGTAGTAAGAGGGACCAAAAATCGGAAATCTTAAGGAAAATGATTTTTTTTCGACTCAAAAGTACAATTTTTCTGATTTTTTCTACAAAAATCAAAAATCTCCCTCAACAAAAAAAAAGATCGTCAGTTTCAAAGATTTTTTGACTCCAACGGTTACTCCTAATTTTTTCGATCAAAAATGAATTTTATCATTATCTATTTGGAAAGAAGCAAAACTCCTCCTGTCCCTAATTGAATGATTCTATATTTTGAAAGAGTTTGCAGTTTTAAAATTTTTTTGCTCAAATTTGTACAATTACGTGTTTCATTCTCTTCCTAAAAATACCCGTTTGCTTGAAATTTTAACAGAATATTTTTACTTCTTCCCCATTTTTAAAATTCAAATTTAGCCATTCTTAGGGAATTTCTGGCTGCCACTTTTAAGGGTGGACCTCTTAGTGAAAATTCAAAGTAAAAATTCGAACTTCACTTCTTTCACTACCTGTTAGACACTCTGGCTCGATCAAAATAAATGAATCTTAATGTTTTTTAGGAAATATTATTTCAAATAAAAATCTTGCAGCCATTTGTAGTCCATGAATTTCATTCGAGAGTAATCTTCATTAAGAGGAGGTGAAGGAAAAGAGCTTAAGGGGAGGAAGAATCACCTTTGACAGATTTGAAGAGCTGAAAATCAAAACTCACTTTTGACACCATAAGTGATTTTGAATAAACGCAAAAAACTGTGTTAGTAAAGGTACCGACCATCGAGTGTGCTAAAATCGTCGTACCATATATTGTCAAGTAGCACCTCAAAATAGGATTCCCTGTAGAAAAAAAATTCAATCACATTACTCTTCTTATAATGTAGCGAGAAGAATGGCAAAAGTGAGTTTTGACTCCAACATGTATTTTTTTACAGCTACCAAAAATTTCGTACAACCAAATTAGTAGAGATTGATAAAAGAAACTTTTTTTCTCTTGACATTTTCGCCCTAAATCAATTGTCTTCGAGTTATGAACCAATTTTGAAATGTATTTCAAAATTAATGCATTTCGAACTGGTTCATAACTCGAATACGATTGATTTTGGGCAAAAATGTCAAGAGACAAAAAATGTTTTTTTTTTTCAATCTCTACCTATATTGGTTTTACAAAATTTGTTTGAAGATGGAAAATGTGAGTTTCGATTCCAAACTATGATTTCAACCGCGATTTTCTTTCCGAAGAGAGCGGTTTAGGAAAAAAGTACAAATACCAGATTGTAAGCGTATAAAACTTCTTCAGAATCCGTCAAAAAAACGAAAAAAAATTGCGGCAAAAGTGAGTTTTAATTCTCAGCTCCTCATTTGATGATTTAACATTGTTGTTCTGTTCCCTTTTCAATTGAGTACCGTTTTTCCAAATTGAGCTAACTTCAAAAACTGTGTAGGTACGAGGAAAGGGTCTTAGGTACAATTTTTTTCTTAAAAAAAATTGCACCTAGGGTCCTTTCCGAAAAAAATTGCACCTAAGGCCCTTTCCTCGTGCACGGTTTTGAAAAACGGTACTCAATTGAAAATTCTTCAACTAGTTTTAATTTTCATTCATCTAGAATGTATTTCGGTAACAAAACCTACACGCATTTTAGAAGATGATTCCTCAACCCAATTTTAAAAAGTGAAAATGATCTTCAAGCAAGACTAAATCCAAACGAGAAGGGAAAGTATCGAAAAAATCGTACTTTGGACTTTAAAAAAAATAGGAAAATTAAATTTCAGTCGAAAATTCTCAATCTCTTCTTCAACATGAACACACCCAGATGATAGGCTCAAACAGCTTGAGCTCTCCCCCCCCCCTTAATCTCGGCAAGGAAATTTTCTATCATAAAAATGTCAAAAAGAAATTCATTTTTTCCTTTTCAAATATATTTTTAGAAAAAAATTCGCCCTTGCTTCTCTCGGGAAATATTTTAGTCACTCTTGAATCACTCAAATTTGATGAAATGCGTTTTTGAATCAGTGAAACAATTTTCATTGAAAATCACTTACTTAGTGATTTTTCACTGATCTTTCAGGCAAAATCCACTACTTTTTCAGGCAATTCCCAATTTTTCAGGAAAACAGTACATCAGTGAAAAATCACTGATTTTTAGTTAAATTTGTTTTACTGATTTAAAAAAACGAAATTTTACTGAATTCAAATTTTACTGATTCAGATTCAAATTTAGAAAATATAATATAGATCGTTTGTTCCAAAAATCCTGCAATTTTTCAATTATTATTTGCTCAAATCAGTATAATTATGTATACCTATCTGTGAGAATACCTTGACTACGCCAGCACCACTGAAATAACAGGTTATTCAATTTTTTCAGTGAATTTTAACCCCCCCCCCCCCACCTTATTTTTTCTCGAAATCTCAATTCCGGCTGATTTTTAAGAATAAAATTTATCCATTTTACATTCAGTTTTTTTGATTTTTTACTTATCCAAATTATAACGTTTACATTTTTGTTTAATCGAAATTTTTTCAACACTGCTAACGAGTATTAAAAAATTTTAAAAAAGGAAAAGAAACTGATTTAAGCCATTTGACAATTGATAAGTTCTCCTACCACAGATTTCGATCTTTGAAAAAAAACGAAGAATAATTCACCTTACTTTGTAGATATGTAGATGTACCATACTCAAGTACACAAATAGCCAGATAGGTATCGCTAAAGATGCTACTCGAATAAAGCCACACAACGAAGAAATTTCACAAAACGTAAACACAAGGAATTTTCCATTTCCAAGCACTTACACAATAATTTCTAAAAACTCGAATCCAAACACTGTAAACTTTCTTTTCGCAACATAAACTACGCATATTTATGTGTGAAGACGATTATGGTAATTTGTTCCATTGATCAGTGCACCTTTTACAAAAGTTAAATTATCTTGCTAATGTTTTAGGAAATCCAACAATATATTACTCACATTTAATTTGGCCTTTCATTAATTTACTATTGTTCTCGATTGTTATTTAAATTACCCACAATTATACGCAGCTGAGCATTATTAAATTACATATTATACCGAAGAAATAGCCATAAGACTATGATAAATATCGTTTGGAACGTGCTTCTCTTCTTCATATGGTATTCAGCACGTATCAGGTAAAACATAAAGAATAATTTAGAAAAAAAAATCAATACGAGTCGCTACCAGTTAATTATTCTGCAAAAAAAAAGTCATAAAATTATATTTTTATGGAATCACGAAGCATAGAATTTCAATTTACAACAATATTATTATTTTTTTTGTAAGCATCCAGCATTGTTCTTATTAGTAATTTAAAATCATAATCACGTGTTGGTGACATTGAAAAGCAAGCTTTTTTCCATACACGTAAATAACCCCTTACAGAAGTTTGAACCGATGTTTGCTCCAGGGTGGTACTATTTTTCCAAATTACATAAACGAGCGTCCGGGGCCAGGGTTGTTGTACCTAGGCCTAGACTTAAACCTACGATTCGTATAATTCATCAAATTTTCGTTTGAAATTGTTACATAGTATTTTCTTGATCAGTACAAAATATAGGTAAAGTTCTCGTACCCGTAAGGTGGGTAGGTTTTTTTATTATTTTAAATCGTTTATGGAAATTTCAAAAAAACCTGACCACACGCGCGAGTTGGCAGGGAAAAAGTATCCCAAAAAACCGAAACGATAAAGCACGAAGAATATTTTTTTACCCAGTAGCCCGAGGCATTCTCGATTTGTCTTCGTCTATCATTACATCGTCGTCTGTCAGTAACCCAACGTATTGTTTCGTATAATAAGAAATACGTCATTTTAATGAGAACTAATAATATTGAATTCTTAAATAAATATCTCAGTTTACCAATGTACCGAAGGTATGCTTCGTTAAATATGTATTTACCAACACTCGGAGCTAAACTTTTCCATCGTTATAGCACCAAATAAACACATCCTCGTCTGTTTCAAACACAATGAGAAATTGTGGGTGGACTGACATCTTCATAATATGATTCTAAATAACGTGTAATGAAAAGATAAACCAGCCTCGCCGCAGCACACTTTACAGTTCGTAACGTACCTATCATAAAACATTCATAATTTTTTTTCAGAACCACTGTTTCGATAAATTTCTATACAAAATTAAGTATAGAAGCGGAATACAAATTCTGAACATAACTTTTAATAGCAGGTACCTCCTGGAAGACCTACAATTTAAAAAATTACAGTACTTAGGGAACAAACGTTTACATCATTACTTTACTTTTTCCCTCCGTCTTGAAATTAGTATCTGTTTATTCTCACCTAATTAAATAATTTTCTTTTCTACTTATTCAACTGAAATGCAGTATACCAACATGAAACACCACCGCTGGTATTTTGAAGTTCAGACAGACGCCCTTATATGTTTTCCAACATTGCTACAGTAATTCATGTAGCCTAGGTAATCGTAAAGAGTAGTCACACCCATCAAAAGATGTTAAAATCATAAAAATTACACGTTCTAGAGGTTTCAAAAAATATATACGTATGTTCGTTTCTGATTAGCATTTAACACCTTTATAACTTATAATTTAATTTCCAACGAGTCGGTAACGTTTTTATATCTTGTACCTATAGGAATACGATGATGTGTTTTTACAGTAACTACCTGACACTTCTGACCGGTAACTTTGAGAAATGGTAAATCAATTAGGTATATTTTACCTTATTTTGGAAAGGTTAGGAACCTATATTAACATGCAAACAACGAAAAAACAAAAGAGTTTTAAATAAGTTGAGATATTGGAAGTTAATCATTTTGGAATAATTTTTTTTCAATATGGAATTTCGTCCCAATAATTGAAACGAAATCATGAAGCCGAAAGCTAAATATTTGCATACCCGTAATGTAAATTGCAATATTCTTTATGACAGACTAATAGCAGGATTTTTGTAAGTTACGAGAATTGCCGGTATAAATATTTAAAAATTCAAATAGTCTGTCGGTAGGGGAAAATGTAAAGCTGGTTGCGTTTTTGGCCGAATTTCCAGTGTTGAGTTTTGTATGATCACAGAGAAGGGTGCATGATTTTCAGAATGAAGAAAATTTAATATTTTTGATTATTTGATCTAAAACGTATTTTTATGGAAGGAAAAATGTGAGCTGATGTTCATTTACATTTTTGATGGGTCGTCGTAAGTTCAGAAACTGCATTTTTCTTTCTTTTCTGATTGAGAATATTGTTAGGTAATTAAAAAGAAAATTCCAATCTATTCTAATATTATCATAATTTTTTTTCAACTTGAGGAAAAATACAAAAGTAAAAAAATTGGAGCATTTAAAATAACAGAAATGGAGTTGAAACATTAAAAAGTAAGTAGGTACTTCAAATTCATAATTTTAGTCCCCTGTACGTACAGATTTTATTGAGTTCTGGAATCGACACAGAATTGAACCTCCCCTCTTCAAAAAACTGTATTTTTAAAATATATGTCTTGGTTTCAAAAAAGAGTGTACTTATTTTCAAGGGAGGTATCCTAACCGCCAATAAAATTTTGAGTCAAAACAAAAATAAATCGAAAGTACATACTAAAAGAACCCCATATCCAAAATTTAAGGTGCTAAAATTCATTCCTCGAATTTTGTCGAATTTTTAAAAGTTTGAAATTGCCCCATCACCCTGTGAAATATGAAAATTTTATCTAATCAACGAAAAAAGCTGAAATTTGGTATATACCCTATTTTTGATCTCTTGAATCGACAGCAGTTTCGAGACGTGTCTGAGCATCCAGACATTTTTGGAATTTTTCAGCAATGAAGAAAAGCTCATAAAAATGATCGAGATGAACTTTAGCACCTAAAAACTCAGATTACCCATATTGGTGACCTATTTCATGGAGTAAAAAGCACAATTTTTCAAACTTCGTAACTGCCGAGTCAAATCCATATTTTTCTTCAGTAAAAATATAAAAATATCCCCTATCCCGACAGCTTTCCTTTGAAGAAAAAAACTGAAAATTGGTAAATACCATTTTCGACCAAACAAATTGATTGGAAACGGTTTCGAGATGTTTTGGAGCCTTCAGAAAAATTTGGAAATTTCCAGCACGGAAGAAATGGTCATAAAAATAGTCCAGATATGAACTTTAGCACATATAATCGCAGATTGCCCATATTGGTGACCTATTTTATTGATCAAAGCACAATTTTCCAAAATTCGTAACTACCGAGTCAAATTTCAATTTTTTTCAAAAAAAAAATTGTCAAAAAATATGGAGTAGACCCGGTAGCTACAAATTTTGAAAAATTATACTTCAATCGATCGAAGAGGTTTCCAATTTGAATAATCCACGAATATAGGTGCTAAAATTCATATGAATCGCTTTTATAGACATTTCTTCTGTGCTGGAAATTCCCAAAATTTTCTGGAGGCTCCAAAACCAAGGCTGGTAAGCCAATCAATAAAACTTAAACTTAAGCTTAAAACTTAAGATGAATTTTTGAAAATAAAACTTAAACTTACGCTTAAAGCTTAAAGCCAAATTCTTTAAATCTTAAACTTAAACTTACAGCTGCACGGCCAAAAATCATTGGCTTACAGCTTAAAGCTTAAAGCTTAAATCCATTTTTTATAATTTTTCTTGTTGGGGGGGAGGGGGGTTACGGCGAAGGAAGTTCGAAACGAGATCGATTTTTCACTTTTTTTTGTGATCAGAAAATTGATTGTATTTGAATTGAAAACGAAGAAAAAAAAAAGAAATTCAAGTTTTTCCCTCTAAATTTTTTCAAGCTGCTAAATTTTCTTCTCGAAATGTTTTCAAACCAAATTTTCCCCTAAATTTTTTTTAAACCCAAAATTGCTTCTGAATTCTGAAACTTTTCAAACTCGATTTCTTATCTTAGAATTTTTTCAACTCCGATTTTTTTCTCAAAATTTTTTCAAACCAAAACTTCAAAGTTTTAAACTTCTTTTCAACATTTTTCCAACTCAATTTTTGTATCCAATCCTAATATTTTTTCATATTCTGAATTCTGGAATTCAAAAGTATTATGTAAAATAATGTCTCCTGTTGCACACCTACCCTAGTCACATCATGAAATTTTTCTGGAAAATGAAAAAAATTATAATTATGTGAAAAAAATCAAGATTTATAAAAAAATATCAACAAATTGTAAACTGGAAAAAATTTTGAGTTGAAAAGCGATTGGAAAACAAGTTGATAAAATATTTAAGAAAATTTCGTATTGAAAAAACTTCAAGAATGTAGAAAAATATTTCAAGAAAAATTTCAGGGCTGAAAATAATTTGAGTTTGAAAAAAAATTTATTTCGAGGTTAGAAAAAAATGGGGGAAAATTCTGAAATTTGAAATAATTTTAAGTTGGAAAGAAATTGAGAATAATTTTTTAAGAACAATTGATGAATAATTTCAATTTGGAAAAATGTCTTAAATTTCAAGGTTGAAAGAAATGAAAAAAGTTAATCCTTAGTTCAAAAAAATTGAAAAAATTTAATGAAAATGGAAAGACGGAGCAAAAAATTTCAAGTTTTAAGCTCAAAAAAAATAAAACTTGAACTAAAACTTGAAACTTGAAATTTTTAAAATAAAGCTTAGGCTTATTTCTAAAAAAATCATCGGCTTAACGGCTTAAAGCTTAAAGCTTAAGGCTGACTTAGGTACCAGCGCTGTCCAAAACATCTCAGAACCGCTTCTAATCGATTTGGGAGGTCGAAAATAGGGTATAATACCAAATTTCAGCTTTTTTCGTTGATTAGATTAGTTTTTCACAGTGTTGTCGCGTTCACCTTTTTTTTGAACGCCGTTCGTTCATCGTTCAGAGGAATTTTTTAGCGTTCGTTCGCGTTCCGTTCAATTTTTTTCAAAAAATGGAAGCGTTCGTTCATCGTTCGTTCAGCGTTCGCGTTCAGCGTTCAGAGTTCGTCCGTTCATTGCTTTTTAAAAAAAAAAAAATACGGAATCTTTTTGATCAATTTTGAATTTTGATGAAAAAAATCAATGGGAGTCTAAATCTGCTTCAAAATTATCTATCCGTAATTTTCTGGATCAAATTATCATGCAAACTGCAAACAATGATTCACAAAATGAATGAAAAATTATGAGAACGGCGTTCAGTTTATGAACGGCGTTCATTTTTTTTGAACGCCGTTCGTTCCTCGTTCAATCACTAATTTTTGCGTTCGTTCACGTTCCGTTCAAAAATAGTAAAAACTATGCCCGTTCTGAACGAACGGGCGTTCAGAACGCGAACGCCCGACAACACTGGTTTTTCATATTTTACAGGGTGTGATGGGGAAATTTTTAAATTTCAAAAATTCGACGAAATTCGATAAATGAACTTCGACACTTTAAATTTTGGATATGGGGTTCTTTTATGATGCACCTATGTGACGGTAGGTCGGTCGACTCGACCTACGCGTACACATACGAGGGGGTAGAGGTAACTAGGCTCATCACACGAATTGGGAAGAAACACACACGAAAGGTTTTCCGAACTGGTGTAATTGGGCACCTCAAAATTGGACTGGTACTGCTATCGATTGAAACTGGTGAACACTGTCAATTGCGAGCACGGAGCTCCACCGGGGGTGAGTAGCCAGGAGACCGTACGGACGCTGGGAAACTCGACTACTGAAGATCAACTTCAAAGTTCGCTACTAACGTACCCACGTTGGTAGGATCACCTAGACAGGTTATACCTACTTTTGCACTCGTCACTAAATCCTCTCTCCCTCCCCATAGGAGTAAGACGAAGGGCCAAGTCCCCACGTTACACTTGCCCCCTCGGGCTTTCAGCCGGTATGACCGAATACCTGAGGAAAGTTCGAGCAAACGCGGAAACTGGACCCGTCCATCCCCTGCCCCCTCGGGCTTTCCTAAGGGAGAAGGAGAGATGAGAAAGTGACGACGGAGAAAACCAAAAATCTGACAAAAGAGTGTACCCTAGGTACCTCTTTGGCACATCTAATGCAGAATTTGGAAAAAGAAGCTCAAGCCACGAATTTTGGAGGATGATCAAATTTTTACGCTCCAAAGTTTGAATTTGGCTGAGAGTTAAAATTTCACCCCGAAACAGATCCGAAGGGTCGACCTTGAGGGATAAAATTTTGCGCCTCAAGAATCAAAGATCTAAATTTTGAAGGCTGACAAACGAAATTTCGGTTATTAAAAATTCGTGTTTGGGGTTTCGTCTAAGGTGCCTATGTTTTGAAGTGATCGTCGATCGCCGAGCCACCCAGAGAACGCAAGCTCCCCCAACCACCCTCCACCCGGTGTTTGCAATTGAAGGGAGGAAAGATGAGTAGGAAGACGAATGGGATAGCGAGGACAGAAAGACGATAAATAATGGGAACGAAGGAGAACATAGGACCAGTACCAGCCAACTTTGTGTGAGGTTAATATTTAACAACATATAAAAATTACAGAAGAGATGCAAAAAATGAAAATATTTACAACTTAAGTATTAGGGGAAAAAAATATAGAATGCAAAAATAAAAATAAGAAATTTCTGGGGCGACGATAATCGAGGTGACGATGATGTGCCGCATGATTTACGATATGACAACAATTTTCGCTGCTTTATAACGTGACAGCCATTTGTAGCTTCACATAACACCTGTAAAAAAGTCAAAAATAATCAAAACAGTCACCGGAGAAATTTATATGACGGATTAGAGAGCGCGTCAGAGATTTTTAAAATCGGAGTAAATTTGGATTTGTATACGCAAATTTACGTTTGAAAATATTTAGGATTTTAATTTCACTAAATTTATTTTAGAAAACAAGGATTTTTTGCCCCTGTACGATACACCGATTTATTCAGGTTCTTTCGTGTTAAGGATCGAGTGTATGATTATAAAGTACGAATAAGGTCTCTTACCGATTATTATGCGTCGCCAAATTTAGCGGTGCGTGCCATTAGATAAACGGTTAACGTTTTCGTATCGGCATAATTGTGGTAAATGCGTTTGCCATGTCGGGATGGCGCACCTAGCCGCGCGTTCGTGATGATGGAGCTATCGAAGTGGTAAACGATATTCTTCGGTTTTATCTGGAGTAGGCGTCTATTGAAATGGTGTAGGTTTTTAGGACAGTCAGGATATGGTATAAGGGGCACGACAAACAACGCCGTGCACCCTTTCATGACCAGATCATCCACTGTCTGTTTAAACATATTTACGATGTCCTCGAGCGCGTAATTTGCATTATGAGTTTCATAGCCGCCGATGGATAACAATATCTTTTTCGGGACGTAAGATAGCTGGTCGAGGGCTGCACGGAAGGTGGACATCGGTAGTTGGGGCGAATAAAAGTCTTCGTGAATGGGGATCGCTCGCTTCTTATTTGCCACCGCGTTCTTGACGACGTTGTAAACGTGGCCGTCGCCGAGGAGTAATAATTTGTTGCAAAAGAAGAAGGTCAAATGTAGGAACGTCGCCGTACAGATGCCGAATGAGATCTTGTACTTGGGATTTAAAGGTGCGAAGTCGCAGTCCTGCGCCGATGATTTTGGGGTTTTGTCCGTTTCAGGGATCGATGCGAGTGGAGCGTCGACGGTTTGTTCCGGGGTTTCGGTCGGAGGGGTAGGTATGACAGCGAGCTCAGTAGCCGATTCGGATTCCGCAATGGTAACGACCGATGTCGCGTCTGTTGGAATTGGCGTGTCTATTATGACAGATTCAATTTTTTCCTCGATCTCCGTTATATCGCCGGTTGAAGCGGTCGTTGATGGTGGTAAGGCGACGTCCGCAGGATTTATCTGGTCCGGTATTCTGATCGGCGTATTTTCTCGCTGCGGTTCATTGGACGCCAGCAGGATTTTTCTTAAGGAAATCGGGATTTCACTGATAGGGAACTTGGTGAGCAGGAATTGTCCCGTGCAGAGAAGATTTGCGTCGATTTGCCGGGAGAGCCGAATATTCGCGGAGCAGGCCGGATGGGGGCAGACGATGCGAACGTTTGCGGTGGATTCTAGCTGCGACGCTAGCTCCGATTCTTTCTGACGAAGTAATATCAGAATGCAGGTAGCATGGCACACGTGGCCACATACCCTGCTCACCTGCACTCTTTGCGATCCCGGATTCGCACTACCGGCGGTAAGAAGGTTTTCACCGCATGCGGCGCACACGAGTGACATCTCGGCACTTCACAGTATAAAAATGACACGAAAAGGAAAAATTCGAATAAACAAGCGCGAGATTGAGAATCGTAATAACACGATGAGTACGAAATACAACGGTGTTAACTTTACGAACGCAAAACTGTTACTGGATTTTTGACTCAGAAATAGACCAGTTGCGATTTTGAAAGGATGGTGATAAAAGAACGCTTCGATTTTATTGAAGGATTTTATGAGTGGGGTGTATGTTTACGCTGACAAAGTCACGTATCGGTTTGCCGACACAGGCAAAGGCGATAAGGATTTCGGCGAACCAGTTTTAACGTTAGCAATAATTCGTTCAATAAAATTGAAGATTCAGCTGTAATGCGACGTTTAGGTTTGCGATAAGGATGTTTTTGTATTCGGTGAAAATTATCACGATAAAATTCGGTCGCATTGCATTTGATAAAACTGATTTATTTTTAGCACTGGATTATCTTTGAAAATGTGATATCTGTCTGAAAGTATTGAATAAAATATGCCCCAGAATGGCATACGTCTAAAATTGTATGAAATTTCGATTTTTTAATACTTGTAGAAATCTCACCTGGTGTTTCGGGTGGAATTATTATCTGTAATTACATATATGAGGTACATGGCCAGAATGCCAGATAATGAGCGGAGTATGGATCTGAGCGATTTATCAAGGTCATAGCTACGGTTCTGCGTGGCTAAGGTGGTACAGCTTCATTCGCAACCCAGGGTACTTATGTCAATTTGAAAAATGACAAGTTGACCGTAGGTACACCGGACTACCAATAAATAATTCGCAATTTTGATCAAAATTGGATTTTATCATTCAGCTGCAATTTCAAAGATGATATTAATGTTTTTCTCGAAAATTGGATGAGAGATTCTTGAGATACGTACGCATCTCTTGTTTTCTCATGTATCAATGTATGTAGCATCAAGTATAAAGTTCAATATCTACTTATCAAAAAGCGATTTGAATACTTGACATACGTGCACATTGATCATGGATGGGCAGAATGGTGAATAGATATAGGCGTACATAATATATGATTTCGGATTTGAAATACAAATTCGTTGAATTAATTCAAGATAAAATTTCCAGAAGGGTACTGTACAATATATTTTCCCTATTTCTTGCCTTTTCGTTTCCCCAACATGTGTTAAATTCAAACTTAAGTGAGAGCACATGAGTTGATCACAGATAGGAGAGACGAAAGGCGTTGATATTCGAGACTCTATGTACGTAATTCCGATTTTTAAAGCCTAATTCTTTGTGATTTTATTTCTACGTTTGTCATAAAACATTTTGACAAAAACGTGATACATGGGGTATTCTGGAAAATCTCAGAATTGCCATTTTTATTGCTTTGTAAAGGAATGCTTTCGGCGTCTGAAAAGTTAGGCGATTTTGAACCAGATCTATAAAACTGATTTTATATTAAACTTGGAACAACTTTTGCAGTAAAAACTTTCGCGGTAAGCTTGCCTGATGTAATGGAATGATGAAATCTCCATGTTCCAAGGCCATGCTGTTGAATACACTGTCGACCCCAGCGGTCGGTACATTCCACATGTCCAAAGTCCATGGAAGCTCGAGTCATACCTAGTTGTTAATAAAGTTACCTTCAGTGTAAGCTTTCTTCCTCCGCGCACTGCCCCTCGACTCATGGCATCGGGTTTAAGCTATTACCGATCGCCGGTGAAAACAAGAAGCATACGAAGAGACGTAGGCACACCGAAAGTATCTTAAAACGTAAGCCGGAATGTGACGCGGCTTCAAGGCTTTGCAAGTCGTAAAAGATCGTTCCGCTTGATAAGCGAGGGTTCCAGCGGATTGTAGCATCGATACCAACGAGATTTCGCGCTGTTGCTTGCTTAAATGGAAAAAATTAACATGGTGTCGTTTTATAAAATACAATGTGATTTTAGGCGAAGTTTAGGACTTTGAAAATTTGGGATTGTATGACGCCAAATTTACAAAAAAAGATCGCACCTTGATAGGTGGATTATTCATTCATATTTGAGCAGGAACTTCATCGATGGACACTGGCACAGGTGTATTGATTTCAATTTCACCCACATGGGGGCGAGTTGACTACACACGCACCACTATTCACCAACGAATTATTCTGTGTTCAAAAATGAATGTTCTCTACAGATCCTGAATCACATGATATTGTTATTCAAAGCTATAGGCCTGCGGATTTTTTAATCTGAGATTACTCGCAGCACCATTTGCCCCTGTCAGATTATTTTCGTGACGTGAGCATTGTATAGGCTTGATTAACCATGATTTGGGATTTTTGACTCACCAAATAGGTGATTAAAAACACGTTTGTGTGTTTCCATGCCGTGTTCTGTATTCGTACAGTGGCATGATATGTGATGGATTATGATCAGATAGGTATTTCAATAATCGTCATGATAATTCGCATGGCGGTTATGATGCATGATTCGTATCTTTGTGAGCAAATATGGATTTTCTGGGCATTTTTGATGGTTTTTATTCACACGGATATGTGTAGGTTTAACTTTTACATCAGATTGACATGTCTGTGATTTGTACAGGCCTGTCAAAAATGAATGGTTTTGTGCATGTTTGGTACCGATTTTCTATATTGATAGGTATGCTAGTACGTATGCATAGGTAGGTGTGCGATTTTTCAAGGTCATTCTGTTTTATAAGAATTTCTAAAAATCTTTCAGAGATTTTTCTTATACTCAGTTTTGTCACATATTTTCCATGCAGTAAGCACACGAGTGAGTACCCCTCATGCACCCACCATATGGAAATAAATGATTAACTGGATTTGAAGAAAGCCATTGACATCGCGCGTATGTTTTTCAGGATAGATAGGCGCTGAAAATTACGTAGAGGTGTCCACGTGTGTTGATGGTCGATCTTTTTAGACGATTTTGTTGGCGTACTTGTATACTCACATTTGATGGAAATTTCACCAGTGAGTGCTGGCACAAGTGTATTAATTTCAATTTCACCTACAAGTAGGTGAATTGACTACACCTGCAGCAATACCCACCAGTGAGAATTTTCGATGTAATTTTTAGGATTTAATTCGCCAAAATTACGTGTGGTCCGTAATCATGATTTTTATCCGATATTTGGGATTTTTCTCGCCAAATTTTTCCTGATCATATTTCACATGTATACGGATGTGTACTCGTATGACATGGATATGCTCATTTGTATTGAGCAATAGGTACCTAGGTATTGATTTCAAGTACAATCTGTATTCAGACGATCTGATTACTTAGATACCTACTTGTAGACAGTTGATAGAAGATTTTTCTGCTGCAATTTTCTGGAAAATCTTGATCCAACGTCTTCGGGGGTTCGTTTCTTTTACGTTAATAAAATTGAGTAAAATTTTACGCCAAACAATTTTACTGGGTCACTTACGTTAAAACTCGCAAAAGGAAGAAAAGGAAAAAGTCGAAATTATCATAATTTATCTGTCTAGAATTTGTAGCTGAAGGCTTTACGTTATCTGTACTTCTACAAAGATCAATATTTTAGAATAATTATTGGGTGCACTTAAGGTGCTTTCGAACTTTAAAGGCTTACTTTAAACATTCTAACTTTTACGCCTAGGAAAAGCTTAAACTAGTCTACCTCCTTTTTTTATGCAGAGAAGATAAATAAAAACTGCCTACTACTTTAATTTTAAGGATAAAGGAAGAAAGAACCCTGTGTTTTTAACTTTTTCACCAGTGGAGAAAAAACACGTAAAAATCAACCAGACGTATTTACCTTGATGGTAAGTAGAAGTGTGCGTCTTGGTCGCACACAGCACCGGAAAATCGTCCGCATTTTCCAGGATCCATTTGATGTTATTGGATGCTCCACTCTTTTCGATGGCAAAACACCGCGGCAAAAGTGAAAAACCTCCGAAGATTTGATGTTTAAAGGACCACAAATCCACAAACGGTCACCAGCCAGGTGCTGGTTCGGGTGCCCGTAGATCCCAAAGGGATTCGCATGGCGGGCCAGGCCATGGATTTATGGTGATCCACGAATATTGGGCGCCAGATGTGACGGTAGGTCGGTCGACTCGGCCTACGCGTACACATACGAGGGGGTAGAGGTAACTAGGCTCATCACACGAATTGGGAAGAAACACACACGAAAGGTTTTCCGAACTGGTGTAATTGGGCACCTCAAAATTGGACTGGTACTGCTATCGATTGAAACTGGTGAACACTGTCAATTGCGAGCACGGAGCTCCACCGGGGGTGAGTAGCCAGGAGACCGTACGGACGCTGGGAAACTCGACTACTGAAGATCAACTTCAAAGTTCGGTACTAACGTACCCACGTTGGTAGGATCACCTAGACCGGTTATACCTACTTTTGCACTCGTCACTAAATCCTCTCTCCCTCCCCATAGGAGTAAGACGGAGGGCCAAGTCCCCACGTTACACCTATTTTCAATTAATTTTTGTATCAGGCCAAAATTTTACTGTCGGCTGGAATACCTTCTTTGTTATCTAATTTTTTCATTATTCCCACAAGAAATTTACTAAAAAATTGAAAAAACTGGTTTCTGAACGAACCTCCCTCCCCCTATGCTAAAAAAATAACCCCACAAATGTACCCCAATTTTTTTTCAACATTTATTTCCATAATTCGATTCATTTCGCTTCTCTCGAGGCCCTCTCAAGTATCCTTTCATACTTTTTTTTTTAGGACCCCAATCCACAAGGTGGTAAACCTCGACCTCCAATCATCTTACCTTAGGTTTTTAGATGACCGGTGGGGGGGGGGGGTGAGACGAAAGTAGGTAATCGAGTATACATTTCACATTATAACTTACGACTGATGAGTTGAGGGTGTAGCATATGTAGATGTACATCTAATGTAAGTAAATTTACATCTAATAAGTGTACAAAAAAGTTTAACAAATAGGTAGACAAAAGAATAAAATAAAGTTGGTAATACCTATTTTGGGTAAAAATCTCATTTTTTAAAATGTTCAGTAAAAGTAGTCAAATCAGAAAAATGAAAGCTATTCCTACCTAAGAATTTATACATTTTTATGTTTTAGAAATATCATGTTGCTTTGGACGATATTTAAAAAAAAATTTGGTATGAAAATAAGGATAAATTTACAACCAAACTAACTCTACATCTCGATTTAAATTTAACCTTATCCAGTTGGCATCTTATTGAAAAAGAAAAAAAAATATAAATTTTAAAAATATTATGCAATAGATACTAATCCCATTTTACGAACCTAGACCACCATAAATTCTGTCAGAAATTCGCGAATTTACTGCAATAGCTACAAATAAACTTATTCCCAGCAGAGAAATTCGCCTGAAAAACGGATAAATTTTCTAAATACAAGGTACGTTATCTTCGATCTTTAATTTCAAGAATCAATAAGTTAGAAAACCCCTTTAACTCGAGAATGCAGAAAATATCTGGAATCTAATTCGAACCATTTTTCCGGACCGAATAAAATATAAAGAAAAATGTAATTACAAGCCAGACTAATATTTAATTCGCTCAACGAGAAACAATTTCATCTGACGAAAAATTTAAATAAACAAAAATTAAAATATTTACCGGCTAGATCCACGCGGAGACAAAATATTCCAAAAATTAGCCAAACTTTAATTTTTAATTGCTTCTCGATGCAAATGACGCGTAAAAATTAACATAACAGATTAAGATAAAATATTAAGGAAAATGGTGTGAAATTTATATTCGATATAGCGAACAAAATGCAATAAAATAATTCCAAATTAACACTAAAAAATTAATCCACTACGTTGAAAAATTTTTCTCCTCGTATAAATTCTCTAAAATGAAAAAAAAAATACCTAGTATTTTATAAAGAGTTAGATGAGGTTAGCACGCGGTTACGCGATAGGCTAGATGCCGAGAATCAACAGATTTTCGTTTTAATTAAGCTATAAATTATATTTTGGTAATAAAAAACTGGATTTGAATTTCCACTATAATTTTGTATGTAGATCAGGGGTAATGAAGTTACTTTTTAATAAAATATAAACTTAATGTAATCGTTTTTTTGGGGGAAGTAACCCGCCTTCAGTGCTCGGTGGCTGATCCCGTTGACCATACAGTAATTCCTCGGTGGTTATACGTGATCAGGTTTAACCGGCGCATTTGAATTTCTCTATCACGCCATAAAAACTATAAACTATTATTTTTATATATAGTGCCGATATTAAATTAAATCGTTCGAGGCTCTTTGAAAAGGCCATATGATGACACAAAACAGCCGTAATAATGTATAATAATTCACATTCGGATGCATTACGACTGATTTACAACGAAATGGGGCGTGGTAGAGAGTAAAAGGATGTATTGTAAGTAATATAAGCTCAATTTGGAATTTTAAACGTCGATGTATTCATTTCCTTCGATATGAAATTTTTTTCGGTGGCGATAATTCTCAAGTTTTTTTTCTCAAGGTAAAAAAAAAAATAGACGAGGTGATGTGGGCGTTCGATTATACAATTTATCACCTCAGGCTTGTAAATCCTCTGGATACATTCGCACAACAATCAAAAAGGATCGAACACCAGCTCGAATATGTTACAAACCTATGACCACGATATCGATGTGAAATTATCAAATATAACAAGCACAAGGCAGCAATAAATTCATCGTTTCCAATCACTTGCTCCTATTAAATTTTGATTCATACATCGAATGGAAAATTTATAGCTAAATTAACATTTGAAAAGGTACCCAAAGGGATTTTTATAGCATGTTCGCATGTGTATTCGTTTGCTATTATGTTACTGTGCCGCGCTTGTTTGTATCACTGTTTGTCATCACCTTGAATTATATCCCGATGGCTACTATGTGATAAACATTTGTAAGTTGTTCTTCAACAGGTACACAGCATCTTAACTGTTCCGCCCAATTAAGTATAGTTTATAATCACATTGAGCGAAATTATATCACACATAAAGTCGATATTTATTATTCCGGTGGATCATAAATAGTCATTTTTTATACCTGGATGATTGTATTAAATATAAATAAACATGCTGAGTAAAGTCTCATTTCAGATAAATGCATTTCAACTTCAAAAGGGCACTGTCGTAGCATTAAAATGCACTTCAAGATATCGAGTCTTAAGTATAATAAAAAAAGTGCAATGGTTATTTAAGTGCTTGTTAACATCGTTTTTACATTCACAGTTCAACTTATATTTGCCTTTTGACTCGATACCTAGTTAGCTCTCGAATTGTATTTTCATTCATTACGAGTTCATTTATAGATACAAAGGGGTCTCAAAACTACTGTCATTTGACCTCCAGTTCAAGAAATCAAATTATTTTGGATTTTGAAAATTCAAGATTTTTTCTCAAAATTAAATTCTTTGAGACTGATTTCGACAGATTTCGACTCAAAAGAGAGGAGAGATAGGAGTGGTTTCAAAAAATTACACGATTTTACTCAACAATTTTTTTTTTAAATTCAAACATTTGAAATCTTTCCATCGAAAAACATCATTATTAGAATCTGATCAAAAAATTCTGAAAATGTTACTATTTCATGAGCCATTTTTGTCCCAATATGGAAATAAAGTTACCAAAATTTATTTTAGTCAGTTCAGGGGGTTGACTACGAGAGCTAGGGATGCGGTGATCTCCTTACCAACAAGAAGGTACGAGAAGACTGAGGAAGTCAAATTTTAAAACAGGGTAGAAAATTGAACTCAAATATTAAAAGTGATACGTTGGACGGTATTGTTACGAAATTTTGAAAAGTTTGGCCAAAATTAGAAGATATTGAGGCGATGGGAGGAGGACCAACTCACAAAAACGAATTTAAATTTAAATTTTAAACCTAGTGTCCTCGAAAGCATTATAGGTATTTACATCATAGTACTTCGCACGGTAGGTATTGTTGAAATTTTTTTTGGAAAATTTTGACCAAAATTACAGACCTTAGGAAGCTAAACGGGTAAAAACGAGAATTCGAGTTAAAATTTGAACTCAGCACCTTTGAAAACATAACAAAAAGTACATTCAGAGTATCTTTATTTTTGAACATTTTTAGACTCCTCAATTGACCTCTAAAAGTAATGGGGTAAATTTCCGTAATTTCTTCACTATTATTATTGGGATAAATATATGGCTTACAATGAAAATTTTAAATCGATATTGGAAGATTAAAAGGAAATTTTGAATGCAATACAAATGCCAACAACTGATTTTTCACCTTATTTTGCCTCAAAAAATAAAAAAATCTACATCTCACTTTTTTTCCAGAAATGTTGACTTCATCTCAAGCCACTATTCAAATGATTATGCCAGTTCGGCATTTCCGAACGCGAAATTGAAGATGAATTCGAGTCCGGCGGGTTCAAATTACATAAAAATTACACCAAATTAACCCCCTGCCTGGCTTTTGATGTTGAACACTAAAATTGAAGATGAACTTGTTTCTTGTTTCTTTCACAAGCAAGTCAAATTATACCTAAGTATTATTATAATTCGTACATCGATTAAAATATACCTCACAAGTTGGGTGGTTCATTTTCACATCTACCCTACGTAGTACGTAGACGTACCTATTGATACCTAAATGATAACAAGAGTACCAAATTCGGAATAATAAATCGATCATATAATATTATTCGCTGTGATGTGTATAATTATACGATATTCAAGATTAATTAGTATCGAAGAATTAGAAACACGAAACACATACCGCTCTTTTAAATCCTATTCAACATTTCCAACCCTTACAATTATTGGTTATTTATAGCTCAATCGATACCTTAATCATTGGTTGAAGAAGTGTTCTCTGTTTAGCAAGTATTTCAAGTGAAACGTTTCAATTATCATTGACTAAGGGTCAGATGAGAAAATAGAGATCAGAGAGAAATCTTTGAAAGTTTAAGGAGACTTATTAGAAATAGTCCAAAAATCACAAAGTACCCGTGGCGATCTCTGTTCGCGGTATTCAAACATTTCAATCATTATTCACTGAATGCTGAATGAGAACGAAGATCATATTTTGAGAATCAGAAAGAAGTTTAGTATTTGAAACTTTCAGAATACTGGAAGTGAAATGAATTAATACAGAAAATAAATAACAGAAATGATATAAAATTAAAAATTAAAAAATTAACATACCGTTAGCAAATAGCAATTTCAATTCAGCTGATCTTTTTTGATTTATCATAGTTTTCACTGTAATGTCACCGGCATCGAATTTACACACAAAACCACGATCAATCTATGTATTCTTAAATTAATATTGCAACAATTACCCATTTATAATTAGACATTATTAATAATTTCAATAAAATTGAAAAAAAATTCCAAACTCCGTTATCAATTTTCAATAATTATCATTCGTGCATTCCATTGGAGATTTTTTGTCAATAATTCAGTGTTGCCACTCGTCTTTGAAAATTTCTTCGATTGATTTTAAAACATTTTTTTAATAAATTGAAATGAATTTTCAAATTCGAAACAAATTATAAAATCAAAAAAATCATTCAATTGACTTATTATATTACTAGTTTGACATTTTCATGACAAATAAACAGCAAATCTCCAATGTTTACCTGTTGCACCGCTGAAAAACAAGAGATTTTTTTATCGAAAGCTTTTCCTCCCTCCCCACGCGTCGTCCACGTTGTGCTAGTATTTCTGCACACGTCGCGTTGAAAACGTACAAATATCGTTAAAAAATTAGTTCTTTTGTGAAAAATTGTCAGAAATGCTTACTTTGAAGTTACAAATTAACTATTAACTAATGTCTGGCTATAGTTTGGCTAATACGATACTAAACTAAGAACTAATAACGTGCTAAAGAATCGATCTAATCGATTACAGACTCTCGTAATGACATCTCCTGCAAAGTGATTATTCGTGTAAGTGAATTCCAATTCTAATTTGTTTCCATTCCGAAATCTAAGTTCGCGTTACTGTGGATACTTTTGCACTGTCATGTCAACTCTTGGTTGTTGTTTTAATGGCCGTTATAATCCTGCGATACCGAAGATTTTGTTATGCTAATGTTGATTCCATTTGCAGCAGCAGCACATATCTCAACATAATGTCGGCGGTAAGTTACTTTTCAACTTTGTGTGTATCTAGCTCGAAAATAATTTCATACTTAAGAGCATTAATCGTATTATATATCGTAATAAATTAATTTTAAAACCTCATTCGAACCATCGACCTCACAGAATGTTATTTTTCGGTCAATTAATTACCTCGTACACATTGTAGCATACAACGTAGATGCTAATTTGCGAAGTCGCAAAATGAAAGAATCAATCAACTTTTCATTCCACTCTTTTCTACCACGTTCCGGGGCATCTTAATCGATGATCTAGTTTGAGAGAAACTAGATATTATACATTTGGCAGACAGTTGTGCATTTCATTTACCTGTGTCTCGGTCTCCTTTGACTGTTGGATTGAAAAACCTCGAACATGTATCTTATGTACTTACATCAATGAATCGGATACATAAAAAGGTAGCACGTGATAAATACGAAGCTATTGTTGCCATTGGTACCGAAAGGGTGAACGTGCCCAGTATACAGGTGCTAGTTATAATATTTCGATAGAAAATCATCCGCTGTATGTTTAACAATCGTCAATATGCATTCGAGTATTATCAAAGGGTTCACAAGTTCCAAATCCATCCACCTTCGCTTCTAGCCGGCTGCTCATCTTATCCTCGTGGTTTCTCGATGACGACGAATAAAAATAATAAAGATTTTCATTAGGAAAAAAAATATTGTAAAAAATCATCCGAAAAGTAATAATAGTGGGGAAGGGTGGCGATGAAAATCCACGTTTTTTTATATATTTTTGTTGGTATTCTGTATGATAGACGACTGCGTTACTAATGTTGATTGCATCTGATGAAATGTACCTTAATATTTTTCGGACCGTATTGAAAACGAACTGTCTTCATATTTCCAACCCTATTGTTGGATTTTTTTCTCATTCGGTCTCAAATTTCAGTCATAAAACGTATAAGCGATTATACGTTGAAATGCATGTGACTCCTAGTGCTTATTGGTTTTAAAATATCTTCATCGGTGGAAGAAAATTATGCATAGTTTTCGATATAACTGACAAGATTACATTTTCGTTTTAATTAAGTAGTTTAAAATGTAAAGGTATTGGCCAAGGTATTATCACAACGCAGACTGGCGTTTTATTAACTTCAGAACTACAAACTTGTTTCCGAAACGACAGGACGGGTCAACTTGTTCGGTGTAGTTTTAATAATGCATTTTTAATAAATGATTTTTTAGAGCAATTTTACCATTTAATCCGGTGTGCTTAATGATTATAAAAATGCGCCGTGGTCGTGGAATTTCTTCTTAATTATGATTTTTTTTCTCGATGAGTGAGGTAATGCTAATGAGGTTTTTCGAGAAAGATAACAATGGGTGAATTGGTTGAGATTTTTATGTGTAATTTATCAAACAGTAGGTTGTTCGAAATTTAAGAAATTTTTTTATGAAGTATTCAATTTACAACAAAGGTAATGAAAATTATAAATGATGTAATTTTTTCACCGTACACGAAGTTAGTAAAATATTTAAAAACTGGTCTATTTAAAAAAATGTAAATGTACGTTAAATATGATTTTATTAAATTAAAAAAAAGATTCTGTATTGCTGAATAAAGATTCGAGTGAATCGGAAGAATAAAATATCCTGGATTTCGACTAAATTCTCAGAGGTGATGCATTTTGGGTGGAAAACCTTCCATAAAAAATTCATCTTCTCATCTTGAAGGAAGTTGGAGCTAGGTCCCTTAAGTTTAATTTTCTTTTAAAAAATTTTAAATTTAGTTTTCCGGAGTTTTTTCAAAATTTAATAATATTTTTCAAAATTTTTTCAAAATACAAATATTTTTATTTTTTAAGGATGTTCAGAAATTATTAAAAATTTTTGAGAATAAAAATTTCAACTTGGAAAAAATTGCTGTAAAATTTTTTGAAAAAATTCGAACTCGGATAAAACAGTTCTTGGGAAAAAATATTTTTCTGTTGAAAAATAAAAATTTGAGTAAAAATGAATAATTTTGATCTTTGATTGAACAAAAACATTACACAAAAATCAATGATTACCTAGCGAAAGTTTCACTCTCGGTAAAATATGCATCATCTCGAAATGTTTGTTTGATTGATTTTTGATTCGAACTCTCTCGGTGTTTTAAATTTTCTGAGTTTGAATTTTCTCAATTTTTTCTCCAATTTTGCCCAAGTTTAAATTTTTACCATATTCTCCCGAATTTTTCAAGTTGAATTATTCATTTTTTTCAAGTTTGAGCTTCTCTTTTTCTAAATTGAATTTTCTCAAAAAAATTTCTCGAGTAAAACTTTAAAAAAATTGTTTTTTTCCAATATTTTTTCAATTCGACGAACTTTTTTTCCTGCTCAAAAAGGTCAGGAAAAATTGAGGTTTGGTTCAATGTTTTTCTTTTTTTCGTTGACGATTTTTCAAAATTGCAAGAAGTGTGATCGTCTAGTTTGAAAAAATTTGAAGTTGAAACATGGATGAATTTAGAAAGTATACGATTACATCCGAATGGTCTCAAGAACAGCTGAATCATTTGAAATAACAACGCCCTTCAGGACTCACTATCAGAAAAGTAAAACAAAATTCTATCCCTCCTCGATTTTTATGCCTTCTCCATCGCACTCCTATTTTCAACGGTTTTAAAAAATTGAAAAAAGTCATTAAAAAGTACTACAAAATACTTTTTGGATGGAGGGGCGGAATAAATTTATAGAATAAAATCATTTTCACTTAAAATGGGATACATTTCATAAAATTTTAGCCGATATGTTTAAGTGTTCATAATTAGATTTTAAGTAGGTACATATATTCTATTTTTAATGAATAAAATCTTCAGTCCAAATTCCTTAAAATCACAAAAAATAAGGTTTTTACAGTGTTACCTGAAATTGTGACAAAAGTGGGAAATGAAGAACAAAAAACAATATTGTTTTTTATAAAAGCAACCATTTCATTTCAGTTTTGTTGACTTTTTTAATGTTCTGAAACCGTTGAAAATAAAAGTGCGATGGAGGAGGCATAAAAATTGAGAGGGAGCGCAAAATATTTCATTGTATTTTTTCAAAACAAAATAAAACGAAAATTTTTCCCCTTTTTATTCGAATTGTTGTAGTCTTCAACTCTTCGAGGTAGAGGTCTAAAAGTGGTATCGAATCAGGATGTCGATAGTCCAGGGAGGTGCAGAGCATCAAGAAGCATTCGATTACCTGCCGTTAAAAATTTTTTAGAAATAAATATTTTTGAGGGACAGTTTGGGCGAAAAACAAAAAAAAAACGGAAAATGATCAACTTTTGGGGTTCTTAGCTTCTAACCCCCTTCAAAGTAGGGGGCTAAATTTTTTTGAATGGTTTTCGACTCAAAGTATATCACCTCTGTGAATTTGGTCGAAATCCAGGATTCTTTTTTTGATCCACCCCAATATAGATTATAGAATTGTTACCTATACCTACACACATTTATAGGCCCATTCCATTGCCCATTTGTCCTTTAAATTTCATACATACGTACTGAAAATAATGCAAATGTTCCACCTTTTATTGAAAACCTTACCATTCCTCCTAAATTCGCCAACATCTACATCTCGACCGAAATATATCGATCCAAAATCACTCCGTGTCCGTATTACCGACCGGTTTCTCTTCGTCTCGAATTCCATAACACGTCGTATTTTAGAATCACCCCCATATCACGCCTCCTGTTGTCGCACACTTTTGTATTATAAATAATAAGAATACAGAATATTATACGGAATACGTCGTCGTCCGTCGCTGGTCCATGAATGGAATAAAAATCTGCACTGTGTGGTCTTTGTGAACGTTTAACATTGAAATTATACCGTCACGAGAAGTGAAAATTAAAAGCCACACCTGAAAGGGAAAAATTTGTCTCAGTGAGTGCGTCAAAATAGACAAACCGCTATTATTTACCATACTCGACTGCACTTTCAAGAGCCTCTTGAACGCATCAAAACACCATATCAATGTACGCCCGAGACGAAGAATCGGCGTTGAGCCAAATTCGAAACGGTGAATTGAAGGTAGTGTAACACAGGAGGATTTTTGTGTCGCCAAATATCGCCTAGGAAATTAAATTCGTTCGTACGTGAATCTTACTCAGGCGTAGCTAAGTGACCAATAAATTTATTGGACAAAAAATCCGATGTCTGGACATTTTTCAAAGAGGAGGAGGAGGAGGTCGTAGTTCGGAGACAAGGTGGAGGGTGTAATGGGGGGGGGGTGAAGGGTTTGCAGCAGAAATATTTTATTGATGCGTGGTTGCGTTAATCTTGACGTATATGATAACTTAGATATTGAAACTCCTCTCTCCTCCGCTCCATGTTACTAATTTTTTATCAATTGTAAAAAAATGTCACAGTTCACCTGATCTTTATATTTAATTTTTTTAAATATTTTTTGGTTTTCACTTCGGACATGTCAAATTGTTGATAAATTTTTAAAAAAATGAGGTTGAAATATCTGCGTGACAATATTCGATGCTAATGAGAGGTTAGCATGGAAATTTTCTATTATCGCCCCCCCCCACCTCGATCTGAGACATGAAAATGAAAAAAAATCATTGTACATGTTTTTTCAAAAATAGGAGAAAATGTTGATAATTGACGCCGATGATTCTTGGAATTTTTTGTTGAATATCGAAAAAACACGGAAAAAGGGATACATATTTTATTAGAACTCTTGCGAAATAGAGTAAACATGAAAGATGGGCGTCAATAGTATTTCCAAGTAGATGTCTATACTGAAAACGGTTTTTAAACGAGAAATCATTTTTTTAAAATCACGATTAGATTTTTAGGCCTGAAGAGGAAGGGTAAAAATAGAACCATGAGGGTGAAATTTTTACCTCGTTGTTTTGAGATTTCAGTACATCTTCCTAGCTACCCCTTTTCAACTTCTGAAAAAAAAATACAGAATGAGTCTTTCTATTCTTTTAAGAATCGGGTTCTCGGTTACTAAAATTTTGATGGTTTTAATTTCCTAAAAGATTTCTCAATATCTACTTTTTATTACAATTTTGAATCTTTTTTTTAGTATTTCTGTAATTTTTTTAATTAAAAATTTTTCTCTATTTTAGATTTTTCCGTGTCTTATTAAAACGATTATTTTCTCAATTTTTCCAAAAATCTCGAATTCGCATTTCTTCAATTTTGAAGTTTAAGTACTTGAAGTATTTTGAAAAATTAACTTTTGAGCTCCAAGTTTGGGGAAATGTGTCGAAATACCAAGTAAAATGGATCTTGAAAGTCTCTTCTCGTCTCGTCACAATTTTCGTGCATAATTCTGATTTTCGATTTTTGATTTATTTCTGTTTTTCAATTTTTGATTTAATATATATAGATTATTGATAGGTACCTGTCTAGCAGTGTCTAGCTGTCTACCCAATCAATTGAGTAATGATATTTGATTTTCAATGGACTTGATTTCTGATTACCTATCGATAATTTCTGGCGATCACCCAATTAACTTTTACGGGGGGGGGGGTGTAAAAATTCAAAATTTGAAAATTTCTATATGGGTGTCAAAATTTAGTTTGTCCAAGTATCTTATATCGTTTTTTTTTGTGTGCAAATGGACCCTCTATCCCAAAAAGGGGTCCCCAAGGAAAAAATGAAGTTTATTTCGATTTTTTGTTCAAATGAATTCTCGATTTCAAAAAGAATCATTAAAAGAAGGAAGAGTAAACTTTAAAAATTTAGGAATTTTGATCTGGGTCATAAGCGCAATAAAGGGTGGGGGGCTCAAGGGGCTCGAGCCCCCCCCCCCCTTTCAGCTCGGCAAGGATTTTTTCATTATAAAAATGTCAAAAAAGAGTATGATTTTAAAAAACAATTGCGCCCTCGCTTCGCTCGGGCAGTATTGTATTTTAATAACTATTTCTTGAATAAGCATACCACTCTAAATTTGAATCAGTTGAATTTGCAGAAATTCAGTCTTTTTTAATCAGTAAAATAATTTTCATTGATTTTTCGGTCAAAAATTACTAATTTCTCAGTCAATGCTCCATTTATCAGTAAAAATCATAAAATCTCGTAATTTTTCAATTTTTCTTCGCTCAAATCTGTAAGTACTTATTTTCTACCTACTGAAAATACCCTAATTACTCCAGCCCCACTGAAATAACAGGTTACTTCATTTTTTTCATTGAATTTTGACCCCCCCTATTTTTTTCTCGAAATCTGAGCCCCTCGCTTATATAATTTCTGGGTGTGCTTATGATCTGGGTAGATATTTAAATTTGAGTCTTCCAAGGAGCTTTTAATTTTTGATTCTAATTTGTGAGTTTGGATTTCTGGTTTTTGCTTTTTAATACTTATTTGAATTTTTTATTTTCAATATTTAGTCATCAGTAAGTATTTCATTTTTAAAATTTTCTTTCCCATTTCTGGTTTTCGTTGTTTAATTTTCGATTTTTACTTTTTGATATTTGATTTTCGATTTTCGTTTTTTGATATTTGATTTTTGATTTTTGATTTCTGATGAGGCCTATTATTTTTAATTATCAAACATCGATTACCCATTTTCGAGTTTTAATTTTCGGAATCTGATTATCGATCATTTGATTTTCAATAGGTATTTGATTTTAAACTTCTAAATCAATTTGACATGGTCTCTAGCTTAGTTGGAGCCTATAGCAAATTTTGATTCGGATCTGTATTTTTCTCCAACAAAAAATTGAAAAAAATGAAAATTTCTCTTACAGCAAACGAATATACGTAAAAAACCGAAATTTGAGAATATCTTATTTCTAGAGATTCTCAATCGATTGAAAGTGTTTTTAAGCTAATCTAAAGCATTCAGCGAATTTTGAAATTTTCGCAAAAAAGTTTACCAAAGGAAAAATAAATTTACGGATCCGAACCGACACTAATGATCAAATATTATCAAATTGGGCTCAAATCGATCGAAATTGTCACCAACGTTGATTACAATTCCGATCCATAAAAACCCATCGCGAAAACTCGAGCAATTCGCGATAATAAAACCGAACAAAAAATTAATAAAAAACATTCCAAAAGGAATCGACGATCGGAGATAAACCACCTTTTATGTCACACTAAATCATTTCGGTTTATTATAGTTTCCTCAATCGACGCGTCATAAGTAACCTGTTTCATTTCCTTATCGTCGTTAAAATCACGTTTGTGATTAACGATGCCATCGAAAACCCTGGTAATTGGTTTTTAAACGCGAGTTTTTCTGAAAATATTCGTAAACGTCACTCGACGATTTTAATACACTTAGTAACATTCTAATTGATTTTATAGACAAAAAAACAAGTACTGCTATTCCAGGGGACTCAGATTGAAATGTATCGATAGAACCAGTTCGGTCAAGAAAAATTGATTGTTGAGCGGTCAAACCGCACACATATTTTACCAGAGTTGCACGACTCTCCAGACATTTACATTTTTTCGCTTTTAATTTAGCTAGTTCGTAATTAACATTGAAATAGTGGACGTTTTAATGAAGAATTTTGTCAAAATGGGCGAAAACGTTGCATCGATAGATAATAAAATAACTTAACAACCTATTTATTTATTTGCACGAAATACGAATGGCGAATTTATACCATTACCGGAGAGGAGCTGATATTTTATGGTGGAGAAATTTGCATAGGCTTTGAGGTTCCTTAAACGAGTTTTTATCGCACGTTTGAATTGCAACGGTAATCTGATTTCTTTAAAGACGTTGGCGGATTCTGTCAGTCTGAGGAACCTCTAAAGTTGTACAGATACCGCGAACTAGATAAAAGCTGCGGGCTTTTGATGATTGGGGACCTGATTGCACCCAGTTTAATTCTAAAGGCGTTACACCTAATACGCGAGCTAAATGATTATTCTCGCCAATGTTTCGAATGCATACAAGAGAAATAATAATTTACGAGTTGTAAAACATTTTGAAAATTTCAAAGTAAATTTGTTCGCGGTCGAATTTACACGGTTAACGCGAACATCGATGTATAAATTATCCAAATACCTCGAACGTTAGGTGTTAGAAAACAATAAACTATTATCGGATTAACTATCTTATTTTTATTGTTTTGAATTTTTTTTTCCAATGGTTATACTCGGATTTTCTACGTATTTACCGATGCTACCTATAAAATAATTTGAAAAATTTTCCCCTCTATGCCATTAATACACCTTGGTAGATATAAAGATTGAGATTGCTTTTGTAAAAAAAGACAGCTGTGATAGGTACAACATTTGTTGATAATTATCTTGATAAATAACTATATAATAGCTTCTTGGCCAGATATCAATAAAGATAAGTCACAAATCGATATTTAAAATCTTGCGGTGGAGGATATAAACCGAGCTCGTTTTGTTTGTTCGGGTTTAACAATTTGTTGTCGTGGCGTTTATCAGGCCATCGGTTTAAAAGATCAAAATTCCAATGGATAAACCGATTAGGTGTTCGCGGTGAAAATAGTAAATGGCTTAGTTTACTGAATCGGTGAAAATTTCGATTCGACTAATGCGTACGATGATAGTTTTCAACCTCGATTCATATACTCGTAGTATTCGTCCTCAGCCTGTCTGCGTATAAGGTTTTTACGATGAAGCGAGGCGTACGTACGAGATTTTTTTTCACTTGCTAAGTGCGTGTATGATGGTTTCTGAGCGGTTCATTTTAGCGGTGTATGTATGTCGCGTATATACCGATGAATGGAACCTTTTTAAGGCTTAAACGAACACATTCTAGTACGATTTGTACCAAATGTACTGCGGTGGGACTGCGATACACGGGTATTTGAAATTTATTGCAGGTTCGTGGGTTTTCGTTTCGCTGCTGAAAGTGGATTCGACGTGCGAATAATTCAAAAAATTTTGATGTTGCAGACAAACGAGGTATCTAGGTAGTAGGTATCTATGTGACATCTTCGGTGTGATATGGTGTCGTAGTTTTTTTTCGAGGCTTGTGTTTGCGAATTTGGTGACTTGAGGGGTAATTTTGTCAATTTTAGATGTCGTCGGTATCTCAGGGAGGAAACAAAAATTCTCATTTCAATGAAATTTGATCATAAAATTTTTGACATGGATATGTTTTAGGGTTAGGGGGTAAAATTTGAAAAATATAACGTGATGCTAGATATAATGGCATTATGTTAGACTTGAAACAACTTGGAAATAAAATAAAATTTTAGATCTGGACAAAATAACATTATGTTAGACTTCAAAAAACTTAATTTTAGATCAAGTGATAAAGATATTATGATTAGATTTTAAATCAAGACATAATGACATTATGTTGGACTTGTTGAAAATAAGAAAACAAGAAAAAAATGAAAAAAAGTTGAGAAAATGAGAAAAAAATGAGAAAAATATTTAGGTAAATTGACATTTTAATAAGAAGTTATCAAGTTTTGTTTCTATTGCCTCATATCTCTAAAGTAAATACGTTTGACATGATCTAAGAAGTACGTTAATTTTGATAGGTCAAGCTGGTCAAGATAAGTCAAGCTTTTGACCGAGATGTCAAGCCATAAGTGCACCCAAGGGGGGGGGGGGGGCTCAGGGACCTCGAGCCCCCCTCCCAATAAGCTCGAGAAGGAGATATTTTCATCACAAAAATGAGAAAAAGTCGTTCCGTACCATTTTCCCGAATCCATTTTCCCAAATGGTCGTTTTCTGGTATTGTCGTTTTCCCGAATGTAATTTCCCCGAATACGTAAATCCCGAATGCTTTTGTTCCCGAATAACAATTTTAATCTTTTAATAGCTTCTACCATTTACATAAAGCAGAATCGTTTTTCGAACTTGGATCGTACTAAACGCTGTATATCGGTTAAGGGGAGAAAAAAGTTTTGAAATATCCAAATGTGGCGATCTTGAACGAAATTTTCAAAATTTTCCTCATTTTTTAGAAGAGAAAGGGTCATTAAGGAATATAGTTTTTTTTTGGGGGGGGGAGATTTAAAAAAGTAGCACGAAAAATCACTATTATTTGTTTTTTGACTTCAGTAGGTACGACGGAAAATTTCTTTCTTTTTAAAAATATGAGTCGACTTGAATATGGTTTTCCCCCCTCTCCTCCCCGTCTTCCCGAGATTTCCGCCCAATTTTCGTCCCTGAACTCTGCAGTCAATCTTACAAAACAAAATTACAAAATTTTTCAAGAAGTCGATTTTTACCCCTGAAATTTAAAACTTCGCCAAACATTCCTCCTTGTTTTCAATACAAGCTGTCTATAGGTATTCAGGAAAAATTGGTATTCGAGAAATTGGTATTCGGGAAAATGGGATTCGGGATTTACGTATTCGGGAAAATGGACATTCGGGAAAACGGCCATTCGGGAAAAAGGATTCGGAAAAATGGTAGGGAATCGAAAAAGTGCATTTTTTTGCTCTTCAAGCATGATTTCTCAAAAAAAAAATCGTCCTCGTCCCGAACGAATATTTTGAAAATTGATAATTTTTCACTGATCTTTCAATCAATCAAATATCTATAATTTCTCAATCAATTCGGTCCCAAGTTGTCAGAAAAGATGAATAATTTTAAGTGAATGATCAGTGAAAAATCACTAAAATTACGCAATTAACAAGTTACTCAATTTTTTCATTGAAATTTCACCCCTCCCCTATTTTTTTCTCGAATTCTCAGTCTACCTTAAATTATTTCTGGGTGCGCTTATGTGTCAAGCTAATCATGCAAAGTGAAGATGTTTGACTCAAAGGTCAAGTTTTTTTGAAAAATTGAAAAAATTTCCATTCACCCTTAATAAAGTAATTTAGATGAAAAAAGAGCTCATTGTGATTTTTTAAAAATCATATTTCTTTGAATTTGTTCGTAAACGTTTTAATTTAGGAACTCATTGTGATTTTTTAAAAAATGATACATGTTTGTTTGAAGTTTTTTGTAAAAATAAATTTTTTGGATGGGGAAGCGGCCCATAAAAAAGTACAGGTTGTCTAACAGGTCAAGCTGTCCTGAATAAGTCAAGTTTTTTTCAAAAAGGTCGAGCCGGTCCTGAAAAGACAAGTTTTTTGACCAATTTACCCTAATTCACTCAAAAGGTCGAGCTTTTTTCAAAAATATAGCTATTAAAATTACGTTTTTTTTTAAATTTAATGTGTTTGTTAAAATTTTATTGGGGGGATGGGGGGTATTAGTTGTTTCTGCTTGTTTCTTCAAAGACGACGAAAGAGAGACGATAGACTTGTTTGAAATGTTTTAAATTAGAAAATAAGTTATTTCTAGTCGTTTATTCAAAAAACGATGAAAAACAACCATTGTTTTTTTTGTGTTTTCTCAAAAAATAACGAAAACAGCTATATTCGAATATTCTAAAACCTTTTCTGTATTCTGAGATTGCCTTTACTTGTAGTTTTTCAAAAAACGACGAAAAAAGACAGTATTATTTAATTACAAAATAGTTATTTCTGGTCGTTTCTTCGAAAACGATGAAAAACTGTCATTTTTCAATTTTGTAAATCCGTCGTTTCTTGTCGTTTCTCAAAAAACGACGAAAATGGCTATTTTCAAAAATTTTAAATCCGCTTTTTCTTGTCGTTTCTTCAAAAAACGCCAATAAAAAAGTAAAAAAAAATCATGCAAAAAGATTGAGCCAAGTGAAGCTTTTTGTCCAACAAATTTTGTTAAGACACCCTGATTTCAAAAATTATTCTTGATAGAAATTTTAACATAAATTTTTTTTATCTCCGTCTACTGGATCCATTTAAGTTTGTCTGAATTTGAGTAGATTCTCAATTCCGTATGTACATATAAAGTCGAATGGGTCTAATTATGAGTTCTTTTTACCGCGCCAAAAAATTACTCGAGAAGTCGTCTCGGGCTGAAATTTCCTATAATTTTAGATTTTTTTAGCCTATTTGAAAGTGGACTGATTTAAAATTCCCAGATGCCAATTCGATTTTTGCATCACTTGAAACCATATCTCATTTCGATGAACTGAAATGAATGAATTTCTCACTTGAGGGTCGGTCCAGATTATTAGAAAATTCATACTGGGTGGTTCATCATAGCTGATTCAATCCCCTTCCAACTAAAGAGTAGGCAACTCAATCAGAGTCCAAGTATTTATGTTTGCCTAACCTTTGAACTGCAGGGACTGATTATGCTCTTCAATTTTTTTTTCGCTTCTGCTTAGCACTTTCAACCGTGCTCTACTCGACAATCAAGATAGTTGAAATTTGCAATCCCAATAGGGGTTTTCGACAGAAACCAATGCTCAATTTGTGTTTGAGGCATCACACAACAACTTTTGAGCATTCAATTCAAGTTTGTGTTGGTCATTGATCTACAGAATGACCTTCACTTCTCTTTTAGTAAGTTTTCCCTCAAAAGAAAAAAGTTTTAAATCATGGATTGTTTTTGGTTAGGAAATTTTAAATATTTTTTCCTATTCAGATTGTGCAAAACTTTAAACAAGCGAATTTCGAAATTTCTAACGATTCCATATAATTTGGTAAATTTATCGAGAAAAGAGATCTCCTGATCCGTTGGAAAACAGGATTTCTAGTATGTTGTTTAGAGTAGTGCGATGGGTCACTATGCCAAATTTCGCTGGTCTGGGAGTTTTTCATGTACTTTGCCATTTTAAAATCTAATTTTAAGGGACTAATGCTGAGGATTTGGGGTTCAAATAAAGAGGTTATTTCGAGTTTTACATTTTGATCTCAATTTGATTCAATTCATATCATAATTTCTGGAAATTTTACATTTTAAAATCTGGTGAAATTTTCTCCAAAATCAGCTTACGGAACAGGAAAACCTATTTCATGTTCAAATGAAATATCATCACAACTGTATACAGTGGAAAATTCGCACCTCAGCTCGAAGTGGAAAATTGGAATTAAAATCATTGCCAACGCAGCTATTGTTCGTATACGAATGTACGAATCAATAGAGAAAATCCACTCAATCTGAATATCACTTACTTATGGTTAAACAGTTTACCAAGTTTTCCTTCTATAGCTTTATATCTGATAATGAAATATTTACTTCTTAACGTTGGTCGACGATGATAAAATAATCCCGAACTTAATTTACGTAACTTCACAACCTCGCTGTTGCTTCACTTTATATTATACCGCGTTTAATTTGATATTAACGATTCTCGCTTCACAACGAGTGTTACGTATTTCGGTATTTCGCTAATTTGTACGTAATATAATAAATTATCATTGGTATAATTCCCAGCGAATTGTATCATTATCTACATTTCTGTTGGCAAATAGTTTTTGATTTTTTCTAATGACCGAAATCGAATGGCGATTTTTCATTCGATTCCACCAAAAACACCAGTTACTCGAAAATTCACCTTGTTGCTCGTTTAATGGGGAAAAAATTTCAGTTCGAATTTTTTTACTGGACGATGGGCAAGGAGGCAACGCATATTAAAAAAATTCACGTCGAAATGACGAAATAATGAACGTTGTAGGGCAGCTGTAGGGGTCCTTGTAGCTAGCAGCTTCTTTACAATCAGCCGGAACCGAATGGTTTGATAATAAGCAGCTGCTGTTGGCGCAAACCAGGTGACAGATTGCTTTCACATCCAGTTTACTATGATAAAACTTAATATCAAAATCCAAATATCTACCTCGAATGAATTTCATTTCGGAATTATCATTACTTATTATTCGCTCGAGGGGGAAGGGGGTCACGCGCGTGTCCGAGACACGTTCCTCATTAATTCGGTTATTTTCAAGCCACCCATCGTCACTTTACTCGAAACGTGGTGTATATTGATTTGCAACACTTGGCTTCAAAGTTTATCTAACTTTATAAGATGAAATATTCGAATCCTCGAAACATCAAGTTTTTCATTCAGCTCAAAATAGTCGTAAGATTGTCAATTTCCCATAAGAAATTACTTTTTTTTCACAAAAAAAAATAACAAAACAATTCTTACATAAAAATTAAATACTTGTTTCTCATTTTTTCCAGTGATTTTTTTCCATAGACAATTAATTTTCCAGTCGCGAACGTAAAAGCTAGAAATTTCTTTTAGACCTTGCAAAGTGAGAAAAAAAATCAATCGAAGGAAACTCTCGACCGTGGCTATACAATGGACTCGATTACATAACCAGATCACGGAAACCTAGCTCACAAATAGATATAGATTATTAACGAAAAACTGCTTTCAGGTGTCAGCATTGTTGAACTTCGAAAGCTTTTTTTTCTCGAAATTTGTTTAAATTTCCTTCTTTTTGGCCCACGAAGGCGCGATGCTATCCGCTCCGCGGAACAGTTGAGATGACATGATGGGTATATCGATGGAAACAAAAAAGATGCGAAGGTTCTTTTGATATTGAAGTAATAAAAGTCACACGATGCATACCTTTTAAAGATTAATGAAAATTCTTATACGTGTTGGAAAATTTACGAGATTTTATTTACTTATTCGCCGAGTCGACAAATTTCTCATTTAATTAATTTCCCCAGCACCATTGAAAGTTCGAAGATACGAAAGATATCGGTGATGATCACTTAATGATTATTTTTTCAAAGGGTTCCATGGCGTAGGTTATTGAGAAACCGAGCAAATTACGCAGTGTCGAAAAATAATGAAATTCTAGGTCAACCGGATATTTTTTCGGGCTGGAAAAAAAAACTATCATCGAAAACGATGACGGGATTTCTTGGTTAGAAAGACGTTACCGTGTATAAAGATTGCCATGTCCGATCAACATAACGAATATGATCCCACTCAATTTACTTTATAAAAAAAAAAACGAAAGAATATCCTTTGGCGAAAATATTGAACTTTTACTCGCAAAAGTACCGTGCTACTGTCACCAGAGTAAACACGACAAACCCTTCTTGGATAATTTTTCAGGATATGTCGCCCTACCCCTATCGCCCACGTCGATGAAAAAAGTTGATTACATCGTTACAACGTGTGATGAAAGGGTATCAACCGAAGTTATTTACTCAATGCTCCTCGTTGAAGAAATGACTAAATGATACCGGAATTTTATATGAGTAATATTTGCGAGAGATGAAGGTAAATAATTTTAGAAAATTGGATGATTATTTGCAGGGTGTTTAATTTTATTAATTGGTTCATCACGTGGAATAAACATCGTCCAAGTAATTTTAAGAAGTTTGATTTTTAAAGGGGAAAAAGTGTGGGAAAATGTGTGTTTTTGCTGTCTGTAGAGAAACAGATTTTTTTTCATCGAGTTCTATTTTTCCAAAGAATGAAACAATGGGATTAGGAAAGTGAAAAAATCGTACATTTTTTCTTCAAAATCCTATTGAAACGAATCATTATTTTTCTATACTGCAAATGTATCAATTTTGATGGAAAAGTCAGATGAATAAATTATTATTTTCAGCGTAGTATGCAAGTTTTTGTGTAAATTAATTAATGTCATGCGAGAAAATTTTGACTGATTTTCAACATTTAATTTTTAATTTTCGATACTCGATTCTCAACATCCCGTTTTTGATTTTCGCCTCTCAATTTTCAATTTTTGACATTGGATTTTCAACATTCAATTCCAAATTTTGATTTATGGCATTCGGTTTTTGCCATCTAATATTTGATTTTAAATTTCTAGCATTGATTTCCAATATTTCATTTTCGGCATTGGATTTTTGATATTTAACAAAATATTTTCAATTTTTGACATCAAATATATCATTTTTAACATTTCATTTTCTACATTCGATTTTTGATTTTCCACATTTGATTTAATTTTCGATTTTCAGTAATCAATTTTTGTTGGCACCACCTGCATCTTTTTTCAAAAATCGTCTTGGTGAGAGTATAAGTATTGACAAAATTTACTTCAGTTTAGATTGGTATGAAATCAGGGTGTTTACTTTTTGGAAAATCTGGAAAACTTGAAAAAGTTGGGTAATTGTAAAAATCTGGAAAAGTTAGGGAAATATCAGGAAATTTTAGAATTTTCCGTGGGATTTTTGAAAAATCCAAATTAAGATGAATCATCTAAAAAAGTGTTACTTTGTTTATTTTATTTTTAATTTTTCAAAAAATTTCACCCTCGCTCCACTCGAGCCAAATAGTTTAATCAACTGCCTGATTTTTTAATGCATTATTTTTTGTTGACCGTGATGTATAAAAAAATTGATATTTTAATGCATGTCTTTGTCCACCAAATTATGAATTTTTCAGAAAAAATTTTCCCTCGTAATGTTTGGAGGTAATTTATTTTTTTTATTTCCATAGAATTCATTTAAAATCTGAATTTTATTTTTTGGAAACGTACTTTTTGATAAGCATGTGATGAGAAAGGAATGCCATGAGGTCCTTGACCACGATGTTGAAAAAAAGGGGGGGTGAATGGAAGTTGGAAAAACTTAATGAGAGAAAGTGATGAATTTTAAACCTTTGAAAGTCGTTTTTTGGAAAAATGTTCGTTTGCCCTAGCTTAGCTCGGGCTCAACACATTCATACATCTCAACAAAATGATTTAAATTTTACCCCCCCCCCATTGATTTTTTATGTACTGGGGCAAGCCGAAAAGATTGTAGGGGCTTGTAATTTATAAATCTGAAGCATGTATTTATTTTCTGGGGGATGGGGGAGAAATGAATTGTGAGGAAAAATTGGAATTTTCAGCCCAAAAAAATCCGAGTTTTCATTTGCATGAATTATTAGTAGACACCTTGACATAATTTGTTTCATTTTTCAAAATTTTATAATTTATTTTAAAGTAGAGTTTCAACTTTTTATTTGATTTTTTTTGTAATAAATTCAAATTCTGGAGGGGGTTAAATTTTCAAAATTGAATTTAAGTCGTTTTTATGGCCCAAAAAATCATCTAAAATCTCGTAAAATTTGTGATTTTTGAAAAAAATTATTGAACATCATACATTTCAAATTATTCTTCTACACAATTTTGTTGTAATTACATCTTGCGAAAAAATTACCCTCTCCTTCATGCTTTATAATATCATATGTAAAAGGTCTCCAGAGTGTCTACCGGTCGCGAAAGTCGCGAAAAAGTCGCGAAATTACCCAAAATTCATCAAAAGTCGCGAATACTTGATTTTTTTTTCGCTTTCTACAAAACAAAAAAATTAAAGAAGTTTCAAATTTCTGAACACTTTTTCTAAAAATTTTCGCCCACGCTTCGCTCGGGCTCATAAATTTACATATATCAATGTTAAATTATAAACCTTCTTCCCTTATATTTCAGACAATAATTGAATATTTGAGGCAGAAAAAATTCGTTCATGTGGAGATTTAGTAGCGACAACGATAGGAATTTTCAACAATTTTTCGATTATTTTTGGAAAAGGGGACATTTTGTGTCTATTTTCTAAAAAATTTAAAAAAATTGAAGAATTTTGGAATTTTTAGAGATTTTTTAAAAATTTAGATGGAAAAATCACTATAGGAAATAGTTTTTTTGCTCCTTTTGTAATAAATCCTTCAAAAAAAAATTTGCTCGAGCAGGAACTATGCCTTCTTTAATATAAAAATAATCCACTTTTAGAAAATGTTTGTGAAAAATTGTATTTTTTCAAATGTTTCTTCATATGACCCTAGTTTTTTTTGTTTTTTCCGCTGTTCCATCTCGAACTGTATAATTACGAGAATAAATTGATTCTGCATCTTTCATGCATTCCTCATGTTCCTAATAAAGTAAACTTTTTTTTTTAATCTTACTACTTTTTCACCAATTTTTGGTTACCTTAGAAATTTTGAAAAAATATAGAATGCGTTCATTTTTTTATGATTTTGATTTAAAATACATATTTCCTTCTGCTTTGATTTTTTTTTTAATAATAAATTTGATCTCGTAGATTTTTTTTTTTTTTTGGGGGGGGGGGGGGGGTTAAAATTAAGAGGTAGATACCTTGGAGAAAAGTCGAGAAAAGGTCGCGAAAAAATCGCGAATTTCGAATTTTAAAAATCGGTAGACACCCTGGTCTCGAAAACTTCGAAAAATTGGTCAGGAAAACGTGGAAAAATCAGGAAAGATCATTTTAAAAATATCATGGACACCCTGGAAATTTTTATACCGAAAGGTGGTGGTTGAAAAATACAACAGTCTTTTTCAAAATTAATTCCAGGGAGAAGTAGGTACATAATTATTGGCAAAAATTGATACCGTAGAGTCTTCGATTTCTATAATAAAAAAATTAAATAAAAATCGTTCTCGGGATTTCATTTTTAAAAAATTTTCCCAACCCCTCACAACCAATCCTTTAAAACTCACGACTTTCAAATAATGAAATAGGTCATGTACTCGTATCGAATACGAAACACCATTTAATTGATAAAAAAAGAACTTCCATAAATCACGCAAAGATGGTAAAATCCATTAAGTACCATACCGGTCGGCTATCCGCCACAGTTAAGTGGCTACTGATAAAAACCACGACGTAGCTCTTATAGGCTGAAAAAAAACGAAAAAATGTGAAAATTGACTTTTCGATAATTGTCGAAGGAGAAATTTTCATTTGAAAATACAGCCGATTTGTTATTTTAGGGTAACAAACCTTTTAATCTTATACCATTGGCGGTTTTTAGCAGTTCGGTCGACGTGTATATCTATATTTTTGAAAGCAAACTATACATGGGCTCGGTTTATTGACATACGTATAACCCAAAACACCTCCGCCTGTTTAAAATTCCATACATTTGCCGACCATAATACGAGCTTATAGGGGAGAGAAAAAAAAATTAAACTAATTTCGAATCTGGCAACTGGCTGCCATACCGCTCGTAATCCGGGTAACTTGCCTTTATCGGGACAATTGCGTAGCCTGATTTAATTCCGTTGGTATTTTTAACTTAGTACGATAAGAAATTTTCGCTCGGCATTTTTTCTTTCTTTTTTTCCAGCCATTTCCAAGTAGACCGAATTTACATCGATGTTGATGCCGCCGCGACAAATGTAAACAAGAATGGAATTTCTTTAAATAAATTAAACCCTACGTATATAGTTTTCTATGCGTTAAACGAAAAAAATAACGTCGTTCTGGCATTTGCAAACGATTTTCAACTTTATACATGTAAATATTTTTACCCTTTGCGTAGCATTCAATAAAACACTGAAAGCCAACTTTAAACAATAAATACTTTTATTTTAGTGCAAGTTAGAGTAATCTGTTTTGATACGCACGACTTGTTCCATTTGTCGACCAAGTTCTCAGCAAAATAAGTAAACATTCCCTTCAAGTGTAAAATTTGATTTTTTTACCATTTCCGAAACTCGCTCTGCAATGGTATGGCAATTCATTAGAAAGTTTTATTGTTTATGACCAGAATTATGCGTGAAACGAGTCACAGGGGATGATTAAACCAGTTATATGGGGAAGAGGTGAAAGTATTTTCTCGACGAGTTAGATATCGTGTATTATAAATTGGCTAAGTGAGAAGAAAAATTTATCCACGGATCATTACCCAATTATTTATAATGTGTGGTAATTCGACGGTATATTCGAAGCAGCAGGTTGAGAGAATGAGAAAGGTAAAGCATTCAAATTAGGTAAAATTCGGATAACTACAACTACAATATTTAAATCGGCACTTTATTTTTAGACCAGAATGTGATGTGGTGATCCGTCTTCCAACGTGAAAATTTTAAAAGGTTCACTTGTCAGGTTACTCTCAGCTTCTAAAGAATTAAAAAAATTAAACCTCTGCAAATTTTCTCCGTCGACAGTTGGAATTTCTCCTGTGATGTAACGTATGGGTTCACTAACTAATGAAAAAAAATCGGGTCAAATTCGTTATGGCGAGTGTTTCCTTCTAAAGGAAATGGAAATGTATTTACGAGCATTATGACCTTTCTGCGAAACATTCGAATAAGGTGTTTTGCTATTTAGTTGCCAAGAAATTACTAATAATAATTTTCGAAGTTTTGTATTTTTTTACCGTTGAGAAATTGTTTCAAAAATATATTTCCAATTACTTACTCTTGTAATAGAATTATTTCGTTTTTTCACCAAGAATTTTTTAGAGAATCGAAGAAATCCAGATTTTTAAAATTTCATTTGTTTTGTTTTGCCAAAACTCTGACCTCTTGGGGAGAATATTTTGTAGATTTAATTAAAACAAAAAATAGTGCCTATAATTTTATTGAAATATATTCCCCTTTGTCGAATTGAATCGAAATAATTTAATTTGCGATGAAATAAGATCTAATAAATAAATCGAGATTAAATTATTATTATTTCTTTCGAATATTTACAGAGTGTTTAATAAAGTGTGGTGTTTCGTTCATTTTAAGAAGCAAGTAGTCGATTCTAATTGAATGTGTCACAACAAAAAGGGCATAACTAAGCATTTATGTCCTTTTTGATGCGACAAGCGATTCGTATTCTCTGAAGTTTTCTCTATCCAATGAGTCCCCTCCCACGTTCCAATATGTTTTCCTCTAAGAGTTATGGCGTTTTTAAAATGCGAAGTTCGCAATTTCGGTACCTACATTACATGTTTGATTTTCGAGAATTTGCGTAATGTTTAATTTTTTCACTGTGCAGATAATTGTAAAATTGTAAAATTTTAATGAAGTGTTTTTTTAGTTAATTTTTCATCATAAATTTGAAAAAATAATAAAATTCGTCCAAAATGTATTTTTAGCATTTTTTTGTAACCAAGAAAATGAAAAAAAAAATTGTCATTTTTCAAAGTGCGATATATCCGCTCCCTGAAGAGATAATTTGAAAATTTTTTCACGAAAATGTTCCTTTTTTTCATTCGCTTCAAATTTTGCATGCAGATTTTTTTTAAATTTTCACTTCCGGAAAAATTATACGTCATCAAACGTAGAAGGGTCGAAATGAAATTTTGCCACAACGAAAAATGACATATAACTCAACCTTTTGTTTTCAATATAGAAAAAAATAGAAAAGATATCAAGTGATGGGCGAGCTGTTTTCTTGTAGCAAAAAGACGAAATTTTAAGGTAAAATTTTTTCCCCAGCTCAATTCCTTAATTTAGTATTAAAAAAAGTAATACTCAAACTTCAATCGCGATTTCCCAAAAACGTCATTTTTTATATGTATGTCCTTTTTGCTGTGACACGTTCATTGTAAGGTTGTATGGGTGTTTTGAGTTTTTCAATTTCAGAGAAAAACCACCCCTTAGGCGTCAAAAATTACTTTTTGAGTTGACACTGATTTTAGGCGTTTCAGAAGGAGTAGAATCAAAGGGGAATTTCAACCCAAAAACCAGTTTTTGACGTCTAAGGGTGGTTTCTATATCCAGGCTCACAATTCTTTCAAAAATTTGATGAAGAAGCCAAAAATGAGAAATTGAAATAATAAGAAATAATAATTGAATCCACTAGGATAAAAGAGTGGAATATTAATTTCGAAATTTGTTCTTTGATCAGCTGATAGCCCTTTTTCATCAAAGTACCTAACGTAGGAAAGGAATACAGAGAGATTAGAAAAATCTGTAAAATGGATTTTACCTCCTCCTCGAAAAGTACGAATACGCATTTTTTGAAGTGGTGAAAGACTGGAAGATGAATCGTTGATCTTTTTTTTTTTAAATTTATGTAGATAAGGAAAAGTAAACACAAAAGTTGTTTCTAAACTTCGAAAATACTTGGAAAAAATTTAACTCTTCTTTCCTTAATTGCTATTATAAAAACCAAGCTTTCAAATTAATTTTTGAAAAATTGCAAAAATTACCAAAGCTTGGACTCGTATAATTTTTTTTACCCTAAACACCATTTCATCCGTTTTTCATTGTCATCCTATTTTTCGTGTATAAAAAAATGTACTTAGTTTTACATGTTTTTAAATTTTGAGTACACAATTTTTAAAAATGATTTTTTTGAAAATTTTTATTGTAATAATTGAATTATTTCAAAAAATTTTGTAAAAATTTGAACAATTATACAATTTTATGCAAAAATTACATAATTTTCTGTGAAATTTGAATGATAGTACCATAGTACATATATTTGACATGACACATATCATATGTGAACAATTTTACAATTTTATGTCGAAATTTGAATTTTTTTTTTGGTTACCCTATTTGAGCCGATCTGCGAAACATCAATAATATCTCAATTTTTATGAATGAGATGGGGGTGAGGGGGGGGGGAATTGTTCAAGGTCCTGCAAAAATTCTGCGTTTTAAATTCAATATTTTCCTTGCTTCTACATCTTTGGAAAAAAATAGGGAATGGTTGAAAATTTTTTGAATATGCTATTACGTTCACCAAGTCGACTTTTCAAAACCAGTATTTTCCAAAATTAATTTAATTTCGATTTTTCGTTTCCGTTCTCATATTTTCTGTTTACGCTCACTACCCAGTGCAAGACTTACAAGACACGAGGTTATCTGAATTTCTCAGTTCATGTTATTACTAGTACCTATATTTCTGGTAGAGAATTCTCATAAAATCATTTATAAAAAAGAATGCATTTTTCCCCTTATAATCCGAGAAGTAAGCAAACGCAATAACTGGGCTCAGGATAGGTTGCATACTTACCAGGCTGATGGAGGTACTTCAATTATGAAACACGTCATGCATTTCAATTAATTTGACACACGTTTATTTGATGGAAAATTTTAATTCTTTCTACTTCTTGTTTATGATATTGAAATAAACTAATTAAAAAAGGGTCGATTGACCGGCGGAAACATTTTCAATAACTTCATCATCGTATTTATTCAGAAAAGGCTTCGGTTCAGGGTAAAATATATGAATATCGACCGAGGTACCCGTCTTCGTTTAATTTAGTAACTTGAATGAAAAAGTAAATTGAGTGTACGCTTCATTTATTCAATCAATCGGTCTAGGTTGTTGAACGAATTTTTGCAAAATACTCGAACAATAATAATTGTAGTTTTTATTTGTAAAGATAAATATATATTTGAAGTACAGATATAAATATATGAAATATGATTCATGAAAATGAATCTTATAGACAAACATCGTTTATTATAATAATCGCGTATCAATCGAAAATTTTATTTTTACGAAATAAGAATTTTTAAATATTCTAATTCTTACATAAAATGGTATAGGTTTTATGTTTAAAACTATAAAAAAATTAAGATCAACTTTCGATTGATGTATGTACTATTTCGTTAGAGGTTTGAACCCCATACGTAGTATAAGTATGTCGCATAGTGAATTTCGCTCGATCCATAAGCGCACCCAGAGGGGGGGGGGGCTCAGGGGGATCAAGCCCCCCCCCCAAAGCTTGGACAGGAGATTTTTTTATAACAAAAATGTGAATTTTTTGCTCTTGTAACACAATTTTTCAAAAAAATTCCGCTCTCGCTTCGCTCGGACAGTATTTCATCCTTCTATTTTGAAAATTAATGATTTTTCATTGATCTTTCGGTCAAAAATCACTGATTTCCCAATCAATTCCTAGTTTTATCAGAATAAATCAATAATTTTGGTTGAAAAATTTGTGAAAAATAACAGAAATTCCGTGATTTTTTAATTTTACTTGGCTCAAATCCGTTTATGAATTATCAACGTACTGAAAATACCCTGACCACGCCATGGCACGCCAGCGCCACTGAAATAACAAGTTACCAAATTTTTTCATCGAAATTTCACCCCCCCCCCATTTTTTCCGTATTCTGAGCCCCTCCCTTAGATAATTTCTGGGTGCGCTTATGGCTCGATCGGAATGTTAAAAGCAATCTGATGATTGATCCTTAATCCAGACTAGGTATAATGAACGGATTCAGCTTGGGTGCCATTTTTTACCCCCTCCCCTCCCAAGGAGGTACCCCCTTTTCTTAAAATCGTTGTAACTCCGAATGATTTTATCCGATTTCGATGTTTTTTTCACTCTAGTAATAACTTGAAATGCTAAAAGAGCTCTGCTTATTTTTTGTCATTGCAAAAGTTTCGAAAAACCAATTACCAGATCGTCAAATTTCCAAAAACAGTCGTAAATTATGTTCAAATTTTCGTTTTTTTGCGAGTTCATTAAAAATAAACGAGATTCGAAGAAACTTTCATTACAAGTTTCAATCTCGTTTATTTTTGATGAAAATCATACAAAAAACGAAAATTTGAACATTTTTATGACTGTTTTAAAAATTTGACGACGCGGTAATTTAGTTTTTCGAAATTTTTGTAATAACAAAAAATGTGCAGAACCCTTTTAGCTGTTATTAGAATGAAAAACAATCGAAATCGGAGTTTTAACGATTTTAAGAAAAGTGGATAGATCCTTGTGATGGAAGGGGTTAATAAAATGGCTCCGAAGCTAAGCGCTCGTTCATTATACAGTCTAGATTGAGGATCAATCATCAGATTTCTTTCAAGTTTCAACATTCTGATCGAGTGGAATGTTTCTTTTTTTACATAATGCGACTATACAAAGGATAGACTATTTGTGGGAGGCAATAGGTATGTTATCAGAATTTGAACGAGGTGTTTTACAGCATACGAGCAAATACCTCTTGAAGTATTTGCGAAATCCGCCGCTGATGAAATACAACGCTATCGGGTTGACACAAGAGTGGATGAAACTCAGACAATACGCGATGATTCGGAATGTATTCCAAAATTCGTTGAAATCATCCTGCGACGTAGGATGGAAATGGAACCACAGCAGGAACACATGATGCGGCAGGAAACATATCATAAATATGATTACCAACAAGAGCACCATTTTAGCGACTTTTATTCGAGCTCGAATTGGCGATGATTGTTCTTGCATCTCGCCCGGCATCTTCTTCGTGGTAATTTCAAAATGCTTGGCCATCAGTATATAGAAGCAAGCTATTATACATAATGGGACGGCGTAATAAGCCAAAAATTTAAATAGCACAACCCCTTTGCGGTACTTTTCACCGAATTCTTCGGGATACGGATAGCAGTACTCGATTTCGCCATCGTTTACCAATTTAGTGGTTTCTAGGTTTGACCAGAAAGCCGAAGGCATGGCCAATAAGCCGGCCAAAAGCCATATAGTGATCGTTATTATCAATGTGAATGGTTTTGAAGAAATACGTTGATGGATTGAATTCGATATGACACAATATCTTTCGAAGCTCAGAGCTGTTAACGTGAATATCGATACACCCACAGAGATATCTTTAGTAGCCTCGGATACTTTGCATATTGTTTCGCCGTGTGGCCAAGAGTCGAATGTGTATACGGTCGACGTGAAAGGTAGGCTGGTCAGAATTAACAGCAAATCACCCAGTGCCAAGCTAATGATGTATGTGTTGGGTACATTTCGCATGTTACGGTGGCGAATGAATATTAATATTAAGGTACCATTGCCTAGAACGCCGACCAGAAATATCATAGCGAAGATAATAGGTACGACATAGGATTCCCACCTATCTTCGAACGGAATATAGTATTCCTTGGGTGGCGGTGAAGTGGTGTTGACCGAGTAGCATGGAGTGTCTTCCGAACAGAAGCCACTGACAGGCATATCTGCGAAAAAAAAATAGGCCTAATAGAGTGTCAAGAGTAGTTTCTTGTTTAGGCCAGGAATCCTTTGCGGATCGGGAGGGAGGAGGGCCCCCTCGGGGCGATTTTTTCGGAGCCGGAGGCACTTTTATGAAAACGCCAGAGCCAGAGCCGGAGCCGGAGTCACTTGTGAAAAAATTTTGGAGCCGGAGCCGTAGACTCTTTTTTAAAAGTCCTGGAGCTGGAGGGACTTGAATCAAAAATCTCGGAACTGAAACCAGAGGGACCAAACCTCCTCCCTCCGTATCCCTGGTTTAGGTTTCTTAATGAATACCGTATGTAAATGGTGGTGCATTTTTCTGCATTCGTTGGAATGAGATTGCGATATCCTCAAAATGTTAGAGTTATCATCGGCAGATCTACGAAATGCTGAAGAATTGTTCAAAATCAATTATATTTTTTCCAAGTTTTTTTTTTTGTTAGGAGCATAAATCAGAAACATTTTTGTTGTGTGGTATTCTTGGTATTGTTGATAAATGATTAAATTTTTGTGAATGCTTTTGATCAAATTTTAGATTTTTTGGAAATATTGGATTGGGACATTCAAGATCCATTTTCAGTTGTATGGTATTTCTTGGTATCGTGAAGTAATTTCAGTTTTCCTGGATTTCATTGTCTAATTTTGAATTTTTTGAGAGTATTGGACTGCGGTTTTCAGACTACTATTGTAGTGTACTCTCTCATTTTTAGCGGACTTCCCGCTCTAGCGGGAATCCGCTATTGCGTTCATAAGAGTTTTTTTATTTATTTATTTATTTATTTATTTGTTTGTTGAAGCCTTTTTTCTGACGCGATTTCTCTCGCTAAACTGAACAGATCGGGCTGAAATTTTTACAGTAGGTGTAGTTCGTGCAGGAGAAGAGCTGATTAGTTTTTGGTGCAATTCTGTGCACAGAAAGTTGAGCTTTTCAACTTTAAAGCTCATTTTTGGGACATTTCTTTCTGACGCGATAACTCACGTTAGAGTTGACCAATCGACTTGAAATTTTTACAGTTGTTAGAACGTGTATGGGAGAAGAGCTGATTAAATTTTGAAGTCGATCCGTGCTTTGAAAGTTGAGCTTTTCGAGTTCAAAGTATATCCAGTTTTTCGAAAATATCTCGCGAACGGCACATCGTAGAGGAAAACGGAGGCCAAAAGGATAGTCAGGAATTTCACGCTCTACAACTTTGGTTCTGAGGACTTTTTCTTGAAAGCTCACCATTTACGAGAAAATTGAGCTCAAAGTTTGGAGGCTTGTGATTGGTCAACTTTTCTGATGCGATTTAATCATATTTCTCAACAATGGGTCGGCAGATAAAATATTTTCTTTGAACCCTTGCAATACCACCTGCTGGGTCGGCAATTTTAGACCAACACAAAGACTGATTTTATGGCCCCTTTGAGGCAGTGGTCGGCAGATAAAATCTTCATCAAAAATTCCTTATTAGGCTTGAGCTCAAAGTTGGAAGGCCTGTGATTGGTCAATTTTTCCACCTCAATTTCTCTTGTGTAACTGAACCAATTGTTTCGAAATTTCTGTAGTAGGTGTAGATCGTGCAAGAGAGAAAATGATCATTTTTTGGTTCAATTCAGTGCATAGAAAGCTGAGCTTGGAGCTTTCAAGTTCATTTTTGTGATCCTATAATTCAAGTTAAAGTTGACCAATCGACTTGAAATTTTTACAGTGGTTAGGACGTGTACAGGAGAAAAGCTGATTAAATTTTGAAGTCGATCCGTGCAATGAAAGTCGAGCTTTTAAAGCTCAAAGTTTATTTAATTTTCGAAAATATCTCGAAAATGGTGCATCGTAGAGAAAAACGGTGACCAAACGGATGGTTAGGAATTTTAAGCTCTTCAACTTTGATTCTCATGAATTTTTCTTAAAAGCTCACCATTTTCGAGAAAGTTGGAAGGGTTGTGATTGGTCAATATTTCTGGCTCAATTTCTCTCGTTCAACTGAACCAATCGTTTTGAAATTTTTACAGTAAGTTTACATCGTACAGGAGAAAAACTGATTATGTTTTGGTGTAACTCTGTGCATAGAAAGCTGAGCTTTGAAAATCCAAAGCTCATTTTTCTTAAACCTCCCTCTGACAAGATAAATAAAATCGACCGATCGATTTGAAATTTTTATGGTGATAAGAATGTGTTTAGGAGAAAATTTGATTAAATTTAGAAGGCGATCTGTGCATAGAAAGCTGAGCTTTTGAAGCTCAAATTTATTCAGTTATTCAAAAATATCTCGGAAACGGTGCATTGTAGAGAAAAATGGAGGTCAAAAAAATGGTTAGGAATTTCAAGCTCTATTTCTCATGAATTTTTCTTAAAATCTCACGTTTTCGAGAAAAATGAGCTCAAAGTTCAAAAGATTGTAATTGGTCAATTTTTCCGACTTAATTTCTCTCGTTTAACTGAACCGATCGTTTTGAAATTTTTACGGTACGTGTAGATCGTGCAGGAGAAGACCTAATTTTTTAGGTTAAATTTTGAGCAAGGAAAGCTGAGCTTTGAAGTTTTAAAGTTCTTTTTTGTGACACCATAACTCAAGTCAGAGTTGATCGATCGACTTGAAATTTCCGTAGTAATTAGAATGTGTATAAAGGAAGAGATGATTAAATTTCGAAGTTGATACGTGCATTGAAAGTTGAGCTTCACAAGTTCAATTCTAGTTTGTATATAATAGGAAGTCCGCTCTTTTGACACAGTGTGTCTAGTTGAATCAGTGAAATTGATCAAAAAACACTGAAAAACAGTCAGAATTGTAGCACAGTAATAAATCAGTGAAATAATATCACTGGAAATCAGTGAAAATTCACTAAAAACTCGGTGATATTTATGAAATTCACTGAAAAATCTGTGAAATTCTTTGAATAATCAGTGAAAAATCACTGAAAATCAGTGAATTTTTTCCTATGCTACAATTCTGACTGTTCATTAGTGACTTTTCACTGATTCGGAATGAGAAAGTAAGTTTCAATTTCTCTAATATCTCTGGACAATGTTGGATTTTTAAAAATCACGTATGAATTCTGTGACATTCAGAATCTAGTTTCAATATGTTGAAAATCCAACCATCAGTGCATAGATATAGTTGACACTTATGAAGTACTCTCTCATTCTGAATCAGTGAAAAGTCACTGATGAATAGTCAGAATTGCAGCACAGGAAAAATCAGCAAAATTCACTGATTTTTAGCGAATTTTCGCTGATTTTTCAGTAAATTTCATAAATTTTACTGACCTTTCAGTGAATATCCACTGATTTTCCAGTGATTTTTCTCACCGATTTGTTTTCAGTAAAACAATTTTCCCTGATTTTCTCCTGTGCTGCAATTCTGACTGGTTCTCAGTGATTTTCGATAATTTTCACTGATTTATAATTGAGAGAGTACACAGTGTCCAAATGTTTACTTGTAATCATTAAAAGTAAGTTTTGTTACTTTTTTTTTCTGAATTGAATCCAAAGATAGGTAGCTCAAAATTTCTGTCTAGAGGTGAGATCCTGAAATGATCTGGTAACATTTTTAATCCTACTGGACTACTACCCAGACCCACCCTAACTTTCATTTCAACTGAGCTCAAAAAAGTTTACCTATGATTTTTTTTTGGGGGGGGGGGGAATTATTTTTATAATATACATAAAATGTTATTGTTATACAAGACCACAATTTTCGGCTACTTTTCAAATGAATCCCGATATCCCGAAGAAACTTGGATAAAACAACGTTTTTCACGTTTTTCTAATTTCTTTGATAAAAAACGAAAAAAATCAGGTACCATTTTTGAAAATTTTTGAATGAAACGGTCTTAGTGTGGATATTTTTACTCAAAATAATCACCAATTAGTTTGCGATTTTCTTCTATTTTTCTACCCTCCACTTTTCTCACTCTAAATCATTATTTTGGGTTTATAAGTCGCCTTGAGACCATTTCATTGAAAATCATTTCTTATAGCGTTAATGGTTTTAGAGTTGTAAGGTTGTACAATTATAACATTGTACGTAGCATTCTCGTGCTCAAATACTCTACTGTGCCCCTTCTAATATTGAATTTTAGATTTTAGAATTTCTGAATCTCCTTTACCCCTGAGCAGAGCTAAACTATGTATAAGTCATTAAAAATACTGCTCCTCCTCTCAAGCGGAATTCTAAAAAAAAAATTGCATCACCTCTATAGACGAACTCTAAAAATTTAAAATTCTTCTGTACCTACCATTTCTCCTACGCTGAATTTTGGTAATTAAGATTTCTCCTGTACCCTTCATTGCCAAAAAATGAAAATGAAAATAAATTGGTCCAGATACGCGTCCATTAGCTCAGGCACACATCTTTCATTATCGAATAGGTTATATCCACTAATCAAACTGTTAGACAAATTATTTTGAAAATTTAACCCACTTTTACATCACTACCTACATTGCATCAAACACCCACGAGTTATAAGGAAAAAACAACAGATAAGTGGGATACTTTATTGCACAAATTGTTATCTTTTATCGCATTCCCATGGTGATTAGCTGATAACCCACAATCGAAAAATTGTGCAGTTCTGCTATTTAGTTGGAATGATAACGAAAATTTGCACACATTTTTTAGATGATTTGGAAAACTCAATTTACTGCCTCAAATTCTGAAATACTCCGCTATGCATCAAGAAGAATATACAGGATAATAAAATGGTCAACTGGTCAAGGCCAGAAATATTTGCGAGTAAAAAAATGAAAATTGAACAACATTGCGCGTCGCGACGCCCGTATAATGTTTCATTTAGGTAATCGTTGCAGGGTCGGGGTCACTTACGCGAAAGTCGCTTACCGCGTTGTCACATAAAAAATTTAGGGCTAAAGTTTCGTAATTTTGAAAGTTATGGTCGAAAAACAAAATTTGAACCCCCTCATCCCCAAAAAGGGGTCAAAATATTCACCAATTTTAGGGAAGTTCGGGAATATTGAAATACATGCGTTACTGAGCTTATATCCGAAACTTCCCCTTTCTGCTAATTTTTTTGGGGTCAAAACCTAAAAAGTTCATATTATGAGGAAAAAGTGCTGAATTTTCATCTTTTGAATTTTTTTTTTCGCAAAAAATTTCGCCCTAGCTTCGCTTAGCGCAACACGTTTATATGTTCCCTAAAATAATTTATATTTTACCTCCTCATTGACTTTGTTATTTATTGGTACAAACTAAAAAATTGCTGAGGTTTGCGTGAATTTATAAATTTGGCGCGCGCGTTTTTTTTGTGTGTGGAGGGAGGATAAAATATGAAGAAATTTTGAAATTTTCAGCCCGAAAAAATCCAAATTTTATTATTTGACATTTTTTCTGTACGCAATAAATTCAAAGTTTTAAATTTTTGTCGTGAGGTGGAGTTGGGTAGGCTCTAAAAATTTACAGAATTGAATTTGAATCTTTTTTTGGCCCGAAAAAGGAGCATCTAAAGATCTCGTAAAAGGTATCAAGTGAATTTGAAGGAAAAAAAATCGTTAAACCCCCATGCATTTTATATCATTCTTATGCAAAATTTAGGGATGTAAGTACATCCCGTGAAAAATAATTTCCCCTCCCTCTCCTTGGTTTACGAATATAATATTTGAAAGGTCTGAAAAAATTTGAAAAATTGGTCTGGAAAACCTGGAAAAGTCAGGGAAAGTCATTTTTGAAATATAGTGGACATGTGTAGCATTGTCTCCGAAAATAAATTAAATTTAAAAAATGAATTTTTGTCCATGTTCATTTGATTTTTCTGGTACAGAAACACATTTTTTGATGAACAAAAAAAAATCCGGCATATTTTTCTATAGATTTCTTTTCCCTTTTTTACCACCTCTCCCTCTATTAATCTTCATTTCAAATACGAAAAATGCCAATTTAGGTAAACTGTAGGCCTTCTAAAAAGTGAATTGAGCAATTAAAGCTCGCCATCATGTACTACATAAAATTTTTGTTGGCTTCAAATGATGAGTAGAATATACATACGTTTTGATAAACTTTTGTCGACTCTCCCTGAATGTACTTACGGTAAGTAAGTAAATTACCTACATATATCGTACAGGTTAATTTTCATGGCAGAAAACAGAAAAAAAAGTTTCAGTTTCCTTCCTATACTATTATTAAATTCATTATAGCATTAGTATGATTTTACTTACCGTTAATTAGATACAACAAGTTGAAGAACCAAAGAGTCAAACCTATGCGTACAATACAGCTACATAGATTGAGATACAACACACGACATCCAACGTTTTGTCAATCTTCTATCATTTCGCGCTGATTTTTGCATTCCCAGCAGCTCTGCTATTGACGCGATTTGGTGACATGATGTTTTCACCGCGCCGCCGGATTTTTCTCCCAAGGAAATCAGTCATTTTTTTTATATATGTATCTCACTGATTATTTGATTATTTATCAGACTGATTCTCACATATTATATTCTCTGTGTGCGAATTTTGTTCTTCATGCCGGATGAGTTGGTACATTATTATCAGTTAATATCACTATTTTTTTTATTTTTTCCAAACAACTCGAAAAAGAAGCAATCTTGGATCGTTTTCATGGTAACTTGATTAAAAAAGGATGAAATATGCTTTCGATAAGTATCATTACTTTTTGATTTCAAGCAACTTTAATTTGGCAAATTTTGATGGAAAAATGTAGCGATTACACAGGTCGACATTTTTAAGGTTTTTAAATGCTGTTTGAAGTTTAATGGGTGATTTTTATAGTATCTTTCGCGCTGATTATGAAAAAAGTAGTGAAAAAATTCCATTGCCCAAGGATTTATCACGATTTGAATTTTCTGTTGAATAATTTTTTCACACTTTTTGATCACTTTTGCCACTTATAGTTAATTTTCTAAGGAAAGAAAAGTTTCAACAAAAAATATGAATAGAACATAAATGTAGAGTGTAGAATTTACTTTTTGTAGAGTCCAATTGGTTTTTTCTTAGGAGGCTCAGCTGTCGAGATATTTTTGTAGTTGAAAGTTCAAAGTTCAACTTTTTTAAAATTTAAAATATCTCAAAAACTAAGCCTCATAGGAAAAAACTAATTGGACTCTACAGAAAGAAAATTTTACACTCAAAAATTCATGTTCTATTCATTTTTTTGAGGGAGGAAGGCTTGATTTTCCCAGAAAATCGATTTTTTGTAATGAACCACATTTTCAACATTTCTCATTTGTAACAATGGAAATATCAAAGGCTGGGCAAATCAAAAAAAATTTCCTGCGTAAGTGATTCCAATTTTTGATTCTCACCTACTTTCTAGTGCTGAGTTCAAATATGATATCAGTTTTACGCCATTACGTCCAAATTTTATGTTGAGAATTTGTTTTACATTTTTTGACAACTTTTGACCCTTGGAGTCGATTTTCTGAGCAAAAAAAAGTGTCCTAAAAAAAAATGAATAGAACCTAAATTGTACAGCGTAAAATTTTCTTTCTGTAGTGCCCAATCAGTTTATTCTAGGAGGCTTAGTTTTTGAGATATTTTCAATAAAAAAAAAAATTGAATTTTGTACTTTCAACTGAAATATCTCGATAGCTGAGTCTCTTTAAAAAAACCAATTGCACTTTACAGAAAGGAAATTTGACGCTCTACAATTTATGTTTTATTCATTTTTTTCCCATTGAACCTTTCTTTTGCTGAGAAAATTGACTTCAAAGTGTCAAAAGTTTTCAGAAAGTGTAAAAAACATGTTCAACAAAAAATTCAAATTATGAAAAATCCTTGAGCGATGAAATTTTTTCACAATTTTTCTAGTGATCAGTGCAAAAAATACTATGAAAATCTCCCATTCAATTACTTCCAACATCATTTTGCTATGTCGACCTGTCATTTTTTATTTCTTTAATTATTTGTTTATTGTATCTATTGGTTTTTTTAAAAGAGTTTGAGCTGATTTACAAAACATCAAGAATAGCTCAATTTCTTATGAAAGAGGCTAGACCCTCATTACCCGCCCCTTTTTCTCAACTATTATATCAAAATTGGAGAAAACGCCAATAAGGTCCTGAATTCAATATTTAAACTCAGTTCTAAGATTGTACCTTTCATAGCCAGTACCTAGTACCTAGGCTACCTACCTTCAAATTCCAGGCAGAATGAGAGAGTGCGAGCTTAGGTGAGCTAAGGAAGAGTCACGACCTAAACCTGAGGAGGGAGGTCATGAACGAATTTCTCGTAAAATAATCGAACAATAAATTGCACTTTTTTATTTGTAAAAAAAATATATATTCGAAGTATTACGTACAAAACGATTCGTATACATGATTCACATAAATAAATCTTATAAACAAACACCCGTTTGTTGTAATAATCGCGTATTTACACTCAAAAAATTAATTTTTACAAAGTAAAAACTCTTAAATTCTAATTCTTACATAAAATGGTACGTTTTTAGGAATTTTTCAAACAATAAAAAAATTATAATTAACCTTCGAAATGTATTGAATAGAGGAAGAGTCATCGTTAGGTTGGAATAACCTGAAGTTGTGAAAGAAATGCACGTATTTCTCAACAACCGAGGTAGGAAAATGACTTGAAATGGATATTTTGGACAAAATATATGCCCGAAAGTTCGTAAGAAACGTATTTGAAAATACGCATCGAGAGATCGAGACATTGGTAAATGAATGAAATTATTCGAGCTTTTGCTCTGGTATAATATTTCGTTAAGGTTTGAACCTCATACCAACGAAATAATGGCTTTGGTTTGGTTTTGGGGAAATTCTTTACGACGGAAATGGAAGTTGATGTAATTTTAAAGCCAGGGGATTCGAGACTCTTACTCTGCGAAAGGAATTACAAACGCGTTGACTAGAAAATAGGTACGACGAGTTACAATTTGGTAGAGTCAAAGCCATCGTTTACTATCGCTAACCGTCAAGAGGCGTCGGTGTTGGTTAAGGTGATCTGATGAGTTAACACGGAATTATGTCTGCGACAAGATAGACTGTTTGCGCGGGTCGATATGTTATCAGAATTTGGACGAGGTGTTTTACAGCATACGAACAAATACCTGTTGAAGTATTTACGAAATACGCCACTGATGAAATACAGGGCTATCGGATTAATACACGAATTTATGAAACTCAGACAAAACGCGGTGATTCGGAATGTATTCCAAAATTCGTCGAAATCGTCCTGCGACGTAGGATAGAAATGGAACCACAGCATGAACACGTGATGCGGCAGGAAACATATCATGAACATGATTACAAACGAAAGCACCATCTTGGCGACTTTTTTCCGAGCCCTGATTTGCGATGATTGTCCTTGCATCTCGCCCGGCATGTTCCTCGTGGTCATTTCCAAATGCTTGGCCATCAGAATATAGAAGCAAGCTATTATACATAATGGAACGGCGTAGTAAGCCAAGAATTTAAATAGCACAACCCCTTTGCGGTACTTTTCGCCGAATTCTTCGGGATACGGGAAACAGTACTCGATTTCGTGACCGTCTACTAATCTGGTGGTTTCTAGGTTTGAAAAAAAGGCCGAAGGCATGGCCAATAAGCCGGCCAAAAGCCATATAGCGATCGCTATTACCAACGTGAATGGCTTTGAAGAAATACGTCGACGGATTGGATTCGATATGGCACAGTATCGTTCGGCGCTCAGAGCTGTTAACGTGAATACCGATACACCAACCGAGATATCTTTAGTGGCCTCGGATACTTTGCATATTGTTTCGCCGTACGGCCAAGAGTCGAACGTGTATACGGTCGACGTGAAAGGTACGCTGGTCAGAATTAACAGCAAATCGCCCAGCGCCAAGCTAATGATGTACGTGTTGGGTACATTTCGCATGTTACGGTGGCGCATGAATATTAATATTAATGTACCATTGCCTAGAACGCCGACCAGAAATATCATAGCGAAGATAATAGGTACGACGTAGGTTTCCAACCGATTCTCGAACGGAATATATGCCTCGGTTGGCGATGAAGAGTTGTTGATCGAGTAGCATGGAGTGTCTTCCGAACAGAAGCCACTGACAGGCATATCTGCGAAAAAAAAGAAGCTTAATTGAGATGTCAAGAGTAGTTTCGTGTTTATCGTAATGAATATTTAAAAGGTGGTGTATTTTTCTGCATTAGTTGGATTGAGATTGCGGTATCCTTGAAATCGTTGGGTTTTTTATTGATAGATCAACGAATTGTCCATGAATTGCCCTATAGCCAGGTCTCAATCATACATCCGCGCGCTATTCCTGTTAAAATTGATTTTATGATTGATTCTTGTCCTGGACACTAAAACAAAGAAATTAAGCCCGTATTCCCTTTTCTTCCCTCCCCCTTTCCCCAGGGTCCACCCCAACATTTCAAATGTGTGTATCGCCTTATCTATGGGGTGTAATAAAAAAATTTTCGAGCAAAAGTTGTTCCTCGGCACCTAATGTATATTTTCATTTCTCATCAAAATCCATTTTGGGGCAACTCCTGCCCCCCAAATTTAGAAACAAAACATGTTTTGAGAAAATCTTAAAATCACGTTTTCCTTATTTTAAACGAAAAGTTTCAGAGATACGACAAAATTTGTAATCACAAAAAGTATTCAGAATTGAATTTCATTTCCAATGAGCGCTATCGCGACCATTTTCATCAATTTTTCCTGACAGAGTGGACCTCTCCCTCTTCCTCGTTTTCACGAAATTTGGACTCACAAACAAAATTTGCTCCAAAATGAATTCCGACAGTAAATAAAATTATGCTTCAGATATCGAAAAATAAAAATCGTTCAATTTTTTTTCGTGGGTCCAACATTTGAGATAAGGAGGAGGGGGAGAGATCCACCCTGTCGAAAAAAGTTGACGAAAATGGTCGCGATATAGCTCATTGGAAAGGAAATTCAATTCTGAATACTTTTTGTGGTTACAAAGTTTGTCGTATCTCCGAAACTTTTCCTTTAAAATGAAGAAAACGTGATTTTGAAGTTTGATGAAAACTGTTTTATTTTCAAATTTGGGGGCAGGATTTGCTCCAAAATGGATTTTGATGAGAAATGAAAATGTACATTAGGTGCTGAGGAACAACTTTCGTTTGAAAATATTTCATTACAACCCATAGATAAGGCGATACACACGCTTGAAATGTTGGGCGGTGAACCCTGGGGAAAGGGGGGGGGGAGGGCATACGGGCTTAATTTCTCTGTTTCAGTATCCAGAACAAGAATCAATCATAAAATCAATTTTAACAAAACTTTCGCGCAGAAGCCTTTTTTTGTACGAATTAAGGAGCTGCGAGTCATTCAAAATAAATGGGCTTCAAAAAATTTTAAAATTTTCTCAATTTTGGATGACCCGTAGCCCCTTAATTTTTTATGTTAGGCAAAAAGTCTGTAGAACAAAATTTGTTAATTTTTCAACATACTCTCCATTCCCTTGATTAGTTAATTTTTTCTGAACTTTTTTTGAACAAAACTTTTTGTAGCTCCTACAATTTTCAAGTTATGCAAAAAGTCATGTGAAGAAAATTTATTCAATTTTCAAGGTATTATCCATTCCCATGTTTGAAAAAGAATTTTACGTGATTTTTTAAAAACCAGCATTTGTTCCTTCAATTTTCAAGATATTCAACTTGTTCATCTAACGGTTTTTTTTCGGATTATATCCAAAAATGAAGTGTGGCAGGCCACTAACAGAACACCCTGTATTAGTGTCATGATTGAACGTGACCAAATTGTTCAACTTTGTTAAAAATTGATAAATTTCGTCTTATCTAAAAATTTCCAGATTATTTTCTGGTCATGAAATACAAAATTCATGCTCAGCTCTTTTTTGTGTGTATTTGATATTTCGATTTTCAAAAATTTTTGCCCTCGCCTTGTTTGAGCCAAATTATTTTCCTCTCTGACTTTTGGAATTTTTATGAATTTATGTGAATGAAAATGCCATGAAATTCATCCAAAATGTTTATATTTTGGGTTTAAAAAATTCTCTCTGAAAATTTCACCCTCTTTTCATTCGTGTTGAATAATTTTTTACCCTTTAATTTAATGATTTTTATGAATTTTAATTTTTTTGCCTTAATAGTAATGGTAAAAAATCATTAAGTTCGTTTCAAGAGTATTTTTTTGGTATTTGAAATTTTTATTTTCTAATATTTTTGTGCTAGTTTCTCTGGGGCCAAATTCATATGTAGACGAACTGAAGAGGAGGGGGAAAGGGCGAAAAAAATTGTTCGAAGGGTCCAGCTGAAGTCCTATCTGATGTTTGGGAGAATTTGTTAGACTTTTTGAATGTTTTCTTTTTCGTTCACTTGTATATATTATTTTTTTACCTGAGCATAATATTTTATGAAAATTAAATTGCCAAAAAAGTGCTTGAAATTTCCCATAAAATAAGTATACGTAAGGGAGGGAATCTTTTTTGAGTAAATTTAAAAAATTGTGTGAAAATGGCAAGAAAAATCCAGAAAGTAGCAAGAATTTTCATTTTTAGATCCAGTAGAGCAGTAGACACCATGAAAATCAATTTTTTTCAAGTTTTGTTTTTTTGAGAGGAGCAGAAACCAGAAACAACATTTTTGTTCTGTGGCATTCTTGAAGAGTATTGCGTTGGGACATTCAAGATCCATTTTCAGTACTATGGTATTTCTTGACATCGTGGAGTAATTTCAATTTGCCCGAATATCATTTTTTAAATTATTTTTTTTTTTGGGGGGGGGGGGGGATATTGGACTGAGGTTTTCAGAGTTCTTCATATTGTAACGTAATTTTCAATTTTTTGAATATCTCTTTAACAATTTTTAGATTTTTTAAAAGTATATTATGAATTTTGTGACATTCAGAATCGAGTTTGAGTATTTTAAAAAACCAACCATCAGTGTAGTTGACTAATAATAATATACAGGGCCTAACTGTTCACTTGTCATCACTAAAGGTCATCGTTTTGCAATTTTTTTTCTAAAATTGCGAAACGATTACCTCTAGAAACACAAGCCTGCATTTTATCAACTTTCTTCTGCGTAATCAACATTGATACCTAAGTGATTCTGACCTACTTTTAACATGGATATGCCTTAAGTCTGAAGATTAATTTTTGAAAAGTGTAACGTTTTTGCTTAACGTTACGTTGTTAAGGTCAAATTTCACCCACCACTGACGTAATCAATTAATCACATTTTGTTAAAATTGACAAAAAAATATAAATTTCCATAACTTTAACATTTTGTCATATAAATTGGTTTTCAGAAATTTTGAAAATTAGAAAAGAAGAAAAAAAACATAAATATTGTTTATTTTATTCATTTTCCCCTTTATTTTCAACATTTTTCAATACTTCTTCCAATTTTTTTCTTATTTTTAAAAATACATATTTTATTTTTTTCAAAATATACCCTAACGGATTTGCCCATTTTAGCGTATAATTTTGCACCGACCATCTTTTCTAATAATCTATAGTTTATATTACATCTTATCTCTTTACTCTAAAGTATGTTTGGCCATATCCATAATATACCTTACGGTTTTACCCCCCCTCCCCCCCCCAAAATGCGTCAATTTTTTTAGTGCTGAGTTCGAATATAATTTCAGTTTTTTTCCATCACGTCAGGGTTTTTTCCAATTTGAATTTTTGGTTAAATTTTTCTTATATCTTGAAGTCGATTTTATGAGCACAGGAAGGGTTCTCCGAAAAAAATTTAAAATATATAAATTGTAGACCGTGGCATTTCCTTTCAGTAGGGTCCAATTAGGTTTTTTGTATAGGAAAGTTAGTTTTCGAGATATTTTCAATAAAACATAAAAGCTGAACTTTCAACTTTCGACTGAAATATCTCGGAAGCTCAGTTTCTCCGAAAAAAACATTTAGACTCTACAAAAAGAAAATTTCACGCTCTAAAATTTATGTTTTGATTATTTTTTTCGTAGAACCCTTCATTTGCTCAGAAAATTGACTTCAAGTATCAAAAGTTATCAAAAAGTGTAAAAAAATTTCAACAAAAATTCAAATTGTGAAAAATCCTGACGTGCTGGAATTTTCCACCATCAGAATTACCTACTGAAATTGAATACGCATTTTCGTGCAGGCCTGTATAATCACTGCACCAGATTTCAAGGAGTAATCGATGCATTTTTCCACTCAAACTTACCTAATTGTCAAGGTTGTCCTTAAACGTTTCCAAATTGGCCAGTCTGATTTGTTGGCAAATCGACCAACGTAAACCGGATCATATAACCAGCATAGCCATGGTATTCTGAAACATTAAAAACAAAGCAAAATAATTATTTAAACGTTGAATTTTCATTTAAACTAAGTACCTAAATATTTATCCCACAATGATATTACATTTTATCTCATTGTTCTTATGGTATACCCTATGTGTAGGTGTAATTTCACAAATAGGAGTGCTGTAGTATTAATCCAACTGTACGTAGAAAAATCTTAATAGCTATGCGTTCGCTTACGACTTAATTCGTCACGAAAACGATCGCATTTAGGTACATTAAAAGTTAGTACCTGAAGTGCAAATTCACCTACTTATGAAATCTCGCGTTGCACGAAAGTTATATTCCTAATTAAAATAATGGTCGAGTTCGTGTAAATTTGCAACCGCGAAGTTTCAACGAACTATGCTGAAAATGTTCTTAAAAGGAAACGCTATAACTATGCTTTAAATCGTTTATATTTTACACCGAATCTGCTGAAATATTTTATCAACTCGAACCTCTGTCTTAGATATACGTTGAGCGGTTCGAGGCTTGATGAAAGTAAAAAGTTTTCTAATTTTGTCGTATTATAGGCATGTGTGTATATCGAGATGTGAATTTATTTCCAGCTTTTAACGTCTTATACGTATTAATGCTTTCTTATTTATTGAGCGGATCATCTTCATCGTCTGCTAGATTTAATCTATTTTCAATTAGATAGATTAAATTGTTAAGAGGGTATACCTATTTTTAACAATTTGGAATTCGAGTATTAAAACTACCTGACAAAGCATAACCTTATACAACGTCGAATTTTATAAAATCTTCCAATTCTATTTTAAATATTTGTGAGTCTACTTTAGACTTCCCGATTCCTGATTATGGAAATTGTTATTTCTACAACTTTGACCTTAACTTAATTAGCTTTAGTAGCTAAGGTTTTGTATTTAGAGGGTTTTCGCGATACCCTTCGAGTCAATAAAAGTTTTATTGGGAATATTTAGCTTGGTCAAGTTTGGGATAGTTTCCGTAGATATTTGGTGCTTTTTAGCCGGGTCCGGGGAAAATTGGAGCAAACCTCAGCAATTCATTTGTTGATTGCTCATAAATCATTCATTTTAACTTTACAATCAAATAGTTCAGTTGGTCAGTTTATTTGAAAGATGTAATTGTTTGAAAAAATTGTTTTTTTTTGCATTGTGAATTGAAATGTTCTTGTTTTGTTTTTCAGATACGAGAAAAATATGATTAATGAAGAGGTTAGTGTGGTGCTGCACTTCAACTACTTACTTACTGAGGAAGAATTTCATAAAAAGGCACAAAATCTTTCATCAAAATCCAGAAATCAACTTGGAATATTTTTTGGTGGCATAAAGAATACCTAGGTATGATCGTTTTGCACTGTTTTTTTGAAAAATTGAGAACGGGGTGCTAGGAAATTGTGCTTAGGCCTCAAAACGATGTGGTGAAATTTCACTCCCCCTCCAAATTTATCCCAAAATTTGACTACATTCATAAAATAATAAAAACCAGGAAAAATTGAAATATTTAAAAAAATTATTTTAGTATACTCTCTTAATCTGAATCAGTTAAATAGACATTTAAAAAAGGCAGAATTGAGTCATTGTGGAATCAGTGAAAAATTTACTGATTCAATTACTGATTAAAAAATGAAAATTCACTAATTGAATCAATACAGTAAAGTATCAGTTATGGATCAGGTTTTTACGATCGCCTAAAAGACTCTGAAATTTTGAGTTTCAGGTAAAACTGAATGCGGCATCTGAAAGAGTGGAGTTTTTACTACCAAAATATCTTTGTTTCAGATTTTTGCCATGAGTCCTTTGCTTGTGGGAATTTTCCCCCCACCTCCATTTTTTCGAATTTTCCTGGGGGGGGGGGGCGTTTGTGGATCAAAACTTGCAGAGGACTATAATTTTTCAAAAAAAAATCCTATGGAAAGTCACTTCCCTCTACATCAATATTACGGATTTCATTTTTTTTTTAAATACCGAGGGTAAATTTTTTCTAAAACATTTATTTTTCGCGCCAAAAAATGCCTTTAAAATCATTAAATTTTTTTCTGCTTTGTAATGAAAAAAAACACCAATTAAAGATATGTAATGGGTAATCTGATGGTTCATACACACGCCTAATTTTTTTTTTTTACCCAACTCCTTGTTATGTGGCTTGATCCACAAACGATCCCCGATCCATAACTGGTACTTTACTGTAATGTTTCACTGATTGGCAGTCAAATTTCACAGATTAACAGTGGAATCAGTGGAATTTCACTACCAATCCAGTGATTCAATTTTGTCGATTTCAATCAGTCAATCTTCAGTTTTTGACTGATTCAAATTAAGAAAGTAATTATGAAGAAAATATCTGCCCACCAGCAAGAAAAATAAGAAAAATTAAAAATGGCAAAAATTTTACTGTAATGACAAGGAAGCTAGAAAATAGCAAAAATTTATATAATTAGTGTGAAAAGCAAGAATTTTTCACATTTTGCTCTTCCTTGAATTTTTTAACAAAGGATGAAAATGAAAAGTTTTTAGGGGAAATTTGAAGCTAGAAAAATGGTATGAAAATGGCGAGAAAAATTCAAAAAGGAGCTTAAAAAATTTTATTTTCTAGTTTCAGAAAACATCTCAATTTGGACGTCTTTACCCAAAAATACAATTTTTTTCTCATTTTTTCGGGGATCTTTAAAAAATATCACTTCACTTTTTCATATAAATCAAAAAAAAAATTGAAAATTTTCCAAAAAATAATTTCGTCTGATTATTTTAACCCATAAAAATTATTGACGCCTATTTTTCATTCTTTTTTCAATTTTTGAAAAAAAATGTACCTTTTTTTTCATTTTGAAAGAAGGCCTGAAAGAGGAAATAGAGGAGAATAATGGAAAATTATCATCGATGATTTTCATGTGTTGAAAAAATATTCATCCTTATATCATTTCAAGAAAAAAGATTGAGTTTTTTAGATTTTATAAGAATTGAATATTGAAAAAATATGAAAAATAGTGATATTTTTGAAGACCCCAGTAGGAACAAAATGAAAAATGGGTGCAAATGGTAATTTCGAGTAAAGGCATGAATGCTAAATCCATTTTTGAAACAAATTAATTTTAAAAAATTTTTTGAATCCAGATTTCTAGGCCTGTTGTAAAGAAAGGGGATGGGTAAATACAGCGACGATAAAGGGGTGAAATTTTTTCGAAAAGAAAATTGCAAAATAATCACCAATACTGATGACCCCTCCTTGCCTAACTTTTCTGCACAAGATGATTACTTTCCTACATCTCGTGTATAGAAATAGCGATGAATATAAATGACTCCATTCTCCTGAAATAGGTAAATAGTACGGACACGTAAGTCAACTACTCACCTTAAATATTAGACTATAAAACACGTTCGCCACACATGTTGAACAAGTTATATATTCGTAATATTGAAGGGTGAGTAAAGAAAGTCCAGATGCCACGAATAACCAACATTATTTCTAAAACGTTATAACGAGATTTTTTTCCCTTAACGAAGATATGAAATATTTTAGAGTAATTTTTTTTGGAAAATTTCCGTTATAATGGGAAAAAAAGGCGAGCAAATAATAAAAATTTAACATCCATTTTTTACCTAACCAAAATGAGGTTCAAATTTATATTATTTAGTTGCTGAAGATGGTAATAACACCAGAAAATGTCTGTAAAAGATTTCATGTCGTTAAAATTCACGTTTACAGGATGGGAAAATTAATCGCAATTCATTTTCTCAACTTGGCTGAAAATATTACCTCAGTTATGTTATTATCACTCGATATTCTCTTTTTTTTTCTCCGATATAATCTTCATTGCCCTTCATAACACGTGCAATTTGATCTTGTATGGTATTTTTTCGAATTGGCCAACATATGCGTTTATTAATACTCCTGCGAAATTATGAACGCGTGGATTGTTATTTTTGGAAATTTACAAACGTATTTTTCTTTGGATAATTTATATTCGAACGTTCAAGTGTTTCGTATTGATGTTTCTCCATATTTTGTCGAGGGGAAGGAAGGACGAGCAGCTTAAGCCAAGCATACAATTCGGTTCGGTTTTTATTTGAAGTTCATCTTCATAAATTTTCCGGATTCAAAGGAATTTTCGTATTTGATTTTTTTTTTTCATCAAAAATTCATATTCACGTATTTTCAACAACGTATTAGCATTTTTAGACATCGAATTGGAAATAAATTCGGTTGTTTTTCGTTTCCAGCGTATATAGCATTTTGGTAATCGAAACTTTAATTTATAAATCTGCGAAATATCTTAACGATGTCGTAGGAAATTGTGTTTTCGAGAAGCGTAGATTTAATTTAGCGATTTCGTTTGTACGACGAAAAAATTTCGCCAACGAGATATAAATTTACATTCGTATTTGAGAATTTAAATTTGAATTGTATGAGTTTTATTTGTAAATTTTTAACAGGCTGGAATAAAAATGAATTCGGAATTAGAGATGGTCGAAAGAATAATTGTAGCAGATGTCGGCGGTTGGATTTTCTTAAAGACTGTGCAGATGTTCGAGTAATTATTTTTATTAAAGAATGAAAAAATGAATGTATTCTTGAGTTTTCGCAAAGGCTCGTCGTGAATATTTGAGATCTCATTCGACGAATGAAAAAATTGAATGCGTTTTAATGTGTTTTTCTAAAAGGGTTAAAAAATTGCATTTTTTTGACGAAATAATGTCGTTATGTCTAAGAAATAATGTGATTTAGTTTACATAAATCGTAATTGAAAGACTGTTGAAAAAAATTTGGAATTCGAAGCAATTCAAAATCAAAGGTTTTAATTTTTTAGCGAGTAAATTATTCAAATTTTTTATTCTTACTTTATATTATCTCTTCGCATATGATAAAAGTATGAAAATGCTTTTTTATAGACGATTTTTTTTTTTATAAATTAACCAATTTTTTACAGTACAATGTGGTGGAAAAATTCGTAAAATTTTCGTATACCTATGAAATATTTTCTCTATTTTGTGGTTGGAAAATTCGTTGAATGTTTATCATCTTTTTCATGTTTAAAAAATGTCTCCTGTTTGTCCCTCTTCGCACTTCGCTTTCGTACATTTTGGCTTTCTCAAGAGGTTTTTTGACTGGCATATTTGAGGCGTAGTTATCCTGTGTTCGCGTTTAATATCACGTTACCCATATTCTCTTTCCTCGAACAAAACCGCCGCGCCGTAAAGTTACCAACAATTTCAAAGTGGATAAAATGATTGTTCTTTTCTTCCTCGAGAGAAGGCGGGAAAAAAGTCTGAAAATTTTCTTAAAATTGACCTGCTGGTTTCTACTCTGTTGCGTTTTGGGAGTACGGAAAGAAGTTTTTCTATTTTCAATTCCCATAGTCTTTTTGAGTTTTACTGTTCGTTCGTTCGTAAGTCGACTGTTTTATCAACTAACAAATACTGAATGATTGGGATGATAAGTATTAGGTCTAAGTGGTGAAATTTTTCATTCGATGGCTGTCGAGTTTGACAATTTTTCCAAATTGTGGGAATTTTATCGAATTACTATCGAAATTTTGGATCGTTTGGATTATTAGAAATGTCAAAAATTTCGCAAAACACTAAGGATTTGAACATTGGAACCAAGATTTTTTTCTGTGCGAATTAATGTCCGTTACGGTATGTGACTGTAGTGTTATTTTGATTCATGCATTTTTATTTCGAATTGCTATAGTTAAACAATTATTATAGAGGTATTTTTTTCACCCTTTTTTTAAAATTTCTGTTTTGTAAATTTCTCGTTTTAAAAATTGAATTAAGTATTCTCAATTTAAAATTTTAGATTTTGAGAATTCCATTTTTCCTTCACATAATTTTCAGCCGAAATTGAGCTTGATAAAGTTTAATTCTGATCTGAAAAATCTAAAGCTTGATGGAAAACTTCCATGGTAATATCGAAATTTGAACGTCCGAGGGAGGAAAAATTTAAAATATATTTCAAAGTCTTTCTCAACAAAAAGAGAATAGGTGATTAGGTGTCTATATTCGAAAATAATGATGAAAATTTTGAAATTTTCAGTTTGAAAACTACAAATTTCATGTTTTAAATTTCAATGCCAAATTATTAAACTTTAAAATTCAACTTTCAAAATTTTATATCAACTTTCGAATGCCAAATTTCAATTTATAATTTGAAATTTAACCATTCTTTACCATTGTTTAAAAATGAGTAATATTAATTCTCATTGAAGGGAAGGGTATAAAATTTATTCAGTGTTTTTTCTTAATGGAAGAAGCTGTGTACAAAGAAAGATTAAAATCATTTTAAAATTTGTCAATTTTTCAAAAGGCTGAAACTTTTAATAACAATTTTTTCAACTAAATGCTCCTGTTCTCATTATTGTGGGGGGAGGGGGGGGGTGAAGTGAAAAATTTTCAGTTTTATTCCTAGTCAAAAGTGATTAGATAAATACAATCACTGTCTGAGGACTTTTATGCACGAGGAAATCAATTTTTTTCAAAGTCATTGTTCTACTTGAAGAGAAATGAAAAAAATCACATTAAAATATGGGAGGGGAATGCAGAGAAAATTTAATATTTTGAAAATATATTTTGGAATAGGTATTAAGAAAAGTCCCTCTACCCCCAAATTACATCAGATAGGGATTCTCAAAGTATTAAAATATTTTTAAAAAATGTTTTTTTAGGCATTAGACACCCAATTTTTTTAGAGTTCTTTTTCCGGAACAATCAGAAAATTTTGAAATTTTCCAGCGCTGGAGAAAAACTCATAAAAATGGCCCATATGCACTTCAGCATCTACAATCGCGGATTATCCATATTGGTGACCTATTTGATCAATTAAAACACGATTTTCTGAAATTCGCAACTCTGAGTTCAAATTTATATTTTTTTTGCAGAAAACATTTTTTTCCAGTAAAATTGTCAGCCAAAAAATTTAAATTTGAACTCAAAGTTGCGAATTTCGGAAAATTCTTATTTATTCGATCAAATAGGTCACCAAAATCGGTTATCCGCGAATAAAGGTGCTGAAGTGCATATGGGCCATTTTTATGGGCTTTTCTTTAGCGCGCTGGAAAATTTCAAACTTATATGATTGCTCCGAAACGTCTCGAAACCGCTTCCATTCGATTCAGGAGATCAAAAATCGCGTATATACCAAATTTTAGCTTTTTTCGTTCATTATATCAAATTTTTATATTTCGCTGAGTGGAGGTAATTTTGAAATTTCAAAAATTCGCCAAAAACCGATAAATGAACTTCAGCACCTGAAATTTTGGACATGGAGTCCTGTAATGACGTACTTTCGATTTTTTTTTGTTTGGGCTCAAAATTTTACTTTGAGTTGGGATACCTCCCTTGTGAGCCATTTTTTGTCAAGAAAATCAAATTGAAAGTTTGAAATGAAAAATTTAATTTTAAAAATTTAAGTAATATTTCTTCAATTTTTTTTGAATTTTTAGAACCCTACTTTGAACGAGATGGTAAGGGGATTATTTTTCCACCAGAAAGAAAAAATCTGAAGGGCCTGATAAAAATTTTGTGTCACTGATACAAGTCAGTCTGATTTATAGCCAGATTGCTGAATTACTCAATGACGTTTTGGATAGTTTTATCTCAAAATTTAATTTTCTTTGAAATCTGAATAATTTTCTTTAGAAATATTGAAAAGTGAAGTATTAATGCAACTTATAAATAATGAGTATTTTGAAGACGTATTTAAAAATATTTTTGAACTAATGATTTTGATCTCCTAAATCCTTGTAGATACTTACATTTAATACGTAAGAGTTGTTTTTTTTATGGTTAAAAAATAGGAAAATATTCATTCCAGCAAACACCACAACCTTGTACGAATACAGTGAATCATAAATGAAGAAAACTTCAACTACATTTTTGATCGAGTTCAGTACATATTTGTAGTTTCAATTTCGTCATAAAACTCTCAGTTGAGATTATTTACCCAGAACAAGTCTTCTGAGATTGAAATGAAAAATAACTACTTTCGTTTTTTCCCCGATTATATTACTTCCCATACACAAAATACATACCCTATGGAAAAAATACCACGATTTCTTTACAAAATTATACGTATGATATTGACTCGCCCGACGAAATCCTACCACTATTCCAAGTACACAGTAATCAAGATCGAAAAAAAAATGGCGATTAGTACCTCTCAAAAATATGGTCCGCTACGCTAATGCGATAAAAATTCTATAGTTTTTCGTACACCGGCGTCAGAAAATATGAACCTAGTAAAAACGAAACGATAATGTGAAAAAATCTCACATTTAGTTCCAGTCGAGATTGCACATAATTTTATTTTATCTCAGGGGTGAAAAAAATTTGTAAACGCGTCGAGGTATAATAAAAACGCGTAAACTTTTTTTTTTTTAAATCTCATCCTACTATTTATTTACGACAAAATCTTCAAAAGAAATAGAACTCTCGTCTTTTGCGTGCGGTTGAAATGATTTTTAACGTTAGCCCAAGTAATTATACGAGATCAGATGTGTACTTTTTGCTACCAAGAAGTCTAATATGTTAGCTACATACCATGGATGAGAAAAGGGTGCAATACCAAAGTTAATAGTCTTCATTACCGTACAACGCAGCGAATTACTGGCGAAATGTAAGTACCTAGGACTCGGTTCTCGGTTGTTTTGTGTTCCGTACACGACGAACGATTTAACTCCGCAATAATCTCCGCGATTCGGTTAATTAATTGGCGGACGTGTTTGAAATTTTGACGAAAGGTGTAACTAACATTTGTCTTCGTTAACAACTCTGATGCTGTGTACAAATTCGGTGCCACTTTCGTGTTCTCTTAATGTTTCATTTAGTCGGATACCAAATTATATGGTATTTTTCGATAATGAAATTAAGTACGTGGGAGGTGTCTAGGAAAGTTCGTCACTTATCTGAGCCCGTAGCCCATAGATTATCATCAAATGGCATATAAACTTTTTCGCATCGCAGGTTACAACTGCTGTGTAATATTTTTAATAGACGACCAGCTCGTGCTCTTTCGAGTTTATTAAACCCCCTAATCTAATAATAAAAGAAGAAATTTTCCTCGTCGAAGCTGAATTGGCAAAGTTGATGGCAATTTGCCGTAAAGCTAATGCTTTTATATCGAGAAAACCCCCATCAAGTTTCATCAGTCTGGTGTAATTTTATGCCGATTTCATGAAACCTTTTTCTCAACTTCTTAACGTTATTTTTGCATCGAGTTTTATTACCAATGGGTTTCCAATAAACAGACGTACTACCTGACACGTCAATATCATTTTACTTTATTCGTTTTCGTTTTTAATCTCCGCAAAATTCTCTGTTTGGAAAAAAAATACGTCGAGTCTGAATAGGATCGAAAATGGCTCGAAAATAATCTCATCGAGGTTTTTTTGAGGGAAGGGGGGGGGGAGGTTGTGGCATTTGATAGTTGTTGATCTTATAGGTGTTCTGATTGCGTATTTTATTCATTTATCTTAACTTTTCCTTTCGAATTTCGCGATCGATTTTTCTCTCATTATTTTCAAGGTCGAATGAGCTGAATTTTTATACGAGGAAAATTTTCCAAAAAATTTTCTCATGTCTGGAAATGAAAAGTAAATGTAAATTTTGTCTACAACTGCACTATATTCCCAACGATTTATAATTTTATATTTTTCACAATGATGAAAGTTAATAGTACGAAAAATATTACGACCCTTATTTTATCTAGCAAAAAGTTTTCATTCTTCAGAAAAAAAATGTTGATCTAATGCCAAACACATAACGAGACGACTCGACTTGGTAATTTATTTACAACAAGTATAATAACACAGGACAATAAATAAAAATTGAATTTGAAAAGGGTTTTTTGGCAATACCACGATTGAATTTGGTGCACCATATCGACGGTGTTTGTTTTTTTTTTACCAAATGTTTACACTCGGGTGTATGAGAGAACTGTACTTATTCTATGATGAAGTTCATAATAGTTCACGTACCTATGAGACCTTCCTTTGACGTAACAACGTAACGGTTTAATTTTCCTGCTAGGTACATAGGCTTATATTCTCTTTTTTTTTGTTCAATTAAATGACATCTAAGCCTATAAAGTTACCAGGTAAATTAGAATGTAATTTCACGTCGGCTCTTTTTTTTTCACCAGTCGTGTAACGTTTTAGATATGAGTTAATTTGATTGGACAGCCTACTTAAAAAGTTAGCTAGATTAATGTACCATGTTTGTAACATTACCTAGCTGTATCGTCAGACTGCATGGTCAAATTTTGTGTGACGTTTTTCAGACGTAGAGGGCGGCGCGAGGTGCAGGGGGGATTCAGATTATCTATGCTTACGACGAGTTTGAGCTTTTGAGGAGAATTTTTCATGCCGGAATTCGAAGATGGCGTGATGAGAGTTTATTCGGAAGTATAATGATGATTGTTGTAGTAATTTGTACTACAGGTGTAATGATCTGAGTAACATTGACCTGTTTCGTGGTCAAATCTCTGTAGGTCGTGGATATTATAGTGTTCGTAAAGAGGATTTGACGAGATTTTATAATTTTTTTCAAGAGTGTATAGGTATGTAGCTAGATAATTTTTATGAAGAGACAAATCAAAAATTTTAGAGTTTTTCAGTAAAAAAATTGGTTTATTTAAATTTTTAATAGATTTAGAATCCTTCATGTAAGTGAAAAAATTCTGTTAGTTTCTTGAAATCTAAAATTAAAAAAATTATTGTAATTTTGTAAAGTAGATAATTTATGAGTTGGAAATCAAAAAAATTTTAATGGGGGAAAGTCATGAAATTTAGTCAAAATTTTTAGTTATTTTAAGATTTGAAGATATTTGGAGCCAGTCATTTTGTAAAATCCACAAAAAATTGGATTTAAAAAAAATCGTAAACTATTTTTATTCAAGAATCGCATCTACTCCAAAAAAAGCATAAATATAATTTTTTCAGTTCAATTTTTTTAGAACTTTTTAAACTAGAAACGTGAAAAAGGAAAAATTAGAGTTGAGGAGGGGAGTGAACAATTGATATTTCGTCCCACTAATGTTAAAACCGTCTAAGTGCCATTTTTCGTTTTTTACAGGAGAGCTGAAAAACGTAACAAAATTTGCATTGTGCTTATGGACTTTGCAAATTTTAAACTCTTTTTTTGGGGGTTTAAATTATTTTAAGTTGCGTTTTTTATACTTTAATCGATGCAGCTTGATTCGCTGAATCCAAAATTATAAAAAAGTCTATTTTAAAAAAAGTGGCACTTAGACGGGTTTAACATTAGTGGGACGATTTGCTGAATAAGATTTTTCAAGACAAGTATTTCTATCTTGATTTGTGATGAATAATCAAATACTTTCAAGAATTCAAGACAAAATTGAGATAATGGTACGTACAATCTGAGCCAACTTTGAAAAATTGTAGAATGTTTTTTTGAGCAGTTCTGCTTTTGATAATTTTTTCTGTACGAAAAAGCAAATGTAGAAATCAAATTTTATTTCAATTTTTTTCAATTGCTTGATTTAAGGTATTTTGTTCAATTTTAGATTGCGAAAATGTTGTTAAATTTGTGTATTTTTTAAATTTTCCAATAATCACTACTTTTCGCCATTTTTAGAATTTTTGGGTATAATTTACCTAGATTAAATATTTTCTAGAATTTTACTAATTTTGTAGTGTTCTATTTGAATTTTTTAATAAAATTTGCTAATTTCTCGAAGAATCGAAATTGACCGCTCCAGCTTCATCCGGTTATTTAATGCCCCAAAAATATTCGAAAATTGGAAAAAAATTTAAAATTTCACGTAAGTGCATATATCTCAAAAAAATTATTGAAATTTCAATGGACCTGATAGAAATCTCAAATTTTTCAAGATGAATGGCTAATACATGATATATTATTTCACCACAAGGAAAAAGTGTTTTCAGTGGTGGTAAAACCGTGGATAAAATTTATCCTTATATTTCACCACAAGGAAAAAGTGTTTCCAGTGGTGGTAAAACCGTGGATAAAATTTATCCACATATTTCACCACAAGGAAAAAGTGTTTCCAGTGGTGGTAAAAACGTGGATAAAATTTATCCACATATTTCACCACATGGAAAAAGTGTTTCCAGTTGTGGTAAAACCGTGGATAAAATTTATCCACATATTTCACCACAAGAAAAAAGTGTTTTCGGAGGTGGTAAAAACGTGGATAAGAATTATCCACATATTTCACCACATTAAAAAAATCATTTCAGAGAAGGGTGAAAACGAGGATAAAATTTATCCACATATTTCACCACAAGGAAAAAGTGTTTCCAGTGGTGGTAAAAACGTGGACATAATTTTTCCACATATTTCACCACAAGGGAAAAGTGTTTTCGGTTGTGGTAAAACCGTGGATAAAATTTATCCACATATTTCACCACAAGAGCAAAAGTGTTTCCAGTGGTGGTAAAAACGTGGATAAAATTTATCCACATACTTCACCACGCAGAAAATGTGTTTCGAGTTGTGGTAAAACGGTGGATAAAATTTATCCACATATTTCACCACAAATAAAAAGTGTTTCCAGTGGTGATAAAAACGTGGATAAGAATTATCCACTCATTTCACCACATAGAAAAAATCATTTCAGAGAAGGGCGAAAACGTGGTTAACATTTATCAACATATTTCACCACAAGGAAAAAGTGTTTGCAGTGGTGGTAAAAACGTGGATAAAATTTATCCACATATTTCACCACGTAGAAAATGAGTTTCGAGTTGTGGTAAAACGGTGGATAAAATTTATCCACATATTTCACCACAAATAAAAAGTGTTTCCAGTGGTGATAAAAACGTGGATAAGAATTATCCACTCATTTCACCACATAGAAAAAATCATTTCAGAGAAGGGCGAAAACGTGGTTAACATTTATCAACATATTTCACCACAAGGAAAAAGTGTTTGCAGTGGTGGTAAAAACGTGGGTAAAATTTATCCACATATTTCACCACGTAGAAAATGAGTTTCGAGTTGTGGTAAAACGGTGGATAAAATTTATCCACATATTTCACCACAAATAAAAAGTGTTTCCAGTGGTGATAAAAACGTGGATAAGAATTATCCACATATTTCACCACATTAAAAAAATCATTTCAGAGAATGGTAAAAACGTGGATAAAATTTATCCACATATTTCACCACAAGGAAAAAGTGTTTGCAGTGGCGGTAAAACCGTGGGTAAAATTTATCCACATATTTCACCACAAGAAAAAAGTGTTTCCAGTAGTGGTAAAAACGTGGACAAAATTTATCCACATATTTCACCACATAGAAAAAATCATTTCAGAGAAGGGTGAAAACGTGGATAACATTTATCAACATATTTCACCACAAGGAAAAGGTGTTTGCAGTGGTGGTAAAAACGTGGGTAAAATTCTTTCACATCTTTCACCACATGGAAAATGTGTTTTCAGTTGTGGTAAAACGGTGGATAAAATTTATCCGCATATTTCACCACAAGCGAAAAGTGTTTCCAGTGGTGGTAAAAACGTGGATAAAATTCTTCCACATCTTTCACCACATAGAAAATGTGTTTTCAGTTTTGGTGAAACGGTGGATAAATTTTATTCGCATATTTCACCACAAGGAAAATGTGTTTCCAATTGTGATAAAACCGTGGATAAAATTTATCCACATATTTCATCACAAGGGAACGGTGTTTCCAGTGGTGGTAAAAACGTGGATAAAATTTATCCACATATTTCACCACAAGGGAAAAGTGTTTCCAGTGGTGTTAAAAACGTGGATTAAAATTTATCCACATATTTCACCACGCAGAAAATGTGTTTCGAGTTGTGGTAAAACGGTGGATAAAATTTATCCACATATTTCACCACAAATAAAAAGTGTTTCCAGTGGTGATAAAAACGTGGATAAGAATTATCCACTCCTTTCACCACATAGAAAAAATCATTTCAGAGAAGGGCGAAAACGTGGTTAACATTTATCAACATATTTCACCACAAGGAAAAAGTGTTTGCAGTGGTGGTAAAAACGTGGATAAAATTTATCCACATATTTCACCACGTAGAAAATGAGTTTCGAGTTGTGGTAAAACGGTGGATAAAATTTATCCACATATTTCACCACAAATAAAAAGTGTTTCCAGTGGTGATAAAAACGTGGATAAGAATTATCCACTCATTTCACCACATAGAAAAAATCATTTCAGAGAAGGGCGAAAACGTGGTTAACATTTATCAACATATTTCACCACAAGGAAAAAGTGTTTGCAGTGGTGGTAAAAACGTGGGTAAAATTTATCCACATATTTCACCACAAGAAAAAAGTGTTTCCAGTGGTGGTAAAAACGTGGATAAAATAATCCACTTATTTCACCACATAGAAAAAATCATTTCAGAGAAGGGTGAAAACGTGGATAACATTTATCAACATATTTCACCACAAGGAAAAAGTGTTTGCAGTGGTGGTAAAAACGTGGGTAAAATTCTTTCACATCTTTCACCACATGGAAAATGTGTTTTCAGTTGTGGTAAAACGGTGGATAAAATTTATCCGCATATTTCACCACAAGCGAAAAGTGTTTCCAGTGGTGGTAAAAACGTGGATAAAATTCTTCCACATCTTTCACCACATAGAAAATGTGTTTTCAGTTGTGGTAAAACGGTGGATAAATTTTATCCGCATATTTCACCACAAGGAAAATGTGTTTCCAATTGTGATAAAACCGCGGATAAAATTTATCCACATATTTCATCACAAGGGAACGGTGTTTCCAGTGGTGGTAAAAACGTGGATAAAATTTATCCACATATTTCACCACAAGGAAAAGGTGTTTTCAGTGGTGGTAAAAACGTGGATAAAATTTATCCACATATTTCACCACAAGGAAAAAGTGTTTCCAGTGGTGGTAAAAACGTGGATAAGAATTATCCACACATTTCACCACATAGAAAAAATCATTTCAGAGAAGGGCGAAAACGTGGTTAAAATTTATCAACATATTTCACCACAAGGAAAAATCGTTTGCAGTGTCGGTAAAACCGTGGATAAAATTTATCCACATATTTCACCACAAGAAAAAAGTGTTTCCAGTGGTGGTAAAAACGTGGATAAAATAATCCACTTATTTCACCACATAGAAAAAATCATTTCAGAGAAGGGTGAAAACGTGGATAACATTTATCAACATATTTCACCACAAGGAAAAAGTGTTTGCAGTGGTGGTAAAAACGTGGGTAAAATTCTTTCACATCTTTCACCACATGGAAAATGTGTTTTCAGTTGTGGTAAAACGGTGGATAAAATTTATCCGCATATTTCACCACAAGCGAAAAGTGTTTCCAGTGGTGGTAAAAACGTGGATAAAATTCTTCCACATCTTTCACCACATAGAAAATGTGTTTTCAGTTGTGGTAAAACGGTGGATAAATTTTATCCGCATATTTCACCACAAGGAAAATGTGTTTCCAATTGTGATAAAACCGCGGATAAAATTTATCCACATATTTCATCACAAGGGAACGGTGTTTCCAGTGGTGGTAAAAACGTGGACAAAATTTTTCCACATATTTCACCACAAGGGAAAAGTGTTTTCAGTAGTGGTAAAACCGTGGATAAAATTTATCCACATATTTCACCACAAGAAAAAAGTGTTTTCGGAGGTGGTAAAAACGTGGATAAGAATTATCCACATACTTCACCACATTGGAAAAATCATTTCTGAGAAGGGTGAAAACGAGGGTAAAATGGTTCCACATATTTCACCAAAAGGAAAAAGTGTTTCCAGTGGTGGTAAAAACGTGGACAAAATTTATCCACATATTTCACCACAAGGAAAAAGTGTTTACAGTTGTGGTGAAAAGGTGGATAAGATTTATCCGCATATTTCACCACAAGCGAAAAGTGTTTCCAGTTGTGGTAAAAACGTGGATAAAATTTATCCACATACCGGTATTTCATCACAAGGGAAAGGTGTTTCCAGTGGTGGTAAAAACGTGGATAAAATTTATCCACATCTTTCATCATACAGAAAATGTGTTTCCAGTTGTGGTTAAACAGTGGATAAAATCTATCCAGATCATTCACCACATAAAAAAAGTGTTTCCAGTGTCGGTAAAAACGTGGATAAAATTTATCCACATATTTCTCCACAAGGAAGAAGTGTTTCCAGTGGTGGAAAAACCGTTGATAAAATTTATCCACATATTTCACCACAAAGAAAAAGTGTTTCAAGTGATGGTAAAAACGTGGGTAAAATTCTTTCACATCTTTCACCACATGGAAAATGTGTTTTCAGTTGTGGTAAAACGGTGGATAAAATTTATCCGCATATTTCACCACAAGAAAAAGTGTTTCCAGTGGCGATATAACCGTGAATAAAATTTATCCTTATATTTCACCACAAGGAAAAAGTGTTTCCAGTGGTGGTAAAAAGGTGGATAAGAATTATCCACTTATTTCACCACGTAGAAAATGTGTTTCCAGTTGTGGTAAAACCGTGGATAAAATTTATCCTTATATATTACACTCGTAAGTTCCATTTTCCAGTCCAACTAGTGAAAGAAAAAATTAAAAATTGCAATTTCCCAGTTTTTTGCTTTCCTGTTTCTTGAAAAATTTCTGAAAAACGTGAAAAAATTCCAACATTTCGACAATTTTTCCTTTTTTTTTCTTTAAGATTTGGTTTTAGAAGAATAATTATTTTTATTTCAAGAATTGAATACCTTTCATCGTTTTGTAGATAAAAATTGTTATCAAAACAAGACGTTTAAAAAGTCGTGCAACTGACCATAAAGTAATGCTGAAAGTGAAAAAAAAAAACCACTGAAAACCTGTATTCAGTTCAAAAGTTCTGGATTTTTTACTAGTAATTAATTTGTTCCAATTTATCTTTGAATGGAAGTAAAAAAATTAAACTTTGAATTTTTTAATCTCGTTCATTTTTTTGTGTATTGAAATTTTTGAAAAAAAGTTGAGTAAATCTGCCAGATATCAACATCATTTCAATTTTTACCGAAGAAAGAGTAGAAGCACGTATCTCGCTGAAGGTCCTACAAAAATTCTAAAAAAAACCCTACCAAAGTCTTACATTTCAATTTGGAAATTTCATTAAACACTCGGTGAAAATTTTTGAAAATTAGCAAGATTCATTCAAAAATCCTCAAAACATAGCAAAATGATTTTTTTGCTTACTAAAATCTCAAAGTTTTGTTTGCAAGTACATTTTTCTTTAAAAAATAGGTTAATTTCAAGAAGTAACTTTCATAAGGAAAAATTTTAGTAGGTGCATATGAGACGCAGCCAGGGATACCCGACCATATGTCGGAAATTTTTTTTTTCGTTTTTTTGGCTTTTTAAGTAGTACAGACTTGTACCTTTCGAATAGCGCAAACCGCATTAAAAAAGGCTGAGAAATGCATTTTCTATGATTTTTCAAAGTTTGTCAAAAAATGATTTTCAAAAATCAAAGTTTTGAGAAAAACGCAAAACAAAATTTGGAACTGTTTTCAATGAATAAAAAAAAAATTATGTTCTGTAAACGACTTTTCTCATCGGAAATGGTTTATTTACGTCCTCTTACATCACTTTAGGTCATTGACCCCTTCCAGAAGTTGCCGGCATCGAAAATCGAAACCATACCATATGTCGGGAATCATCTTTTTTCAAGAAATAATGACATTTTTGGTACAAAATTTGTTTTTTTAATAATCGTACACCACTGTAGTTCATTAAAACGAACCTGAAATTACGTGCATTGAGAAATGAAATCATAGTGCAAGTCAAACAACTTTACAAACCAAACTGTGAAAATCATGCTTTGAAAATTAGTGTACAACAAATATCCGGATAATCGAAATGAAGAGTTTCAACGGGAAAAAATTGAATTTTCGATTTTGATAATCGATTTTTCAATTTCGATAATCGATTCTTCAATTTCGATTTTTCGATTTCGATAATCGATTTTTCAATTTCGATAATCGATTTTTCAATTTCGATAATCGATTTTTCAATTTCGATTTTTTGATCTCGATAATCGACTTTTAAATTTTGTGAGGGTTCGTGAAAGAATTCGGGAACTCTCGGAAAAGTTCAACCGTTTTCGGAATATTTTCGGAGCTGTTCGGCAATTTCCGTGTGATATCCGGATAATCCAAATAGTATTTGGTATATGGATATCCGGATATTTGTTGAACACTACTACGTTTCAATAATAATGAAAGTTGTAAATTTTAACATATTTTTATAAAATTCCGACATATGGTATGGTTTCAATTTCTCAGAGGCCTTCAGCAAAATTCGTTTTTTACCCAAGAAGATGACACTTTTGGGACCTGAACCTATTCTCATATGAAAGTAGAGGGTTCATAGTATACAAATTGATAAAAAAAAAAAATTCCATATTTTTGGTCATTTTTTCTTAATTTGCGTTTTTCTCGAAATTTACTTTTCCGACATATGGTCGGGTATCCCTGGCTGCGTCTCATATACTGATTTTTATGATCTATTTTTTATAACTATAAAACACAAAATGTGAATTTTATTGTTTCAGCTTCTTTTTTCTTTAATGAGTACTTTCTTTGGAAGATGAAAAAATATATAACTTTTCTTCTGGTAATTTGTATTCTGTACTGAATCTCATTGAGTCATTGAATTCGATCACATCTAAACAAGGAAATAAACAAACTCTCAAAATTTTATGACAGATAGAGAGATACGTACATTTATAATCCCCTGATGAAAGACTCGAAACGCATTCGACGTTGTAAAATCAATTTTTTCCTTCTAAAACACCAATTTTAAGACGGAATAATGACTCGAAGTAGTATCCTCACGTAATTTATTAAAGAGTCAACGCGACGCGCTACATATGCGATAGATGGGGCACTATTACACGCTAGACTTTTATTTATTTATTTAAGGAAGCCTTTTTATTACATAATTTTTTACGATTTCTTATTTCTATCTTGGGGTTTTTTCTCATTTCCATCCGAATCTTTGTTTTCATGCTGGTTTCTCATGTAGTTGTTAGTTTAAGTGAGATTTTTACTTAGTAATTTTCTTACACCGCTCAAGTTTATAATTCGCGTTTAAGCGGAAGCGAAATTTTCACTATAAAAAATCTTCTCCGGCCATTAACAGGTGTTGAATATTTCTCGAACGAGTTTTTGTCTGTTTGAAGAACTCGAATTAAGAAAACTCTCGGAGTCGGAAGCGGCGTCGCGAGGGAAAAGTATAAAATCAAAAGAAACTTTTCCATTCGCCCTTTTCCTTTTTCCTGCTCGCTTTGCGAATTGTTAAAGTTATAAAAATGTTCCGAAACGAAATATTTCACGCTTAATTTTAAACTTTGAATATATTTCAAGTGTACTTGAATGAAAATCTGCTTTGATTAAGCCGCGGTTTCGATTTGTAACGAGTATGACCCATCTTCTTGTATAATGCATCCTTTTCATCGGATTATAATTCGATATTATTTCATAAACGTGATGCTTTCGATTTCTTTAAACCACACTCGTTAATTTTAATTGTTACGTGGTCTTTGGATATGGTTTTGATTTAGCTTCTGTAGACATAAAGTTGATTTTAAAATTATCAAAGGTATAAATTTAACAAACGTTTTTGTCTGGTATTCGGATGACGGTAGGTTTAAAGGTTACTACACCGTAGCCATATTTACCGCACGTGTTTTTCAAATTAAGTCGCATCGTTGCTGATAAAATTTCGCTCCAGAGTTGACTCTACCTGCTCGTTTTAATTCACCAGCACAATACGTATGGTCGACGTAGTTAATCTTGACGTGCAGCGCGAGCACAATGTATTGTTGAGAAAAGTGTCCGTTGAAAAATTCATTTTTAATACGAAATGACAAAGTTGGAGACGATTTATTATTCAAAAATGCAATCTTTGGAAAAAAAATTCCCGCGTCGAGTATGAAATTTTAAGACATATGGGTATAAAAAAATGTACACAGGGTGTTTCGTAAGTGATGTACTTCCTTCGATTTGGTAAGTATGTGATTCATCCTAAATCTAAGAATGTATTTTTGCCAACTTTTGAATTGCAGGGGTAAAAGTAGATGCTCCTTTGATAATTTAATTTGTTGCATTATTTACAAAAAGAATCTGACCTCTTCTAAACAAATTTTTAATGATTAAAATTTTAATTTTAATCAGTTTTGTTAAATTATTGAGAATGGATATTTTCTGGTAAAAATAGTAATAAGGAAAAATATCCCCATCTCCTTGAATGTTCACAATTTTCATGAAACGTTTCTAGAAATCTTTTCAAAAAATATAATGAAAATTCTTTTGCGATGAAAATAATTTTCACCAATCATCACTCGACTTTTCCGAGCTTTTGAGGCAGGTATGATTATTGAGATGATTTTTCATCTTAAAAATCATCCCACGATTTTCCGAGCCTCTAAGGCTAGGATGATCATTGGGATAAAAATTCATCCCGAAAATCATCGGGAGAAAGATGGATTTTTCAATAAAAATAATTTTCACGGATCATCCCACAATTTGTCAAAGCTTTTGAAGCTGGGATGAATTTCCCGGCGGTAGATGGCCTTTGCAATGAAAATAATTTTCTCAAATCATCCCACGACTTTTCCGAACGTTTGAGACTAGAATGAATTTTCGTCTCAAAAATAATTCCACAATTTTCAGAGCTTTTGAGGCTGGGAGAACTACTGGGATGGATTTTCATCCCAAAAATCATTCCACGATTTTTTGTACTTTTGAAGCTGGGATCAATTTTGAAATCAATTTTCATCCCAAAAATCAGGCAGGGTGGAATTCTGGGATGAATTTTCATCCCAAAAATCATCTCACGAATTTCCCGAGAGTAAGATGACTTTTGCGATGGAAATTATTTCCACAAATCATCCCACAACTTTTCTGAGCTTTTGAGGCTGGGATGAATTTCCTGGTAGTAAGATGACTTTCGCGATTTTCACCAATCATCCCACTACTTTTCCGAGATTTTCAGGCTAGGATAATTATTGGGATGCATTTTGATCCCAAAAATCATCCCAAGGGTTTTGGAGCTTTTGAGGCTGGGATGACTTTCGAGCATTTGAAACTGAGTGATTTTTGGGATGAAAATCAATCCCACTTTAATGTAGAAGATGAAATGCACCGATTTTGTGATTTTATCAGCTAAATTTTTTTTTCACGTCCCATTGCTAATAATGTCTCTTTTTCACGCCTTCACAAACAACCCTTCCTTACCCCTACTCCCTCTCTCTCAATCATAAATCAGTAAAAATTATCGAAAATCACTGAAACAGATTTTTTACTGAAAACAAATCAGCGAGAAAAATCACTAGAAAATCAGTGAATTTTTTTGAAAAATCAGCGAAAATTTGCTGAAAATCTGATTTTTCCTGTGATGCAATTCTGACTATTCATCAGTGACTTTTCACTGATTCAGATTGAGAGAGTACTGTAGGAAGATTGATGGTGAGCGGAAATTTTGAGAGGTTGCTGAACACAAATATTACAATATTTTTGAAATTCAATCATAAAAAAATCGTTTTCTTCTCTTGTTATAGTGAAAAAATGACCTGTGTTTCCTAGCTTTTCTCTTTTAGGGAAACCCAATGTAGTTGGTATGACGTTATTATGGAAACCTCTTTTTCTCTGAGGGGAGGGGTTACCTCTTTTTCTCCGAGGGAGGGGGTTAGATGGGTATGGGTGACAGCACAAACCAGCGCTACCGAAGCACAGATGATTCCATCGCTTTATTTCTTCTAATTGTTTGCCTAACCCCTCTTAAAACCCACGTCTCCAGCCATATAAAAATTATAGTCAGATTCAATTCTCTGACCCTCTCATCTGTAAAGTTTTCTTGAGATTCAATGCTCCAATGGATTACAATAATTTATAATTAAGGATCAAAATAAGTTGCCTAATTGCCAAATCGAAGGTGATACCTCATTTATGAAACACCCTGTATTTCATGATGCCTTAAACTATCGTGTGACTGTAAATAAAGTATGGATACAATTTCCTATGTACAAAAGAATAAAGAAAAATAACGAATTTATTGATTCAATACGTAAATAATTTTTGATGGATTACCAAGTTGGTGTTTTTTTTTGCACCAACTCCGCAACAACCAAGTCTGTGGTACAGTAACAGTTTGCAGTCTCGATTATAAACTAAATTCTCGTCTCATTGTTGGAGTAAAGTTGTGCTTGTGCAAATGTAAAGTCAGCCTCGTCGCCATAATTTATTGTCAGCAAAGTTGAATATTTTAACTTTTAAGCCACTAGTACCATGTTTTGATAAGTAATAGAAAAATTCGACTTGTATACAGAACGTATTGATATTTAGAGATACTGCAGTCGCCTACCAAGTGAAAAAATTTCCCATTCAGAATATTGGGCATTTATACATTGTATACACCCGCGTAGGAAAATTTATAGAGTGAAATTTAAACCCAGATCGTGTAAATAGATAAAGAACATTGGATGCGAGTAAAAATTTTACGTGCTTTGGCCATTATCCGTGAAATAGTGTTCTGTTGTGAAACTTGCAAAGTATTAAGACTTTCGAATCAAAAATGTCTACGTGGTAAAGATTTCCAAATGAATTACGACAATTCTCAACGATTCCACGCTATAAAGTTGCATGCACTTGTGTATTGTATAGTATACCTAAGTCTCTACACAACTTGGCGAAACTTTTTTTATTCCCTTGTTCATAAAAATCGCGGTGTTCGAGTGTATTCGGAATTCATTATTTTTGCAATTTTTATAAAGTTACGTTTATTTTCTCGAGCTAGGTATGTGCAGTGGCGAGGTTTTTCTTTATCGGTAGTGGAATTTTTTTCTTTTTTTTTGTAATGAACAAACAATAATCCAATTGTAAGGGAAAAAGCACAATGAACTGAAAATTGCTGGAGAAGTAAATTATGTCGTGTACACAAGAATACAAGATGGTCGTATGTGGTAGAAACTCTTTTCCTCCTTCTGCTTCAGTTTATCTTACAATATTCCATACATATTGACGAATTGCTAACTATTTATTTAAATTAAAAATAGAGATTTTGGTATTAGGTGTTATACAATGAAATTTACATAAAAACACATAAAATGATTATACATATTTATTTTGATAAAATATGAAGAGGTGCTAACTTTATAAATGCCCAATGTTCATTCATACGACTACGTCAATTTAAATAAAACCAATGAAAACAATCTTTCAATCAAATACAATTCTAATGATTTTCTAATAATATGAAGTGACATTTTCCGATTAATTATGTAAATAGCAATTTTAATTATAATCTTCTCGCCGGCATCTGCATCGGCAGCCTATAAATATTTAGTGTTTTTATGGGCCTATGCTGTGCGAAAAGCTTTTTTACGTAATTAGATTTATTGCCGTTAAAGAAGACGAGTTTTTATAAATATTTAAATTTTCTCAACAAGTAAAACTAAAGCGGTGTTTTTTACTTTTCGTCTTTGAGAGAAATATTCGTTAAGTGCTTTGTCAAGTTCAATGTAGCGTCATTTTCTTTAGGAAACGTTAGGCTTTTGAAAAATAAGCTACTCGGAGTGAAATTTAACCCGTCAATGGGTGTGGGATTGTTCGAATGAACAATTTGCAATTATCGAAGTATCAGAAGAATAAAAAGGGGAGAAGTTTGGGAAAACTGTGTGGCATTTTCAGTTGATAGGTAGGTTTTTTTTTGAAGATGGTGTTGTGTCTTTTCAGTTTCATTTGTTGATTTTCTTATTGTTCGATATACTTCGATATCCAATACTCACACATGGAATACTCGTATGTTGAGTCTTACATAGGTAGTTAAAAGAAGAGGATTAATTGTAATTGATGAGTACCTAAATTAGTTTGGAGAATGGTAAAAATACATCACCATGTTCAATTTTTTTTGTTGAAATATCCGTACAATGGCCTTGAATTTTTGTTTTTTTCAAATTTTTAAAGTTTTAGTTTTTTAAAATTTTTCTTCCAAATTTCAATTTTGTGATTTTATCCTAATTTTGAAATTTTTTAAAATTTTAATTAGGTGAATTTTTAGAATTTTCAATTTTTGAAATTCTTGATTTGTAGATTTTAAAATGTCAAAATTTGCAGCTTTTAAATTTTTAGCCAATTTTTTATTTTTATAAAGTTTTTTGTGAGTTTTTCATGTGAAAAAATTTAAAAGTTTGTAGGTAATTCTAAAGTATTTTCAAAATGTCAATTTTTGTCCATTTTTGAAATTATTACTCTTTTCAAATCGAGTATTGTCTTTGATGAAAGGGCCCTGAAATTGGCACAGTAATGATGAATATAAAATTGTTTTCTAAAAACCCCATACATTTTTCTTACTTTTTGGAGAAAGTTTTGAATAATTGAAATTTGAAATTTTTGTATACCATCGTTCGTTTTATATTTTCTTGGAATAAATCAGAGATTCTTATAAATCTCGAAAAGAGTACAGGAAATTTTGAAATTGTCAGTCCAAAATCGTGGAATTTTTTTAAAACAACAAATGATTGAAAACTTGGATATTTTGTTTCCAAAGATTACAAATTTTTCAAATCTTTGTTCTCGAATCGCCCAAACTTAAAAATCCTAACGTATGTGCAATCATCTCTTATTGAAGGCTAAAAAATGTTGAAAAAAAACAGTTTTTGAACCCATTTTTTTCAAAAATTTTCGAACTCTGAATTTTTTAATATTTATTTTAAAAATAGATAGAAGTACTTCCGCACTCGTTTCCCTATTTTACGTGAAGAAGTCTGGAAAGCTTGAAAATATTGGTTTAGAAAATTGCAAAAGTCGATAAAAATCATTTTTGAACACGATTGATGAATTTTAAAAAAAGTTGCGGTATTGATTCATTTATAAATGTTTTATTACGGGGGGGGGGGGGGGTGAATTATATTGCTGTAAAGTTCTGCAAAAATTATTGTGTTTTTTGTGATGTAAGTACAGTTTTTCAGTTTTGAAAACTTCAGGCCTTAATTTTGTGGCAATTTTTTTCAGATTTTATTGTTGTTTTTTTATTAACATTTAATTTTTCAATTCTAATGAATTTAGAATCATTTTTGAAATATTCAACGTTGGATAGGTTTTGAAGTATTCAGGTTTTCTAATTTTTAGGTTTTTTTCAATCATCTTCTTCTACTCATTAATTATTTTTGTTCTAAAATTTTCAATTTTCGCACATTTTTAAAATTTTTTATTTAAAAATTCTCAAGAATTGAAAAATTGTGAACATACCTACTTTTCAATTTTTTAATTTAAAGATTACGTGAAATTTGTAAGTAACTAGAGATTTTTATAGACTTCTAATTCTAACATTTTGCATTTTTTATTTTTGTAAATTAATTTTGACATTTTCCAGTAAATAAGTATATTTGTAATTTTTTCCAATTTTTTATATTTCCCTTTTTTTGTTTTTGTGAATTTTTGTTATTTTTGGTCCAAGTATGCAGATTTTTGCATAGTTTTTATTTCAATTTTTTTCTTATTTTCATTTTAAAATTTTATTTAATCAAAAATGACTCACATTAATGTCCACGAATAGAACATTTCAATTTTTGATCAGAGTTCTGTCGATATTTTCATTTCTCCTCACCCCCTTCCTCCTCATGGTCTGATCCTCTAAAAAAATGTAAGAATTTATTTTCCATTAATTGTAATTCATCATAAATTCATCGTAATATTGTACAAATCCGAATTTCAAAGACGTTTCTTTGGAGAAATTTTCGGATCACCCTGTGAAAACTTGACTTTCTTTTCTTATTTTCACATTACCTCTTAAGTTAGAATTTGATTTTCATTCTGGCTGTAATGAAGTACAAACTGCTAAACTTGGCAGCTGGTTTATGAGTTGAAGCTACCCAGACACGTTTCGTTTCAAAGCTGCACGCGTAAATCGGAAATTTGAAGACGTTTATGTCGATACGAACAAGTTAAATTACTGTTTTTACTTTTCCACGATCTGCTGAAGCAATAAGTGTTGAAATTATATGGCATCGATTTCATTTTTCTCAACATTTGAGTGTCACTTTTCATTACACCAACACAATAATTTTTTATGTACTTTGATCAATAAGAGAAAATTTTTCCATTCGCTAATCGCATAAGTAAGTCGTATAATTTGAAAAAAATTAACCTATGAAGTTTTACGAAATGAACGATTAAATTATTTGATCGTTTATTAAAAAACTCGTCCATATTTCGAGAAATTTTCCTGCAAATGAAATATTTTTCGAGTGTTAGGTTAATAAACCAAGTTTTCGTCGCTATTACGCCTACATACATCGTACATTTAAGCTCGTTCATTCATAAAGTTTTGGAAAAGCAGCTAATTTAATAAAAGTGATGTTGATGCAGATCATCTTTGCTTCTTTATCTCGGATTACCTGGCAATGTAACCGAAAAAGGGTTCACGGTTTTGCGAAATAATTCGCCAAAAGTTGCTCAGTAAACGACTTCGCATATGTTAGGAAAACCTCACGTATTACCTCAGTAAATTAGTTTCACGTCTCGGACATGCTCATCTTGTTGCTTTACCCCATACATAAATCAATATTGCACTTGATACAAAGTTACTTTTATTTTCCAAACTTGGTTCGTTTTATTTTATTCTTTTACACAAAAAATCAACTTATGGGATTTCATATTTTTCCAAATCGGGTGCTGTCGAAAAAAAATATACCGCAATTTTCCACAAATTTTAACATCAACGTCATGGAACAAATTTCGTACAATTTGAAAATTGTGTTCATCTACCTGCAAAAATCCACAAAGCCTATTTGCCATCGATTAAACATTGCGGAAAAAAAAGGGCTATGTGGTCGAAGTCTCAGCTGTTGTACGTATTCTATGGCCATGTTAAAATTTCTTTGATATTCGTAGGCGAGCAAAAAAAACGTGTTTTCCAGCAAAATGGTCGTATGGCGAAGGCTGCATACTCAAAAATTTACCCAAGGGAACAATGGTTACAGACGAGGAACAATTTTTCAATGAACACGTTCCGGCAGAAAACTCGAAATTTATACAAATGTGCGGGTGTATTTTTTCTCTGCAGTTTGAAATGAAAGCGAAAAAACAAGTGGATCTTTTTAATATCAGTTTAGGGTAATTTTTTCGATTCGCAGATGTTTTTTATTCGGCATGGTTAACGAAAAAACTACTGAGAAGTAGTTATTTAGACGAACGAATTTCCAAGTATCAGAAGTACCTATCTGCTTACATCTAATTATTATTTTTGGGAAAAAACTGATTTAAAAATTTAATCCCCCTGGAGAAAAAATCTTGAAATTGGTATCTTAAATTTTTCCACTAAACATGTTTCTGTAAATAAAATATAACTTTGAAATTTTTAAATAAGAGATAGTCCGTTTTTTGACCCTTTCGTAGTATCTGTTTAAAGTAAGTAAACTTTCCATTGGAATTCTCAACAGGCTGTTCAAGTGGCTAATTCCGTCGGTGAGAAAAAGTGCAAACTTTTTCCTCGCCAGGACTTTTCTGTTCTTAATTTTGTTTTAATCGCTTCAAGGTTTGTGTTAAGCCTTGTATCAAGCTTTTCATTTTCGATTTCATTTGGCACGTTGAAATTTAAACTTCTGACACGTGTAAACAAAAAATTAAACTAGTTAGGATATTTTTTCTCCACAATCGATCGATGTTACCTTTTTTTTTTTTCGCTAATTCGTGAATAAATATTTTAATCAAATTTACACGAGGGAAAAGTTTTGATTTTCAGAAATTCAGATTACCGTTTAGAAAAAATGGTAGTTTTTTGTGAAGAGGAAAGGAAGTTGTTATTGGATCGTGAAAATGATCTCGGGACGTATAATCAAGGTATTTTTATCTCGATGCAGAATGTGATGGAAAACGAATACAAGTTTTCCCTTTGTGGGAATAGCTTTATTCTGTTGATAACGTTAATAATATTTTACCTGAAAATATAAAAAGTGTGAAATGAGGCAATATTGAACTTTAGGGGTAATTCCGAACACTCTTTTATTTATTCCAGAGACTCCTACGAATTGTGAAGAGATTGAGATTTGAATGAGTACTGCCCACATTCGGCTTTAAAAAATTGTTCATTTTTGTCCGGACTGTGGTTTCCGTAAGCTATTTGGAGCCATAACCATCCAAAAATTCGTATTTTACGTTGTAGAATTAGATATTGAATAAATTGCTTGAAGAGGTGCTGAAAGTTGACGCGAGTTTTTGTTACCTACTTGCAGCTAGAATTCGATGCTAAAACGTGTAATTGCGATTTTTTCAAGTTCAAATTTTCTCAAATTTTTTTCAACTCCATGATAATTTTCATATCAATTTGAAAAGTTTGAAAATTTGTCAAAAGAAAAATTAAATTAATTATTAATTTTCTTAGACGTCTTTTCAAATTGGATGGAATAGAGTTCGTTCAATTGGAGAAAATTAAGTTAAAACAAATTTTTAGAAAATCAAACTCGGAAATTTTTTTTCAAGAAAGTTCTAATTTGAAACATTTTGTGATAAAAATGATTAAACTTTGAAGTTAAAATCATTTTTGTGAAGATTTAACATGAAAATCCTACTTGAAAGTTTGATGAAATTGCCAAAAAAATACATGAAATTTTCTACAAAACAAGTACCTACCTTCATATATTCAGTGGGGTGGGGAGGATACTGTTTTGGAAAAATTTAAAGCATAAAAAAGGGAATGAAAAATGACTCAAGTTTTACTTTTGAGCGAAATAGTTTTTAAACCATGGATTATGTATCAATGTCGATTTCTTTATCAAAATATCAGAATTCGATATTTTACAACTTTTTATGGAAAATCACATTTTGAGATTTAAAAAATTATCAATAGTTACCCACCTATTAAAATTTCGAAAACGATTTTCAACCAAAGGCTTCAAAAACTCAATGGGCCATATCCTACAGGAGTTTTCTATGGCGAATAGATTTGGTGACGGAGTTGAACGTTGTCGAAAAAAAAAAAAAAGGAAAAATTGTTCAAGTGGGTTTTTGAGTCATTTAATTGGGATGATTTCAGGAACTGAGGCGACAGTTTGAGAGAGAAAAAAATACAATCAAAAATATTAATAGATATTTAAAAAGTCAAAATTTTTGACTGAAATGGAATTTTTGTCTCATTTTTTAATTTAAAATACAATTTTCCCTTTGTTTTCCAGCTCAAAAACGAGAATTTCTCATTGAACTTTTTTGAGAAATTCTCGTTTTTGAGCTGGAAAACAACGGGAAAATTGTATTTTAAATTTAAAAATGAGAAAAAAATTCCATTTTAGTCAAAAAATTTTGATTTTTTAAATATCTATTAATATTTTTGATTGTGTTTTATTCTCTCTCAAAATGTCGCCTCGGTTCCTAAAATCATCCCAATTAAATAACTCAAAAACCCACTTGAACAATTTTTCCTTTTTTTTTTTTCTTTTTTTTTGACAACGTTCAACTCCGTCACCAAATGTAATCGCCGTAGAAAACTCCTTTTGGTTGAAAATCGTTTTCGAAATTTTAATATGTGGGTAACTATTGATAATTTTTTAAATCTCAAAATGTGATTTTCCATAAAAAGTTGTAAAATATCGAATAATATTTCACTAGCTGACATTTCAGCAGAAGTCTGCTGAGTAATGTTATTTTTCAGCCTAATTTTTTGGCTAAAATTATTAATATAGTACTCTCTCTTCCTCGATCTTCGCACCAAAAACACATCGATGTTAAAATCAAAGGTTAAGTACGTATTGACAATCACACCTTTGGTATACATAAACAGATAGTAAAACGTCTCGGAAATTTCTTGTCGTTGACAGTTTGATTTAAGTTTGCGGAATTGAATTTACCGAGATATACATCTGGCATTGGATGATTAATCAGTTTGTTTTTCCTCGAACCATCCTAATCATCCGGCAGCGAAACTCGGCGAAAATAGATTATTCTATAATTATAATCGTATTTTGATGGTAAGAAAACTTAGCGAGGGTTGATATTTCAAGATACGAGGAAAGCGAACGTGTTCGTTACGCGGTCGCGAATCTTTTTTTAGCCTTACTGAACCAAGATATAAGGCTACTTTTCACATCGGGGTGAATCTTAACCTCCTTTTTCCTCGAGGGATAACATCGAGTCGAATCTCAAAAACGTTATAATATTCGGGAGCCGAGTTAATTTGAGAAAATTAATTAAATCCATTAGGTTAGCGGGTAAAAAAGTATATTGTTTGGTAACTTATTTAATTCGCTTTGGTTAATGTTTTCCACTTAACGTATTTATCTTTTCTAATTGCTTCGAAAGACAAGGAAAAAAATTCTCGGTTTTTTTCCTAGTTTTACTAATCAAGTTGGAAAAAATCATTCTGAAATAGTTAACGAGATTTTTTTCACAAAAAAAGAAATGTTTTTGTTCGCTAATTAGGCAGTTTAATCGTTCGAATAAATGTTGAATGTGGTTTAATTTGCATACCTTTATACCCCTCAAAAAAAATGGTCCAGATTGGAAAATTTCTCCCCAGCGATAAAATTTTTCAGTTTGGAGAATTTCTTACTGTATAAAAATACTCGTGAAATTTTTCCCGCCGCAAATTTTATTCAAAAAATATTTGTTTTGAAAACCGTCGTATAAGGCGATATTTTTCCACGTGAATAAATTTATCAAAATCGCGACGAAATTTGAATTGAAAATAAATGTGCGAGTGGAAAATGTAAGTTTTTGCTCAAGTTTGGTCTAGTTTCTTTGTCGGAATAATGTAGCGAGGAAGTTAAATATGTAATAAATTCAGTTTAAGGAAATTATGAATGTGGTGTTTTTTTTTTACCATAGTCAAAGAGTTGATCCGTATTTCGAGTTACTTGGGATGAAGTGCTTTTTTTTCGTGACATCTTTTACGTTACGGCGGGAGCTTTTTGAATTCACATCATACGTAATTTTTTGCATACAAAGGTTCCTTTACGAGAAAAAATATGCGAATATGCGATGGAAAAAGGCGTAAATAATAATTTAGCGTATGCTCTACGAGCCTGTTTTTTCCTTCGTATACGAAATACCTTTTTTTTTCTCTTCTTCGCATTAGATAAATATTCGTTCGAGTTTTCGAAAGAAGAGGGAAATAATTTATAAATTTATAAATTTAATAAAGTTTATCGTGGATGCGTGTGAAAGGAGTTAAATGATATCGAAATAAAGAGTATTGTTTTATTAATTTTTTGTCTGATGTGTGAGAATGAAAATCATATCTCAATCGTGTGTACTTTTATTGTATGTACTTATGACAGGTACAAAGGTAACAGATTTTTCAAAAGGTTAGAAATGAAACACCTTCGTGTGAAAAGTTTTCTTACTCGGATGATTTTCGACGAGCTTCAATATTTTAAACAAGTGTTGGCGTTTTTCCCTTTTTTCGCAGAAGAGAGTTTAATGTATCCCTTGTGTTGCAGTCGCTTTGTACGACAATGTGCCCGCATCGACACATTGCTGAAAAAAGCACCGAAACAAGGTAGTCTTGGAATTACTTCTCGGGTTGATGATCCTTTTAATAAGAGTTCGTATGTCGCGTTTATTTTGTATTTCTCGTTCTTCTAAAAATGGTTCTCGTAGCTCACTAGGTACTGGTAGTCACAGTGGTGTTTTTCTAGACGAATTTCCTTATCTGTAGTTTCGTCAAAAGGAAACGAAAGCTAATTACAGTTTATTAAATTTCAAAACAAGTTGTAGGAGGAATTTTGTTTTGATGTTTTTTTCAGTGATATTTTTCAGATTTGATGAACGAGGCGAGGGTCGCTCCAAATTGAATTTTGATAATAATTAAAATGTATAAAATAACTGTCGAGGGACAACTTTTGTTTGAAATTTTGTCTTGGTAGGACTTGCCGTTGAAGTGGTAGAAGATAGGAAATGAGCTATTGGGATATAAGAGAGATGGGGAAATGGACTTGCGAGAATCCTGTACATCAAAAGATCATATTTCATTCAACTTTAACTTCATTTAATTACTTGGAGCTCTGAATTCTGAGAGTATATAATTTCCGTGAAGATAGATGCTACAAGCTGCAGGTCTTTATTGAGGATGCGAGGGAGGTAAAAAACAGATATTAAATGTGTAGTTTTGGCGATTCCGACAATAGGTGGTGGGGGGGGGGGGTAAATTGATACTCAGGTATGATAAAATCAACGAAAGAATTTGTTAAATATTCTCAGTTTTAGCTTTTTTCTATTGATTTTTTGATTATAGACCCTGAAAACTGTGTAATTCGTTTGTAAGGTTCAAGAATTCTACAATTATTAGATACAAAAAACAAAATATCGTAGGTAGTGAAAATGACCATTTTCTAAAAATCATAGAAAATTGAAAAAAATACGGGTAATCCCCGCTCCATTTTAGTCTCTCCACGTCAATTTTTCATGAATCATTTTTTATGCGCTGAAAAATAAATTTATGAAATACATTCATTAAATCCTTGAAATTTTAATTAAACAAGAACAACTCTGGGTCAATTTTTGAATTTTCGGCCACATTATGTACATCTCTAATCGTCTAAAGTGATTATATGACTGGTCAAGCTGTAATACGATAAACGATATATTTAGTCAGACTTGAAAGAATAGAATTTTTTTTTAATCCTGAAATTTGAGATATATGTATATTAAAAGAACTTATTTGATATACGATTTTTACTTCATACAGACTGATGATTAAAAATTAAGATTAAAAATGAACACATAAAAATTTTGAAAAATTTTCTCTCATTTATTGTCGAAATGGTGTGGGAAAATTAGACAAAAATCAACATTTCTGCCCAGCAAAGCTTTTATTGCGGAAAACTTTCGAGAGAGGTCCTCTGAGTAACCCCTGAAAGTTACCACCCCCAGACCCCTTGCTAATTTTTTTTATGGAGGTTCCACCTCCATAAAAAACGTGGTTTCGCTTCAATCTCCTTTGTATTTGATTTTGCGATAAAAATAGTTCAGTACTTTTTTGTTCTACAGTCAATTTTCAACATTTTTTGTGAGAAAATTTTTTTTGTACAACGATGAGCAGAGGAGATAGAGAGTCCTGAAGGAAGGGGCTTATGTGAAAAATACTATCATTTAAAAACGTGATAATAGGTATAAAATCATACTAAACTGTAAGTTTTCGCCATGAAAATAGTAGAATTATGTAAATTGGTGGTATTAAAACTCACTCGACCCCCTCCCCTTTCTATGTGCCCACCCCACCATACCCATTTGTTTTTATTGAAAAGTGGCAATATGATTGAGGGGTGAGGTGGGATGGACTCGTAGGAGAGGGAATAGGTTCAAAATTCAAAAAGGTATATTGGCTCTCTCCCTCTCCTACGAGTCCATCCCACCTCACCCCTCAGTCATTTTACTGCTAAATAAAAACAAATTGGTATCTGGAAATTGACTGTAGAACAAAATAGTACTGAACTATTTTTACCGCAAAATCAAATCCAAAGGAGATAAAAGCGAAACCCCGTTTTTTAGGGGGTGGAACCCCATAAAAAAATTAGCAAGGGGTCTGGGGGTGGTAACTTTTAGGGATTACTCAGGGTACCTCTCTCGACAGTTTTCCGCAATAAAAGCTTTGCTGGCCAGAAATGTTGATTTTTGTCTTATTTGCCTACACTAAAAATTATTTTTCATTATCATTATCAAAAATTGTTATATACGTCAAAATTTGTCATCATCGTCAAATCAAAATTGTCTTCTTTAATCAAATATTAAAAATTGTTATTCAAAATTTGTCACATTGAAGATTGTAATTTTTTCAAAGGTAGTAATTTTTTGTCAGAATTGGTCACTATACTTATTATTAGGATTTTCATCTTTTATTTAAATGAAAAAAAAAGGTTCATTTCAAATCTGGGAATAGGAGTGAGCCAAAAAGTTGACTCCTGACTCCACCTTGACTCCGGAGTAAAACTCACACCCTGACTCCTGACTCCTCCTTCACTCGGGAGTCACTTTCAGACTTTGACTCCTGTCACCACCTTGACTCCACCTTAACTCCGGAGTCAAACTTACACCCTGACTCCTGACTCCGGAGCAGGGAATAAAAATCATCCATTAATTAATAATTTATCCGAGTGCAACCTCCCACAATATTGCAAATAAAGGAGGGGAAGGGAGTGGGGGAATTGAAAAATTGAAAAATTGACCCCTGACTCCACCTGACTCCGGCTTGATTACAGAGTCAAGCCGGAGTCGGAGTCAATTTAGAGTCAGTTTAATTCCAACTCCGGAGTCGACTCCTATTCCCTGTTTTAAATGATCATTTTTTTATTCATAATTGTTATTTTTTTGTCAAAATTGGTCATTATTATCAAAATTGTCTGCTAAAATTCCAATTAAGAATTATTTTAGCATCTATCAAAAATCAAAAAATTATCATTTTTATCCATAATTGTCATTTTCTTGTCAAAATTTTCCAATTTTCAATCAAGATTTGTCATATTTTGTATAAAAAGTTGTCATTTTCTTGTGGACTTTACATTTTTTTTTCAAAAATTGTAACTTTTGTTGAAAACGATTATTTTATAAAAATTATTTTTTTAAATCATCATTTTTTTCGAAAATTATCTGTATCAAAATTATAATTTTCTGTTAAAATTGTACTTTTTGTCAAAATTACCAATTTATAGTATGATTATGTAATACGGAAGCTTGCGAAGGGTGGGGGGGAGAGGGCAGTCGATAAAATATCACCCCAAAAATTAAGACTTTTGGGGTTCAAATTTTAAGACCATATAATCTGACATAGCGTTGAAAAATTTTAAATTTTGACAAAAGATCATTTCCATATCTAGTAAATAAAATTCAAGTTATTTTGATGTTAGATAACTTTTAATTTTTTTTATTCTCTATAATTCTTTTTTTTGATAACTTGACTTTTTTCAGATAAAAAAATTCGAACTGAATCTTTATTTGAAAAAAATTCAATGGAAGGTCTTTCAATTCGATTTTTTAATTTTTTTCTACGATAGTAACAGTAAAATAGTGAAAGTTTCAAAACTTGAAATATGTCGCTTTCTAGTTAAATTAAAACAGATATTTTAAAAGATTACTTCGATACAGTTAATTTCAAAGGAAAAACCTTCAAACGCCATTTTTGTAAAATTTTAATTTCGAAGAAACCTTGAAATTTTTGGTTTAACGGCTCTAAAATATGCCTCTTTTGGAAGTTTAACATTTTCAGCATATTTTCTTTCTAATTTCCTTGAAATTTCCTTTTTCATTGTTCCTTTGTTGGTTGACAAAAAGTTCGACTTCAACTTTGCTCGTACGTGTAACGTTCAGAAAATTCGACTGAAAAAGTAACGCAGCTTACTGCACTCGTTTTTTTTCCTTTCGACGAGGAAAAAATGATAAAAATCAACCATCGTTGCGTCGGTATCTTTTTCACAAAAAAGTGGTCTTATTTGGGAAATAAACGGTATTGAAAAAAATTCCCACAATGGTGCCAAGAATTTTTTTGCTTTAAATTTTATATAAACACGGAGGAAAATAAAAATTGATTTTTCTCGAATGTAAATTGTATTTAGGTCCAATGGTTACTTCTGCTTAACAAATTTTCCAGCTTAAAAGTTTTGAAGAAATTGGCTACTTTTTTTTGAGCTGTGCTTTTATTCTGCGAAACATTCGTACGTTTATTTGGAAAAATCTCGACGTAATTTTATCTTGCTCGACGACATTGGGTAAATTACTACGTAAAAATTTCCTTCCTAACTTGAAAATCAACTCTTTCCTACCCATTCGAAAAAAAAACGTAACCGGTAACGAAAATAATGGCTATTGAGGCATTTTTTGGAGCGTTTAAAAAAATTATGTTGGGGAGGTTTTGTTTTGCATCGAGAGTAGAACAATCGTCGTTCCACCTTGATAAATTATCAACACGAATCCGGAGGAAAATAAAAATAAAAATACATCTACGTCATAATTCATAACACACGGACGTGAGGATTAAAACGATACGAGGAAAAAATGGCCTCGTTAAAATAAAACTGCCACGATGATGACGATTACGAGATCATTTCATTTTTTCGTTCATATTCCCATTTGTAAAATACTCGTACATTATTAAAACGAACCCATATTAAATATCTTTTAAATGAAAGAAAATCACAAGTTGAGGACTTCTTTTCAGTATTTTTTTCTAAGTAAGTACGTATAATGAAGAAGCTCGTCTCTTCACAAAATACCACTTCATCAGCATACCCCAGACGAAGAAACCTCTAGCCAAAGGTGCACGGTTCGTATTAAAATCTAACAAAAGGAAATTGCGGTTTATTTTGTAAATTTCTTTTTCTCACAAGTGACATTTTAAATCCTACTTTTGTTTCAAAAACCAGGCTACCTCTATCGTTTCATTAATCATTTATTTTTCTCTATGTACTCGTAATTAATTATATAGACTTGTCATAACATCCATGCGTCATCTGTAAAGCGAAAAGGATTTGCCATAAATTCTATTACTATACGTCTTTTAGCTCGTGCTATGAAATATAGTACGATTGCCCGAGCCAATACGATTTTTAAAAAGAAATACCGAAATTTTTGACTATTGTGTCGATACGGTATCGATATTTTCAATAATCCAAGGCAGGGATTTCGTTTTAATAACCCGTAGTCTAATGGCGGTTGTTTTGTTTACTAGCATGTTTATAAAGTATATAGTAAAGAGTAGATAATGGTGGGAGGATTTTACTTAAGCCTGGAATTGGGTATTAAGGTCTGACGTTTTCGATTTTGTGGCGTGGTTTTATCTTGTTTTATCTAATTGCTTGGGATACCTTTAAAACATATAGCTACCTCGGTTTGACCCTTTTTCGTATTCTTGCAAGATACTTTATTTGACAAGTGAATTTCGTATACCTATACAGACTACAGAAGCATTTGCGTGAGTAAATTTTTAAAATGCTGCTCCTTTCTATTGTATCTATTCAGGATTTCACATTTAGGACAGAAAATACGCCGTTTTAAAAATGTTATGGTGTTTCGTAGCTGAACCGCCCTCCTTCTGACCCGTGAATAGGAAACTCATCCTGAGTCCAAGTATGTATGTTTGCCTAACTTTTGAAATGCAGACAGTGTCTAACGATCAAGCTAACTAAGTCGAGCTGGTCAAGATAAGTGAAGATTTTGACCAAGAGGTCAAGCTAGTCATGTAAAGTCAAGTTTTTTGACTCAAATATCAAGTTTTTTTTGTCAAAAATTGTAAAAAATTTACATTCACCTTTGGATGATATTTTTGAATTTCTCCACTTCACATGCCCATTTTTTGAAATTAATCAAAAATTGACTTAATATAAGGCTCAAAATTCTCAAAAGTTGCTCAAAAAAAAAATTGGATGTTATTTTTGAATTTCTGGTGAAATTCTACCCCACTTTCATAGGTCACATGCCAATTCTTTGAAAATACTCGAAAATTGGCCCAATTTGGGACTCAAAATGGGTTAAAATGATTACGGTACATTTACCCGAATCCAAGTGCCCGAATTGCCATTTCCCCGAATACCATTACCCCGAATGTTGAAATCCCGAACGCCTTTTGCCTGAAAAAAAATATCCCGAATTTATTAACCCGAAGTGCCATTTCCCCGAATACCATTACCCCGAATGGTAAAATCGCGAATCTGTTTACCCGAATTTTAAAATCCCGAACATCGTTTCCCCGACAAATATTATCGCGAATATGGAATCTGAAATATCCAAATTTTTGCACTGGGATCGATATTTTAGCAGATATAGCTAAAAATCAGATTTTTGGAGAAACTCCCTCTCTTCAATCAACTGCCGGGTGCTCGATTAATTCTGGCTCCCCCCCCCCCCATACTTTTTGTGTTATAAATAGCTAAAAATCGTAAGTTGGCAATACTCTGTTTCATTTGTTTAATATAACGAAGTATTGCCAACTTACAATTTTTCACTAAAAAAGTATGGGGGGGAGCCAGAATTAATCGAGCACCCGGTATAGCTTCAGCCCCCCATCGCATACCTACCCTCCTTTATTCCAATTTTTCTCATTTCCATGACAATTTAAACTAATTCAAATTGCATAAATTCGGGTAAATCCATCCGGAATAATGGTATTCGGGGAAATGGCACTTCGGGTTAATAAATTCGGGATAATTTTTTTCGGGTAGGAGGTGTTCGGGATTTTAAAATTCGGGTAAACGGATTCGGGATTTTACCATTCGGGGTAATGGTATTCGGGGAAATGGCACTTCGGGTTAGTAAATTCGGGATAACTTTTTTCGGTCGGGTAAAAGGCGTTCGGGATTTCAAAATTCGGGGAATTGGATTCGGGTAAATGTCCGGTAACCGTTAAAATTGCTCAAATTCAATTTTCATCAATAATTTCGTTCTGCGTTTGATTTTTTTTTGTTCAGCATACCGCATGACGCCTACAGAGGCATTATTGGGCCAAAAATGATCGAATTAGGCAAAAAATCACACATTGGGGGTCCAGCACCCCGTTGTGCCCGTGACCCAAGGGATGTGGCATACCTAATATTTGGGGTCAGGGGAGTGGCTGCTACCAGAATGTGAAAAATTTTTGTCCAAGGTCAAATTTAAAAATTGGGAACGGGGGGTCAGGCCTCAGCTCCCTATTGTGCCAGGGCAAAAATCCAAAATTCGATTTTTTGGGACTACGGGTCCATACCTACAACAAACCAACTGATTTTTTTGTCCAGCGAAAATGCACGCTCAATGAACACTTTTTGCCCCTTGGACTGTAGAACCATTATTTAAATTTAAAAAATCTTGGTTGAATTTGTTCTTAAAATTTTTTATTTAGGAGCCTATTGTGATTTTTTTGAATCATATTTGTTTGAATTTGTTCTTGAGAATTTAAATTTAGGACCCCATCACTGTGATTTTTTTTAATCAGATTAGTTTGAATTTGAAGCATGGAATTTGAAAAAGGCCTTCTTCATATTCTTTATTAAAATTTTTTGTCAAAAAATTTGAGAAAATTTCTGTAAAAAATTTTGATTTGTAAAGTATATCATTCCTATTTTATGTAGTTTAGTGTAATATTTAGTCAAGTCAATGCTGCAGATCACATTTATCTGTCTTATTTATTCACAATGATAGAAATTTCTGAAATTTAAAAAATCAAAAAAGTGACATGAAATTTTGAAAGTACCTATGTTACTAAATAAAAATTTGAAAATAAAATTGAATTAGAAATATTAAATTGTAATATTTTATATTCGAATAATTGAATTAAAATGAAATATAATCTTGGGATTAAGTTTTTCTTGCATTTTTCTCAAAATTAAAAGCTCGTAACTTTAGATTTGAGCAAGATAGAAAAGTGGGTTTTGCGTCATTGAAATTATCGAAGTTTTTTCTTCTAGAAACATTACTAATAATAAGTGCTGAACAAAATTCAAAAAAAAGTTCAATGAGCATACCTTAGCCCCTGCAATTTAACGGTTAGGTAAGCATACATACTTGGACGCAAGATAAGTTGCCTGTTCACTGGTTGGAAGGAGGGCGGTCACCTATGAAACACCCTGTATGTATCATTATTAGCTTCGCGAATTAAATCCTACTTTGAAAATATTTTTCTATTGATTTTCTGTACCATTTGTACGTATGTATGTCTTGTGGGTGAATTCGACTTAAACAAAAGTCCATTAAAACGAGGTAAACATTTTATCGAAGAAATCACCGAAATAAACCCTCGAAGACATTTCGAATTACAAACCTAATAAGATTGATACAATTGTCTTCAATAATGTGAAAACCTTTATAGGACTATATAACGGTGACAAAAGCAAAGATGAATGAGTTTTTCGTTTTAGGGTACTTTTTTCTTCTTTTTTTTTCTGGTTACGTAACGCTTGTCATTTTGCAGCAAGGGCGACGGTTTTTAGAAACTCGATCAGGATATACTTATGGGGATACACTACTCGGTACTTGTGCTTCTGATGGCGAAAGCGATGCTGTTTTTTTAAACCGTACTAAAATTTACCTCCTTATATTTTTATGAATTGTGTTGTAAATTTCATCGTGGTTAATTAGCTTTTTTTTATAGGAAGCAATATAAAAGAAGGAGAAAAGGTCGTAATGTATTATAAAGTAGGTACAAAGTACACGGTTGAATATAAAAGTTGAGGGAAAAAAATGATGTTTTGAGAAGCCTCCCCGTATAGTAATCTGATACCATAAGACATACACGAAACTCTGGAAAACTTTTTAATTAATCTTCAACCGCCATAAAGACTATTATAGTGAGATTAATTTACAAGTCGTTTGTTCTTCGCTTTCGTTTTTGTAAATTTTTACGTAATTTGGTATCGTTTTTAATTTCATTGGGCTAAAATGCTTGGAATTATTTTGTGAAAATAATCTATTTATGACATCGTTGATCTCGTTTGAGAATTTTTCTTCCTGTTTTTGTCAAAGAAAATGCTGATAGATGGGGGGTTTACATTGCGATGTAGCTTCGTTCTCGATTGATGTATTAGAAAAAAAAAAGTGGAATCAACTTCAAATAAATTCCTGGGGTTTGGCAATCTGTTTTTATTAATTTTTATGGTCTTAAGATACATATTATGTATCTAAGGTCTGTAAAAAGAACAAGGGAGTTTTCCTGTACAGTGTGTGTTGGCCTTAGTTCAACGTCTTCCATCCGGTATAGTGAAACAATCTAAAATGTCCTAGTGTCGGATGATAGTATATACAGTATGACACAAAAGTCTTGGTAAGCTGAAACATTTCTCAATATCTCAGAAGTGAAAAGAGATATCAAGACGGTTCAAACGGCAATGTGTTCCTGGTATCGAGGACGTTGAAGATTGATAATCAAACTTTCAACCCGACCTATAGGATGCTCACAAATTGAGAAACCGGTTTGGGTAAAAAAATGGGGGTCCGGGTTTTTTATTAAAATAAAGTCTACGCACTGGCGCGATTAAAATGTGCTATGTTTTTTTGAAACCGGTTCAGCGGTTTTGAACCAGTTGTCAATAGTATTCAAAAAAGTGGAGATATGAAAAAAAGTTTGAAACAAAAGTTGTAGAGAAGTAAAAAATGAACTTTTTTTGTTTCATAACTTTTTTTCCACCTTGAAATAGAAAGAAGTTGTCGTAGAAAAGGTTTGAGTATAATTTTTTGTTTTCCAAGTCATAACTCTTCTCCATCGCCAGATGGCAAAAAAATTATGGAACGTAAAACATTCAGTTTCCAATTCTTTACAACTTTTATTTCACACTTTTTTTGATATCTCCAATTTTTTGAAACCCGTAGTTTCTTTGGATGATTTTTTTTCCCAAGTCGATAACCGGTTATCGAAAAGTGGAGATATCGAAAAAAGTTTGAAACAAGAGTTGTAGCGAATTAAAGACTGAACATTTTACGTTCTGTAATTTTTTCTTCATCTTGCAATGGAAAGAAGTTATGGTATAAAGGACTGGAGTACAATTTTTTCTTTTTATGCCATAACTCTTCCTCATTGCTAAATGAAGAAAAAATTACAGAACGTAAAATATTCAGTCTTTAATTCGCTACAACTCTTGTTTCAAACTTTTTTCGATATCTCCACTTTTCGATAACCGGTTATCGACTTGGAAAAAAAATCATCCACAGAAACTACGGGTTTCAAAAAATTGGAGATATCAAAAAAAGTATGAAATAAAAGTTGTAAAGAATTGGAAACTGAATGTTTTACGTTCCATAATTTTTTTGCCATCTGGCGATGGAGAAGAGTTATGACTTGGAAAACAAAAAATTATACTCAAACCTTTTCTACGACAACTTCTTTCTATTTCAAGGTGGAAAAAAAGTTTTGAAACAAAAAAAGTTCATTTTTTACTTCTCTACAACTTTTGTTTCAAACTTTTTTTCATATCTCCACTTTTTTGAATACTATTGATAACTGGTTCAAAACCGCTGAACCGGTTTCAAAAAACATTTCACATTTTAATCGCGCCAGTGCGTAGACTTTATTTCAATAAAAAACCCGGACCCCCATTTTTTGACCCAAACCGGTTTCTCAATTTGTGAGCATCCTATAGGTCGGGTTGAAAGTTTGATTATCAATCTTCAATGTCCTCGATACCAGGAACACATTGCCGTTTGAACCGTCTTGATATCTCTTTTCACTTCTGAGATATTAAGAAATGTTTCAGCTTACCAAGACTTTTGTGTCATACTGTATATAGGGGTTATCCACTTTAATATCTAAAAGAGTAAAGTTATTTAATACCGAAAGGTATTATTGTTTGTTTTTTTTTTCATAACATTTGTTGAAGATTTTTCATTTTATCTAAAAAATGAAAAATTAAAAGAACTAAAAGGCAGTTCGAGTTCGAGCTAGGCTTTAAAGATTGAATAATTTTCCTTCTCCATCTAATTTTCTCAAATACGATAAGAAAACCAGCTGGCCTTAATATTTACCTACGCTTTTCGCGTATTTTTTTCTTATAGGTACAAAAATAAATATATTACATACATACATAGAGTTTTTTGTTCTGTTATCACCCTTCTAGCCGCTTAAAGCTTTTGCATAATCAGCAAAAATTAACAGCACTTTAATTCAGGCACTGTACCTATAGGAGGAGATGAAGTGTAACTTTTTTTTTGGGGGGGGGGGGCTTGAGCCCCAGTTAAAAAAGGAAAAAATCATGTTCATTTTCGACACTCCAAATTTTTTTTTACCCTTACCATTACGAGATTTTTACTCAACCTTTTTTCAATAACAAGAATCGATAGAAGGAACGAGGATTCATATCATCATTTTTAGAATAAATTGTGTTCGCATAAATTCATTCAGCCCGAGCGAAACGAGGGCGAAAATTTTTGAAAAAAAATAAATCCAAAAGTTGAATTTCTTCAGTTTTTAAAATCAAATTTTAGTATTGAAATTGAGGCGAAATTATCAATCCTTCATTTTTAAACATGTGTCATTCCGCTAGCAAAGGGCCCATATGGTCGAAATGGAGTTATTGCCATGGGGCAATACTAGAGACCCTAAGTAGTCGAATAAAACCGATCCCAGCCCCAAAGGTCCAAAATTCGCCGAGATATCGCATTTTGAATTTCGAAAATGCGAGTAGTCAAAATTTTAAAAAGTCGAGAAAATTGAGTTTAAAGTTTTTTGAAGTGAAAAAGTGAAATATTTTTTCCGCATATGAACCAATCGTCTTGAGGTTTGGAATTATTGTTTTTCATGTCATTTCTCATCATTTGGCTGAAAAAGCGATGCCCCCCCCCTCAGTGCCTGTGAACAGCCTACTGCCATATGGGCTCTTTATAAAAACTGTTTCAATTCATGAGAGAACATCTAGAAAAACGTGCAGAATTGTTCTTCATGTCATTTCTCATCATTTGGCTGAGGTAACGATGCCCCCCCTTTCAGTGCCTGTACACAGCCTACGGCCATATAGGCCCTTTATAAAAACTGTTTCAATTCATGAGAGAACATCAATGTTTAAGTTGGAAAAAAGTGCAGAAGGATGAAATTCAGTCAGATGAATGTTTATTACGAATCAGAATAGAAAAATTACGATCAATACAAAAAAAAAAAAAAAAAGATACAAAAAACACGCAATCGACCAAATGGGCTCTTTTCAAAAAACTTTCGAACCTCATTTTATGTCACTTGAAGTGCGTTTTCGGCAAAATCCCTGTACCACACAATAGTAGGCACTCCAAGGAACAAAAATTCGCAACAAAAAAAATGATAATTTTGACCACTTTTGCTAAAAACGCGATTTACTCGAAAACTGTGATCGACCAAATGGGCCCTTTTCTAGCGGAATGACACATATTTAGATTAATCTTTATGCCCGAGCGAAGCGAAGGCTAAGATTTGAAAAATTAATGAATTCGGTTTTTAATAGTTCGTTGTTTGAAAAATTTTCACTTCTTTGGTGCAGAAATTTTGTGATTTTCGAAATTTTTTACGAAATTTCATATTTTTTTGCTATATCGTGCTTTTTTGTGCAAGTTTGCAGAAAATTTTTTTAATCTGTTGAGAAATTTTCTCAAAAAGTCGGCAAATTTCGTTGAAAATTGGCACATTTTCGAACATCTGCCAATGTACCACAAAATTTACCATTTAGGCATATTACAAAATTTAGACTATTTGAAGAAAATTGGTCGACACGATAAACAAAATACCCCATATTGTTTTACACTGTGATCTATCCACGAATAATTTTGAAAAGATCTCCCGGAAAACCTCCTGGATTGTTTTCCAAAATTTGAGAGGAAGTTTCTCCAAATTTGGTTACCCTGGACCAATATTTATGGTTCCAAAATCACTCAAATCATTGGTTTTCATTGATGGTGCCTAATTCGTATTAGCTGAACTACGAATAATCTGTTTCAACAATCGATAATTGTGCACAATTTTTGTGATGGTTTATTCCTTAAAAATCAGGTGTTTGCGATTTTTCTTGTGTGAAACATATACGCGAAAGTGATGTGGGGGGCTCAACCCCCCTCTATCTCCGCCTATGATTGTACCCTTCGAGTAACTGGTTAATTTTGGTTTCAGATTCGCAGGAGCCAATATTCCAACTGGATCGATCAATCTGTTCATCACTCGAGGGATTTGGTTTCTCCGAAAATGGATCAATCTCACCAGATCGATTTTAAATTAGAAGATAGTGCTCTTGCTCTACCATTTCACTGGTCTCCTTTTCCTTTAGAAGTACTGGCTTCTAAACAAATAGCAGTACTTTTATTGAGTCAGAAAGTCCATAATATTGACCCCTATGCCAGTAAAATCATAACTGTTAATTGGCTTTTCGATCAAAGTTTCGATATTTGCGCTCTTTTACATGTCCCACGTGTAATTGGTGATGCGATTTACTCATCCATGAAGCATTTTTGCTCACGAATACAAGACTGGATGACAGCTCATGCAGCAGAAATTCTTATAGGACATCACGATCACGAAGTAATTGCAAGATGTATCGATTTTTTGGAAAGTGATAACGATAAAATCGTGGCTAGAAAACTACTCGATAGTAACGTATTGAACTCGGAAGAACAATATAGACTTGCTTGCAAATATTGCTGGATAAACGATATCGAAAGATTATGGCCTTCAGTTTCAAATGAAGCGATTATCACATTGTCATGTTTTGACGATGCGAAACTTGTTTATTATTGGAATTGCAAAATGATGGGAATTCCTCCTATGGGATTACCTGGCAACTGGCGCGATCCGATTGAATTTCGTATGATTTCCGACTACGATTTGGATGATTGGTTGGCTATCGAGTATTTTTGGGATAAATTGAACGCTGAAGAACGATTATCCATCGTAACTGAGGTATTGGAACGAACATCCGACGATCGTATCTTGATGAGTATTCTACCTAAATTGAACAAAATCGAATTGAATCGCGTTTTGAAAGAGAGCACGGTTCATATTCTGCCAACGTTGGCTCCATTTGTCAAATATTTCGATTACGTGCTACTTATTTGGAAATATTTTTGCAAATTCGCGTCAATATCTCAATTGAATGATGTTTTATTTGGTGTTTGGTTAGATGCATATGAGTTTGTGGATGCGAATTTCACTGCTGACCAAGGCTATCAAACATCCATTGTTGTTTACGAATTATGGATCCATGCGCCGATTGAATTCAGACAATTTTTTTCCACCACCGATCGAGGGATAATTCTGTTCGATTATATGAGCGATACTGGAGAAGATGTGGATCATGGTGCAGAGTTGTACGGTCGCGATATGAATTTCATGCTGGAAGTGTTGAAAATCCAAAAATTTGCCACGAGGAATGAAATATGGCGCAGAAATTGGCTAAAATTTATCGTACGTGCCAAACCTTTGGATCTCGACCGATTTATCAGGATATGTTTCGAAAACGACGACGAAATTGTACGATTCAAAGAAGACGTTATGATGAACTACGACCGATTGGAATTTATTTTCGAGAAGTTCATCAAAGAAGGACATACTTCGAAATTGCTGGATTACGTGGATTTCTGTGCGTCCGATCAGCAGCGTGTGGAGAATCTAAAAAGACGAATTTTAGCTTTACACTTTCGTCTAATTAGATCCAACGTGGAAACTTTCAGACCAGCGAATTTCGACAAATTCCTGTTTGGTACTTTTTCAAACGTCGAATTTGCCAAGCAGTTTAGAGCTGAATATGTGTTGGCGTATGAGAACGAACTGCTGCCCGTTTTACTCGCCGATTTAGACGTAGGATGTTTAGCAAATGCGATAAAAATATGTGATTATTTGACTTACGAGCTTTGTCCGAGTCAAGTAAAGCGAGAATTTTTGGAGCATTGCAAAAGGTACTTGATCGACTGTCATATTACCGAGTTTGAGATCAACCATTGGCGAGAATTCGTGACGTCGTGTGCTGGAAATGAAGAGAATGCGAGGATGTTTAAAGAATCGATACCGGTGGATCAAGTCTTTGATAAAATATTCACAGAAATTGCCGAGATTCTGTCAAGTTCGAGAGGTAATGCCTTCGTAACCCCGAAATTTACCCTTCTTGATGATTTCCTATTGTGGTATTTCGATAATGTAGATGCCGTAATGGATTACAAAAGGACTCAATTGGACGATGATCCAAGAAGCAAAGTAAATGAGATTTTGGCCACAAAAGATGCCGTTATGTTTGCCGATGAAGTGCTCTGGTGGATTTTTAATGATGATATGGAGCTAGTTGATAGGTATTATAAAACGACTTCATTTCGAATGTATTCTGAATAGTCAAGATATCAGTTATCAATATACCTATTATGTATTATTATTAATTACCTACCTACCTATTTTATGGCAGTTTTGGAAAATATTACTAAGTATTATTATTTTTCATTAAATTTTATGCGAAGATTTTTTATTCGAATCCGGTATTTTAATCAACCTTGGTGATCTTTGAAACCAATCTGTTCATTATTCTTCGAAGGCAATTTTTCTAAATTAGGTCAGAGTTTTTCATTTTTATGTACAAAAAGTATCCTCAAAGCGATTAGCACTTAGCTTTGTTGCATATTCTTTACCGCCCAAATGACTCTGAATTCTTAAAATTCAACATTCTTACAATTGAGTTGAATTGAGTAAATGAAATTTTTTGAGGACGATTGGCACTAAAATTGAGAGAGTTAAGCAGGGGAGTCCAAAGAAGAGATGGGAGTTCAACACTCAACAGTTCAAACTTACGAGGTAGTGTTGAAAATCAATTTATTTTGAAAAATTACAAAGTTTTCACTTGTTTGTAATATTTTTTGGCGGACTACAGAGACCGAATATTGACTCAATATTTATTTGGCTTGACTACCTCAAACTCTTCCCTTCTTCGTCTCCAATTTTGTCAAAATTGGAAGTAAATCATTTGTCATCTTTAAGAGGACTTGGGGTCTAAATTTCGACATAATTTGAAAAAAAACCCTGCATATTTAAATATCGTATAACTCATCGTTTGCTGTTTTCGAGGGTGTAAAACTCGAATTTTGATTCCATTTTAGATTTAACGGTTCCATACTTCCTGAAAAAAATTATAACTTGTACGCCACATGTGGTAAGTATTTTTGATTTTTGTGAATTTTTTTTGCAATTTTCGTAAACCCCTGCAATGAACGAAGAGAAATTTTATGAATTTTTCATCGTTGGACAAAAATAATTCTCATCTGGGTACTCAAATTTTAGGTAAAATTGAAGAATAGAGTGTGTTTATAGTCGAGTTTTAACCAATTTTCGCAAAACCTGCTCATATCTATTTATAAAATGATTATTGTGTAATTTTTAGCGAATTTTTAAAAAACTCGTACAGTGAAACTCATGCTAACTTTTTGAACCCTCTCCAGCTCCTTTGTGTTTGGATCAATTGATACAGGGAAAATTAATTACGTTGGAAAATGACTGAATTTTAATGATCTGGTGTCATTTTGGCTTTGAGAAATAACGGGGGCTTATACGAAGCTAAATTTTCCAACACTGGAGAAAAGCCTGTAAACATGGTTCTTATAAACTTTAGCACTTAAAAACTCAGATTAATCATAGCGGTGCCCTATTTGATCCATTCAAGCACTATTTTCTAAAAAATTTGTAATTGCCGGGTCAAATACTATTTTTTGGCAAGAAATTTCTCTGCAAAAAATTGAAAAATACGCTCACAGCGCGGAGTGCGCAACTACGTAAAAAGCTGAAAGTGCCTATTTTTGAGATCCTAAATCGATTGAAAGTGATTTCTAAACATTTTGGAGCCTTTGCAGGGTAAGGACTTTCTGGAAAACCTGAAAATGTCGGGAAATTTTGTAATTTTCCCTGGAATTTTTTAAAAATTCAAAAGAAGGATAAATCATCTAAAAAACTGTTTCGTTAGTTATTTCATCAAAAATCCTTTAAAAAATTTCATCCTTGTTCCGTTCAGGTCAAATTGTTTGATACATCGGCATCGATTGATTTTTTTCATCATTTTTTGCTGACTGTGATGTACAAGAAAATTGATATTTAAATGCATGTCTTGATCTACAAAATTGTTTCGAAAGCCATAGAATGCTCTCAAGTGCACCAAAAAAGGTCCAAATCCCAAAAATTTGATTTCAAGTTTTAATTACGATTTTAGTCTGAAATTATTGAGAAAATAAAAGAAATTGTTAAAGAGCTATTTCATGTCCACAAGTGCCCTAAAGAGGGTCCCCACTCCAAGAATTGATGATTTCGAAAAAAAAAAACCTTCTAGATTCTGGGGTTGGAGCTTTTTATGAGTACTTGGAGACACCATACAAACCTCAAATTAACTTTTTTGAATTTTTCATAAGATTACCCATCGGAATTGGTATGCCGAGATGCGATATAATTTTTTTAATTAATCCTTTTCTTAAAACTAATACGTCATATATGAAGGGTCTCGAGGATAATTGAGAAGATAATAATAATATTATAATAAATGTTTAAATTTCTTACTGCTAATAGTGCTAATTGAATGAAGTATCTACTCAGTTACTGATAATTATAACTTAAATTAGTACTCGCTTCCCATTTTTAATTTTTGAATCAATTTTCCTTTTTGTTTTAGGTAAGTGCCGGAGCCGGAGCTATTGGTTAGTTCGATTTGATATCTAATACCTACCTATTGAAAGTTATTACTTATACTGAAGTTGGTAAGTAAGTGAATGAATAGTGTATATTCTGTATCTATTTAATCTATGTAGTTGTTACGAGCATAAGCGCACCCGGGGGGGGGCTCAGGGGGCTCGAGCCCCCCCCCCCAAGCTCGGACAGGAGATTTTTTATTGGAAAAATGTAAAAAAAAAGTGAATTTTTTTGCTCTTGAAACATGATTTTTCAAAAAAAAATCGCCCTCGCTTCGCTCGGGCAGTATTTCAGTCCTTCTATTTTGAAAATTGATGATTTTTCACTGATCTTTCGGTCAAAAATCATTTATTTCTCAATAAATTCTCAGTTTATCAAAAACAAATCAATAATTTTGACTAAAAAATCAGCAAAAAATAACTGAAATTCCATAATTTTTTAATTTTACTTGGCTCAAATCCGTTTATGAATTATCAACCTAATGAAAATACCCTGACTACGCCAGCGCCACGGAAATAACAAGTTACTAAAATTTTTCATTGAAATTTCACCCCCTCCCTATTTTTCCAGAATTCTGAGCCCCTCCCTTAAATAATTTCTGGGTGCGCTTATGGTTACGAGGAAAAAATGAAAAATGATTCCTTCGCAGGGACGAACCGAAATTGGCTTATTGTAGGGGCAAAAAATCGAAAGATGTCCAGCATGGAACGTCCTAGATGGATATACGAAGTATGAGGTCCTTGGTGTGAACGTTTTGAGTTTAAGGTCCGAAAATTAATCTTCAAAATTTGGTCGTTTATTTTATGGATTAATCCTCAGCTCTGAAACATATCTATTTTAAAAACGCATACCTTGGATTTTGAAGAAAAGTGGACAACTTCCAAGAAAATTGTTGACCCCTCTTTCGTGATTCCCGAATTAAATTAACTTATGTGCTGCGTTGTTTTCTTAACATTAGGCATTTTAATTTTTCAAATGAACTTAATGAAATTCATACTTTTCAGACATTTAATGAAGATTCCGAAAAAGCTGATTTGAAAGTATTCCAAAAATTTTGCACAACAAAAAATGAATAAACGTAATATGTTGATGAAAAATTCGTTGTGGTTTTTTTATTATTTGATTTGAAGGCTGTATCTTGCCTCTTTTTCGTGCCCTAAAAATGGCTCTAAACAAATAATTAAATTATGAAAAAAATTCAAATTTTGAAATTTTAAGTTCCTTTTTGGAGCACTGGGAAACGTGAAATGGCCATCAAATCAACTTTTTTGGATTCATCGTAAAATTTTTCATAAAAATAGAGAAAAAAACAAAAATCGATTTCTTGGACATTATGTCCGTTGGTTTCTTGAAATCATGTAACATATTTTGAATTATTTTATTTTTTTATTGAAAACTTGAAAAATTTAATAGGGCAAAAGATCGATATCATATTGAAATAATAGATTTTTTCATTTTTTCCACTCAAAGTAGGTACCTACGATTTTTCTTATTTTTTTTACCAATCCCAGAAAAGGTCATCGCATTTGAAAATTTTCTGATTGAAGTCTAGTGTTCCATCTAAAAATGCAATTACTATTTCGAAGTGCAGATGCAAGCTTCCCCTTCTGCCCTTTCTGTTTGATCCGGCTCTGACTACGACAATTTTTGGCGGTTGTTTCGAAATTTTTTTTATTGAAGAATCGAATAATTTTAATATGACCAGATTTTAAAGACAGTTGGGGAAGAAATTATTATCAAGTCAGGTTGAAAGGGAATAATACTTGCTTATAAAATGAATTTTTAAATAAAAGTTTTTTTATCGTATTACATTGCTATAATTTTAAGAAAAGCGTAAGTTGAAAATTTTTATAAAAAATTTTTCATACTTTTTCAAAACCTTCGAAAATTATTAATGGGAAAACAACTTTTTTAATTCATCACTGTGATCTGATTCATTAAAGTACATGTACATTGTCATCCAAGTTATGATCAATTGATCATATCGAGAAAATCAAAGTTCAAAATACCTACCTTTCAAAAAAAAGCAAAAAATAAGTTCCGCAAAAAAAAGGTAATTCCAAGATTTCCGAAATCCGCCATTCAACAAAATTGGTCAAATAAAAAAAATACATCCAATTTGTAAAAAACACATTCCAGTATTAAAAAACTTGATTAGCAGATTCTGCAATCGCTTCCGGCTCCGGCCACGATGGAAATGATAAATCGAGCCAATTTTGCAACACTTTCTATTACACTGGTATTCAAGATAGACCCAATATTTCATACCATCGGGCGATACCTCTGTCAACGAAAATATTTTTTTACGCTACGATTCATTTTTATGGTAACGCAAATAACAGTCGATATTTCTGATTTTCCATTTTAGACCAAACACCTGTTTTCGTTCATTTTCCAAGTCCAAATACCGCAAAAAAAAAGAACCGAATTGTATCGGTAATTCCAGCGTAATAATTTTGCCAAAATGAAAGCTACCTATGCATCGAGGTAAAAATTTTCCACATAAATTAAAGTTCAGCGATTAGTCTATTGTGTTTTTTTCAAAATGCTGCTTTTTCTTTCAAATTACCCAACAGACTGTAAAATTGCTTATGTTTCACCCCAGATACCTGAGCATAAATCAAAACCTCCCATAGGGTATACGTTGAAATTTCACGATACAATGCCATCATCGCCACAACGTAACCATTTTCGGTAATTATTTCGAAGGTTTACGTACGAGAAACGAACATAGGTACGCAAACTGTATTGTTATTGATTAATTAATTGGTTAACGTTGGTAGACACGTGTTGTGCAAATTGCATGTGCATAATCGTAATTGTAAAGCAGCATTGCAAAAGGGTACTAGGTCAGTGTGCTAGGCTAAAATGTACTCGAAAACAAGGTTTTGAAATTTCATCACAGAAATAATATGCAAACGAGAATAAGAATTTCGTAAACTTTTTCAATTTTCCTCCCCAAAGTTGTAAACTTTTTCTGGTATGCGCAGATTCGCCCACGTACCAAAGAAAACAAGGGTCTGTTATTCGAAAAAATATCCGGTGAAAAATCAACTAAACACAATACATACATGAATATAAACTAAGCAATTCGAGAAATGCTTAGATGGGCGAAAAAATTTAACGATTCAGCATTTTTAGCAAGTAGGTAAAACTCGAAGAAGCATACGTAGGAATTTCGGGCTCAAAATATCCGAGCAAATGTCCGATCATTTTCTACATCGCAACTTTCTGCATATTGGCCATTTTCGAAAATCCTACACTAGCACTAAAATGTTCTCTTCAAGTAATTTTTACCGTATTTCAAATATTTCGAGCACGTTTTAACTCGTAAAAAGGAAAACAATTTTTTTACGATTGAAACCTATATTTTTTACGTGCACCTTGACTCGTCCCTGTACGATTGTTGGAAGAAAAGAAATTCTCGAAAACCTCGGAGAACTTATAAAATTTATAGATTGTATCCGAAGCAGGGAACCGATGGAAGCGAAAAAAAGTAACATAATTAAATGAAAATTACTTAGTTCGGGGTCAACACGTGATAAGAGATTTTTACGAATTTACGAGCTTTTTCAATAGTTTTCTCGGAGAAAAAAGGGTAAAAAAAAGAAACGAAAACAAAAACACTTTCAAGGTTCGTTTACCGAAACTGAAACGTGACCGAAATGTCCAACATTACTGGCAGACTTTTCAACGTGCGAAAATTTCCCATTCAACAACGTACTTACAGTTGTCATCGCCTATAACGAGACCTTAAACAATTCCAAAATGAGAAACATGTTAACCATTTGGAATTGATTACGTAGCTCCGTGTACAGCAATTCTCCGCTATTGCATCGTTTTGTATGTGTCATAGGGTTTCTAAATAGCATCCTCACAGCCCCATTTTACGAGATTACCAAATGAAATTTTTATTATCGATTTTTAGCCCGGATATATCGAAAATGATGTTAATGTGAAGTCATTTTTATCCTACCCTTCTCGTTTACAAATCTATTTCCGCGTTTCTAGATAATCTGACTTTATTAAACTTTGACATAAGGGTAGCTGCTGTTTCAAGTGGCCTCGTCCTTTTATATCGTCATCATCGCCAAATTCTTGGTATTTTTCACAACGGCACGTGATTGATTTCAACGTGGGAAAATTTTTTCATCCAATTATAAACCAAATTCTTATCGAATGGAGGAGTTTTTTCTCAAAAATTGAAAAAACGATACGATACCTTTAAAACAACCGATCGGATTTGAAAATTCAGTACAAAAAAAATTCGTTTGAAAACACGAATCACATTGTAATGAATAAAATTTATTATTACGAAAAGGGTGCATAAATTAACCTCTCGTGTCTCTATGTAGAATCATGGACAGAAAAAACCAAAGGGGAAAAAACTTTAAAATGTGTAAACAAAACGTCGAGCTGTGGCATTTCTTCGAATTGAATAACTTGGACGAGCGCGGATGTTGTTTTTAGCCGATGAAAGTGAAGCGAAATCGACTGTGAAAATTTCAGTTTCACTGGGAAATTACACGATGTCGGGGTGCTATTTCCTTGACCCATATTGTCAAGAAATATGAGTAAATTAACCACACCTAATGTCATCACCATTGTAAAATTACCGCCGTTGTGTATAATGTAATTTGTCTGGTGTATGGTGTGTACCTAATACCTATATGTGTGTGATGGAAAACTGAAGTGTTTTCAATTTCAATTCGAAAGAGTTATCGTATCACACCGTAAACGCGAAATGTTCGTTTTTCATTTATCTGTAGTATTTATTTTATATTATGGTGGTATAAAGTATCGCTTTTGGTGGTGTAGGTCTAGTAGGTCTAGTGGAAGTCAAATATGGTATGGGGATGGAATACTTTCATTTTAATTGAATACGAGGATTAGGTTGGCTGGAAATCAATTTTTTCAAATTCCCCGCAGAATATTTTGTTGAACGAGTAAACTGGACGAAAAAATATGTACTTTTTGACTTACGAGAAGGAAATGTCAACGATAGATGAGATCTGAATTTTGAACCGTTGACGTGGTTATTAGCACGTTTTGAAGCACTTTCAGTAAGCTGAAGAAAAGTTGAATTTTGCTAGAGGGTTTAGATCGACTCGAAAATGGTTGAAATTGATTGGGGGGTGAGATTTTTATACATAAAAAATATAAAAATCTATTTTTAGGTTTTGCTACATGAATTTAATAATTTTTTGAAAAATTAGCATTATCATCAATACTTATGCTATTTTAGCCATTTTTCAAAAATTCGTTAGAAATCGAAAAATTGACTTTGGCAGCTCAAAATTTGATTCTAAGGTATTAACATTACAGTGTGCCCAGCCCACGTTCTGGAAAACCTGGAAAAGTATTAAAATACCATATGCCTAGCAAGAGGAGAAATGCGCGGCCACCTCATCGGCGCCGAAGTTAAGATTGTACAGGGTGACTGAAAATTACTTCCCCAAAAAAATTTAAAATTTCGGTAAAAAATTATTATTGATAGGGTAAATTTTTTTTGGTCATATTCTACTAATATAGATCGTCTTCTAATCTCTGTATAATTAATAACCCGAAAAAATTCAATATTGCGCAATTTTTCTCTTAAACCAGAGCAATAATTCAACAATGCTGAATTAAATCACCTGACTCCAATTTGTGAAGCGCTGAAATGCAATCCTCCTTATTTCAAAATTGAACGCACTGTTTTCAGATTAACAGGGTTCAATTCAAGATTTTGAGGAACTCGTCACCTATCCACAGAAATTCCTAGATTTTATTCCACGCAATTTTTAAATTTCGTTCGACTAGGTTTAGCTATAGCATTGTAAGCGAAAATCAAATTATTCTTCACAAAAAATTCAAAAATGATTGAGAATTTTTGAAGAGACCTTTGTTCGAATAGTAATGGACCAAGGGTGCTGCCAGAGTTGAAATTTTTTGGATAAGTTAATTAAGGAATTTTTGCTAAGCATTTTTTTTGGGGAACTACTTTTCGGTCACCCTGTATTCTTATCTATATTATTGTTGGCATCGAATAATTCACTATTGGTAGCAGACCGCGAACGGGAGTGATGAAGACGTCAAAAGGAAAACCTACGAATTTTAATCGCAGTCTAATCGCTCACATTTTTTTGGTTTTTAAGACCAGAGTTATCATTGGAATGGATTTTCATCCCAAAAAATTCTTCCTACGATATTTTAGAGCATTTTTGGGCTGCGATTAGGTTGCGATGAATTTTAATCGCAGTCTTATCGCACGCAATTTTTTGGTTTTTGGGGCCTGAAATGATCATTGGATTGAATTTTCATCTATAAAAAATCAGTCTACGATTTTTCCAAGTATTCTTGGGCTGCGATTAATTTGGGATGAATTTTAATCGCAGCCTAATCCCACGTATTTTTTTTTTGTTTTTGGGGCCCAAAATGATATTAGGGATGGATTTTCAATCCAAAAAAAATCTCACGTTTTTTTCGAGCATTTTTGGGCTGTAATTAATTTGCGATGAATTTTAATCGCAGCCTAATCCCACGAATTTTTTTGATTTTTGGGGTCCGAAATGACCATTGTATCGGATTTTCATCTAAAAAAAAATCATCCCACGATTTTTCCGAGCATTTTTGGGCTGCGATTAGGTTGAGATGAATTTTAATCGCAGTCTTATCGCACGCAATTTTTTGGTTTTTGAGGCCGGAATGATCATTGTATTGGATTTTTATCTAAAAAAAATAATCCCACGATTTTTCCGAGCATTTTTGAGCTGCGATTAATTTGGGATGAATTTTAATCGCACGTATTTGTTTGGTTTTTGGGGCCTGAAATGATCATTAGATAGGATTTTCATCTAAAAAAAATCATCCTACGATTTTTTCGAGCATTTTTTGGGCTGCGATTAAATTGGAATGAATTTTAATCGCTGCCTAATCGCACGTATTTTTTTGGTTTTTGGGGCCCGAAATGATCATTGTATTGGATTTTCATCTAAAAAAAATCATCCCACGATTTTTCCGAGCATTGAGAAAATCAAAAAAAAAAATGAAATGAATAATTTCACCCAGTCTTTAAAATCTTTTCTCGTTTCAAAAGGTCACACTTACTGAAATAGAAATTCAGTCATACAAAAGTCATACTTATTCTTAATTTCACGATTCTGTGAGAATCTTTTTTTTTTTTGGAAATAGCGTATGTATACCCTGGACTATGATCACGTGACAGAATTTTAAAGTTCAAATTTTTTCAATTTCTTTCATTCTAGGTCTAAAACAGTTTCCAATTTTGAAATTTGTCCAACCATAAAAATTAAAAATTTTAATTTTCTCAAAAAATTTTGAACTTCTATTTTTAAAAAAAAATTTCAGTGTATATTATTTTAAAAAAAATTTCTGAAGCTGAAAAAAAATTATTCTCAAACTTGGAAAAATTTGAAAGAAAATTTCAATCAAAAAATTTCAAAGTTGAAAAAATTTGAGAATCAATTTTTAAATTATTGAAAAAAATTTTCAAGTTTGAAGAAATTTTATTTGAGAGTAGGGAGAAGGATATGTATATTCAAAGCTCTGAAGAAAATTTCTGCAAAATTCGTTTGAAAGGTCCTGCTAAAATCCTGTCTGTTGATTTCGAGATTGTATAAAAAATGGCAATCAAAACATGAAAATATCATGAATATTCATTTCCCAGATTCAGTAGACACCTTGATTGTGAACACTATTTCGTTTCAATTGATCTTCAAAATTTTTGTAGATAGGTATATTATTAAAAAATTTTAATCACTAAAAAAATTTAATTTTTGGTCACTTTCTAGTTTCTCTTAGGTCACTTTTTTGATCGAAATTGGCCACTAAAGTTTTTTTTTTGAGAATTTCGCTGTGATGCCTGCGAAGCCCATTACAATTGCAAAAATCTTTAACTTTATTACCTAAGTATACTGAAAATGTGACTAAATTTTTTAAAAAAAAGTATAAAAATCGAATTTTCCTGATTGGATTAAATCTGTATCTTTTTGAAGGAGATTAAAAACCGGATCATTTTCTGAAATGGGATTTTCTAAACTTATCCTTTATTGAAAGAGAAATTCTCTTCCAATTTCATAATTTTAAACCGAGTTACATTATCTATTGCAAATTCTAAGAAAATCGACACCCTATAATTTTTTTAATTTTTCAGGTATCGTCCAATTTCCTTAACAAAAAATACGTTTTGAGTCATTTTTTGTAGGAATCTTGCGACCTTTCAAGTATAAAGATTACAAAATGTCACAATCCATTTTTTGAGGAAAAAGAAAGTATGAAATTATTTAATTAAGCATAACGACACTTCTGTTTCTCCATTATTCGCATAGAATAAGAAAAAAACGGTAAAAAACTATTAATATTCGAGTCAGCTGATATTTTAATTACCATCCTAAGTAGATATCGCAAAACCCCATGAAAAAAATTGATAAACGCTTCATTGGAGACACATAAAAGATTCTACATACCCGGACAGCCTAAATGAATTTTCGTTACCGACTTCAAAGTTAAACCGTTAATTTTTTATTAATATTCGACTCGTACAAAATTTTAACATAATTTTTCAACTAAAAGCTTTTTCGCATGTTATTCGTTTTTTTATTATATCACTTCGACCAGTAAACGCGTATTCCTCATCGTGGCAATATTCTTTCACGTGATTTCGCTCCGTGCATAATATTCCTCGAAGAGCTTTAATTTTCCCCCTGAATTAATGGCTCGAAAAAATGATTTCAATCATTTTCACTCGTTTAAGCGATTGGTTTTTTAGTGCTTTGTAAAAGCTCGCTGTACGAAACGTATAATAAAATGAAAAAACTGCATTTTTAGCCGGCTTTTCCTGTCCTCTACAATATTCGCGAAAACCGTATACTCGAATTATAAATATGAAATATGGTTTACTTGAAACACACCGAGAAATTTTTACAACCGTTTTGAAACTTCCTGACAATAAAATTTACCTAAATCCATCGCGGTGAATTATGTCAAATGAGAGAGGCGAAAAAAAAAGCAAGACGGAAAACAACCGGGTACATCTTTCGAAACACGGTAAATAAATTTTAATAGGATGAAAAACTTGCAAAAGTGAAATTAAAAGAAACCGAAATAAAAGTGTTGGTTTTTTATACGTACTTTGGTGAAATTTATATCCATAATGGTGTTTTCCTCGGTTAAAGAAATGGATTTAAAATATAACTTTAATTTACCTTTACGATGGCCGCAAATGGAAAATTTTTGGGTCCTTGTTTTTTTTTTTTCATTTTTTTTTTTTTCAACGAGCAAATATCTTGGCGTAAAACAATTGTAAAAATATTTGCGAATGTGAGCGAAAACCTCGTTAGCTTTAAAAGTACTCGTTTAAAAAGAAAATAAAGAAATATTAGTTTTTTTTCTCCATCGTATGTATAGTGTACCTTTTTTTTAATGTGGGAAACCAGTGAAAACCTTGATTCGTTTAGTGTGTGAAATTGGATAAGGTTTGATAATGTTGAAAATTCTTCGCATCGAGATGAAATTTTTCATCCGAGATTTCGCGAAGAAGGTAATCGTCACGTGTCAATGCTGAGATTCCGGATTCGAACAAATTACATGTTTTACTCGTGGTATTTGTAACCAAAACCATTGATAAGGAATCGTTTTCTAGATAATAGAGACAATAATCAATTGTAAATAGCCGTAAGCGAAACACGTCCTGAATTTTGATGGAAATTTCCTTTCGTGTAGTTTGCCTTTGTGACGTATCAAAAGCTTCGGCAAGTTCGAATTTTAACGATCTTAAAAATACATCCGTCGGTGGAATCCAATTTATTCTATAAAAGTTGGAAAGCTAATGGGTTGAACAAGTACGAAACAGAGATGTGTTTCGAGTAACATTTTCCACGACAATTAGATGAGTAGGTAGGTGTAGGTACTAGGTAGTGTGTTTGTCGAGTTTCTGATTTTATAAATGATTTCCCTATAGGTACTTACTGGAGAATGTTTTGCTGTGTTTTGAAATGAATAATGATTGGTATCTGTAACATAAAATATCAATAGATGACAATAGTTTAAAATAATTATACAAATATATACCTATGGTAATGAAATTTTAATTTAGTTTTTTCATTTAATAGATATGCTTTCTATTGAAGAGAAATATTGGGCCTTGAGATTCTACAATTTCCAAAATACTTAATTGGGTTTCGTCGTTTTCAAGAAAAACAGGAACAGGAGGTTAGGTATGTGGATTTTTTTATTTTATTTCTTAGCTATACGAGTATTTATGTAGAACTTGCTGATGAATCGATTGAAAGTGGTTTTAGACCCCCAAGTTATAAATTCATCAATACAAGATGTTCAACTTTTGAGACGATGCGATGGCCAAAAAATTTAAAAATCAAAAAATTACTTCAACATTCGATGCTTTTGCTCTAGATTTTTATGGTCCAGAGAAACTTTTGTTTAGAAGCTTTGTATGAGAAAAAAAACTCAAATTAAGCGAAATATTCAATTTTTAGTATGATTCTTGCGAATTTGAACAGCTGAAAAAAATCAAAAAAGAGTACTCGCAAGGGAGGTATTCCAACTCGAAATAAAATTTTGAGCCGAAACGAAAATAAATCGAAAGTAAGTACATCATTAAAAAAATATCTAAAATTTCAATTTCCAAAATTCATTTCTAGAATTTTGGTGAATTTTTGAAATTTCAAAATTATTTCATCACGCAATGTAAAATATAAAAATTTGATCTAATCAACGAAAAAAGCTAGAATTTGGTATATATCTTATTTTAGACCTCCCGAATCGATTGAAAGCGATTTCAATACGTTTTGGAGCCTCCAGAAAATTTTGGAATTTTCTCTGGAATTTTTCGAAAATCCAAAAAAAGGATAAATCAGTTAGAAAAGTGTTTCTTTGCTTATTTTATGATAAATTTTTCAAAAAATTTCACCTTAGTCATCATTTTTTGTTGACCGTAATGTATAGTAAAATTTATATTCAAAATGCATGTCTCTATCCATTAAATTATGAATTGAGTATTCAAAAAAATTTTACCTCGCATACGCTCGGGGTAATTACTTTCTTTCTTTCTACATAATTTATTTAAAATCTCAAGCTTTTTAGAAACTTTTTTTAATGAACTGTCATGAAAAAGAAATACCATGATGCCCTTGACCACGATGTTGATAAAAAAAGGGGAAGGAATGGAACAGAATTCGAAATTATTGGCCATGTTTTGGAAAACATGAATGAGGGAAAAGCGGTGAATTTTTATCTTTTGAGTTTTGAAGATCTTTTTCACAAAAATTATCGTCCTCGCTTCGCTCGGGTTCAACACGTTTGTATATATATTTCCATAAAATGATTTATATTTTACATCTTCATTGACTTTTTTATTTATTGGTATGAACTACGAAATTGCAGAAGATTGCGTGAATTTATAAATTTGAGGCATGTGTCTTTCATTGGGAGGGGTGATGTGAAGAAATTTTCGAATTTTCAGCCCGGAAAAACCTAAATTTTCATTCGCTTGATTTGGTAGACACCCTGGCATAATCTGTTTCATTTTTCAAAACTTAATTTTTCGTTGGAATACTTAGTTTTTCCTTTTTATTTGAAATTTTTTCTAAAGGTGTAATACATTCAAATTTTCACATTTTTGTGGCGAGGGGGGTTGGGTGGGTTAAAAAATTTTCAGAATTGAATTTGAATCTTTTTTTTGGCCCAAAGAGGAACATCTAAAGATTTCGTAAAAAGTATCATATCATTCATATGCAAAATTTCAAAGTCATCAAGTGTAAAATTGCCCCCTCCCCCCTCCCCCTTAGTTTATGAATATCATATTTTAAAGACCTGGAAAAATTCGAAAAATTAGTTTCGAAAACCTGGAAAAGTCAGGGAAAATTATTTCTGAAATATAGTGGACACCCTGTTGATAATGATTTTTCTGCTCTACCCACTTCTCCTTCCACTTCTTTTGAAGAAACGTCCAAAACGCAATTTGATTTTCGAAAATATGTACCTGCTTATTCGCTGATTTTCTGTTTGGGAAAAACTGTCTATGTTGAAATCATTTCATTACAGGCATCATAGGGGGTCACTTTTTTCGACTTCAGTCACTTTTGGTTACTTTTCACGTCTAAAAGGTCACTTTAGTTACTTTTTTCCCCTCAAAAGTCACGTTTTCTTTGCACTTCCAGGCAAAAATTCAAATTTTTACGTAGAAATTGCTATTTTGCAAAATTCTTCAAGAAAAAAATAGAAAAATTGATTTTTGCTGGTTTGTTTGTTGTTTTGACGAAGAAATTTAATAAATGAAATTATTCGCATCTTTTCAGTTTATTTATCTTTGAAATTTTTGCAGAAAACTACAAATAAAATTGCCCCCTCCCAGAAAACTGTAAAAAAATTGCCCCCGAAAAAAATTAAATTTTTGGGTACTTTTGGTCACTTTGGTCACTTTTTGCTCAAAAAAAGTTACTAAAGTTACTTTTTTCTTTAAAAATTTCGCTATGATGCCTGTTTTAATAAAAAAATACTTGAATAAAATAATTTTTTGGTTTTTTATGGAAAATTTAAACAGCACAAAAAATTGATTTTTTTCTACCTGTCCCAAAATATTGAAGGGTGTGTAAAAATATCGATGCTGGGATTATTTTAATTTTAAAAAAAACTTTATTTTTTTTAAATTTTAGTGCAATTGCAGAAGGTTAAAATTATTCAATTGAGTGGCATCTTAATCCGATCTTTTCGGGAACTAGACGTAATTTTGGTGTTGTTCTGTTGTTCCTTTCGTCTCATTCTCCTTTCAAATACTTACCTATTAAAACATTGAAAGAAAATTGTTCGAAAAAAACTTCTTGACCCATTGTAAAAAAATTTCCAAAAAGTAATCTTTAAATTGTAGTGAACTGAGTTGGAATTACTGCCCATCTCCATTTAAATTGAAATTTTCTCGAAAATTATTGCTTTCATTACCAACTTCATTAGAATGCGAAAACACGAGAAAAGCAGATAGTGAGAAATTCCCTTTTTCGTGGTTATTTTAATGAAATTTTTTTTTCGAAAATTGAAAAATTTTAATCTACATATGTAATTTTTATTGAAAAAAGGGATGCACAGTCCATTTTCATTTCATTCATTTTAGCTGAATTTCCTACCAAATTCCGAAGAGTTTCAATTCGAATTTTAAAGAAGTGAAAAATTGTTCATCTACTTTATTCTTTGCTTCATTTACCTTCGCCCTTCCCTTCCCTTCCCTTCGGGTCTATATTATAGTTTCCATAAAATTTTTAATTTTCATAAATTTCCTTTTTTATAAAAAAATGTTCAGCACATAAATTCAAAGATTCGTGTAAATCTTTCCAACAAATTCACGTCGCCGTCGAAGGCAAATGAAGAATAGTACAGATGAGGCATGATAATCTAACGCTATTTTCAATAAGTAACACCTTGGTGAAATGTAAATTGAAAATTTAATTCGACAATCTAAGACGATTGAATAACATTCGAAACGACGAGAAAGAAAAAGAGTAAAAGGAGAATGATAAAACAAGAAAAAAACTTAAACCAGAAAACATGTATCCAAGTGATCGATAAAATTCATTAAAATTCCACCAACAAAAATACAAAGCTTGCATAGGATAAGCTATTAGATCATTAATAACTTGGCGTAAAGTTTCAACTTGCACGTAAATGTGTTGCTGAGATAGGCAGCCTATATACAATACAAACAGAGAAGCTGCAGCTTATACACGTAAAAAATAAATCTTCAGGGTTAAATACTGTTTTCTTTTTTCAATTCTCAGCCAAAGAAGTGGAATGATGAAGGTGAAAACGAATAGTACTTAAGATTACTTATAAAGATGGTATTTTCTGAAGAAATAGGATTTTAAAAAAAATCTCGATTTTATAGAAATTCTCGTCTCGACGAAAACGAAGAAATTTTTACATCGCAGATTGGCATTACGGTAATTACAGCAGTCAAGAGACTCGAGAGACTTTATCAAATACATAGTACGATAACGCACCCCTTTCACTGACATTGTTGTCGAGTCTTTTGTACGGAGATTTCGCGAAACTTTATAGACCATTTTAATTTTACCATAGCGCAGTGGCGATGGCGGTGCTACAAATTAAGCGAGCACTTAGATAAATGCTTTTCGACGTTCGTTTTGACCCGACCGACTGCGACTGTGACTCGTTCATTTATTATTTTGTATGGACAAGGTAACATGGCAGCAGAGAGTAATTCTTTAATCCGCAAAAAAACACTGCGATTGCTCCTGCAGCAGCTATTAATTGTGGCAGACTAAATCTGCCGGTAGAGAGATGCGAATCGTATAAGAAACCCGATTGCGGTTTTTATTAATATTTAAAAGCAAAACTTGCCCGAGACTTGGACCGAAAGTTAAGAAGATGAGGTTTCGGTTCATGTATTTCTTTACTCCGACGTGAAACGTGAAATTTTCTCTTTTGTTTGCGAAAATCGCTACGGACCGATTTCTCTGTTTCTCGAATAGACAAAGTCAGCTCGTATTGTTTATACGCAGATGAAAAAGAAAAATAAATTCCGTAAACGCTGCAACACAAAGTAAATTGTGGTTTTTCCACCTACTCACTTCTGGTTAAACAATAATTTTAAGCTTCGAGATTACTACGCTCGTACGAGTGAAAAAAAAAGGATACGAATTAGGGATGGAAGGAAAATATTTCGATTTTTTGCGTTACTCGTGTTAGTAGGTTAGATACGTAAACATATACTTATTTGTTCTACCTATAAGCTTTTTTCAGTTTTAGATTTACGAGCAGGTGGGTTTCTTTTGTTTTTTTAGGGTTCCATTATCGAAGTATCATTTTTTAGCACGGGGGGGGGGGATCTGAAGTGATTTTCAATAAATGAATCCACTCGAAAAATGGAAATTTATAAACACACCTATGATTTAAATTTAAAAATTGACTGAAGTAAATTTGTTTCAAACTATTTAAATTTCATGAAGAAAATTTTTTGAAAAAATTGTTTGAAGGTGATTCAAAGATTTTATAAAACAAAAATTGAAGAAACTGCGAAAAATGCCTATAAAAAATTTACATAGCAATAATTGCTTGGAACAAATTTTTTGAGGGGAAAACAGAAAGAATTTGGAGAATCATTTCTGAACAATTTGAAAATCGGAAGCTCTTCCCAAAAATTTATTTTGAAATTTTAAATTAAGCCTAAAGAAAATTTGATGAAAATCGCCAGAAAAGATTTTGTAAAAAGTGCCTAACCATTTCTTCAACTTCCAGAAGAAATTTCGAAAAAAAAAGTTACCGAAAGAATTTCGAGAACCATTTCTGAACAAATTTTGAAGAAATCTGAACCACAATTTCTGAAAATTTCTGAAAATTCTTGATCAGGTCCAAAAAAAAAGCAGGAATTCACCAAAGCAAATCATCTAAAAATATACCCCTTTTTCAAGCTTTCAGTTTCCTCTCCGGTGT